>JACDOX010000208.1:148852-204835 GCA_014549065.1 Cardinalis cardinalis | reverse complement strand
GCAGTGGGGCTGGGGCTGCAGTGGGGCTGGGGCTGCCAGAGCTCTCCCCTTGCAGGAGGCGGTCACGGAGCAGCGCCGGGCACTCGGCTGCCTCCTGCAGCAGCTGCTCAAGGAGAAGAAGCAAAGGGAGGAAGAACTGCAGCAAATCCTGGTAATGAAGCCCTCGTGCAGTGCTGTGGGTGAGGAAGCATTTGGGTTGGCTGCAGGGAGAGCCCATGGCTCAGTGTGGGAGTGAAGGGGAGCAGAGCTGGGCTGTGTCCAGGTCCAGAAGCCCCAGGAAGTTCTAACATAAACCTGGGGGGCAGGGCAGCACTGCCTGGGGCAGCATGGGCACCATCACCASCCCAGTGACCCTGCTGGGAAGGGAGTGGGCAGCAGGATGAGCACAAGGGATGGGAGTTGTGGTCTTGCAATCCTGAAGATCTGCAGACCCTCCTGAGCCTCAGGAGATCAGGCCACGCATCCTGGGGCAAAGGGAGCAGGGAGATGCACAGCCCTGTGCGGGGTCAAAGTGGGGCCAGCCTGCAGGAGCCAGAAATCCTGTCTGACCCCCATCACAGTGCTCTGGCTGGGGTTCCCTCCTCACACCCATCCCTGAACCACCCTGGCCGTGTTCCCTCGGGCTGCTGAATGAATTGAGTTTGTTTTTCAGCTGGAAATGGAGGCAAAGAGCGAAACCAAGCAGGAGAACTACTGGCTGATCCAGTACCAGCGCCTGCTGAACCAGAAGCCCCTGTCCCTGAAGCTCCAGGTGCTGCTGCTGTTCCTGCTGCCACTGTGGCTCTGCTTTGCTCTGGGRGGAGCAAGGAGCCCCCTAAGCTAAGGCTGGGAGCAGATCACAGAGCCCTCCCACAGATCCAGCGCTGCCCRTGGTGCTCTGAGCTCCCTCATTCCTGCCTGTGGAGGGGATGGAGCTGCCCAGGTCCCTGTGGTGCCAGCACCTCAGCAGGAGCTGCTGTCCCAGCCCCACCCAGACTGCTGGTCAGGAACAGAAAACTCTTGAGTACCTTCCAGGCAGGGCTTCTTGTTCCAGCTGAGCACCCAAAGGGCTCTGCTTGGCTCCCCAAATTCCCTTCAAACATGACTGAGTGCAGCAACTCCTGCCCATTCCTGCCCCTCATGGCCTGAGCCAGGGCTTTATGCAGGTCAAGTCCCCTCAGGGTGGCACAAGGAGCTGATCTGAGCTCTGCCTGTGCTGCAGATTGGCCTGAGCTGGCAAAGCAGGGGCTGCTGCAGCCATGGATTGCCAAGGGCATCGTTTCATGTGTGAGGGGAGCTCACTGGGGCTGCAGCTSCTCCCGAGGGGCAGAGCCCAACTCTGCTGTGGGACAGGGACAGGAGCCAGGGCACAGCTGGGGCTGGGCCAGGGCAGCTCAGGCTGAGCTCAGGGCAAGGCTCTTCTCCCAGAGGGTGCTGGCACTGCCCAGGCTGCCCAGGGCATGGGCACGGCCCCGAGGCTGCCAGAGCTCCAGGAGCCTTTGGGCAGTGCTGCCAGGGATGCCCAGGGTGGGGCTGCTGGGGGGTCTGGGTTGGATTGATGATCCTGGGGGTCCCTCCAGCTCAGGATATTCTGTGATTCCCAGACCTCAACATTTTGAACAGTGCCCATAAAACCCCTGGGGCCAGAGCTGCTCCAGCTGTTGGGCTTCCGGGCTTTGGTGTGCTTGGGATGCAGCAGAGCTGGAGCAGGGCTCCAGGGATGAGCACAGCCCCAGCCCTGCTGCAGCCTGGCCCCAGGGGCACAGTCTGGGAGCTCATTCCATGTTTTGCAGGAGAAGGGTTTGGAGCAGCAGCTGGTGGCCCTGCTGCTGGAGCTCTCTGCCGAGCACTACGTGCCCATCTTCGCTCACCACCGAATATCCCTGGAAACGCTGGGCACCATGAGTGCCAGTGACCTGGAGAAGGTACGAGACAGCAGAGCCACAGTGTGGGACAGCAGCAGCAGGGATTGTCCCTGTCCCTGCTCAGAATCCAGCTGTGCCTGGCTGGTGCTCTGCTGTGTCACCTCCCCACAGAGACAGGTGCCTGTGCTGCTCTGCCTGTCCCTGTGGGCAGTGGCTCTCCCAGAGACCTGCAGGGTGAGCTGCAGCCTGGCTCCCTCTTCCAACATCCTCCAGGTGCTCTCTGTAGTAGAAACAGCACCAGGGAATTCCTGGTGCCTTGCAGAGGGGCTTTCCTTGCCATGGCCACGTCTTGCCAGCAATGCCCAGGAGTTTTCAGTGTCCCCTTGGGGACATCAGCCTGTGTCCCTCTGGGCCAACATGCTCCTCTTTCCCCACAGCTCGGTGTGACAGAGGCTGGTTTGCAGCGTGCCATCCTCAGGCGGGCTCGGGAGATCCTGGCTGTGGCCACGACCATCCCAGGTACCCCCAGTTGTTTCCTGCCACGTTTCATCCTCTCAGCAGGCCCCTGAGCCTGGAGCAGGGAGCTCTGGGGGTCAGGCACCGCCTGTGGGTGTGTGAGGAGGGCAGGAGGGCTGCGGGGGCGGTGGGCAGCGCTCAGGGCGCTCAGCTGGCTGCGCTTGCAGAGCTGCGGAGGGCGGAGGACAGCGCGGTCCCTGCGGGCCCCGAGCCCAGCGCTCCCCCGGAGGAGCCCCCGAGCCCCGCGGCCCCAGCGCTGCCGGGGGACGAGAGGAGGTCGGAGTGCGTTGTGTGCATGGAGCAGGAGGTGAGAGCCGGCACCGCCCGGGATGGAGCCGGGCGCGGAGGGAGGGCGGGATCCAGCGCAGCCCCAGCCCTGCCCGGCCCTGGCAGCGCCCGGGTGCTCATCCCGCCAGCCCCGGGCACGGCCGGGCTGGGCATCGCAGCGGGGATGGGCGAGAGAAGGGCAGGGCCGAACAGGGCTCCGTGCGGGCTTGGGCAGGGGCTCGCTGAGCTCCCCCACCGGCCCCGGGCAGCGCTCACGGGGCTGCTCTGCTCTGCTCCGCTCAGCCCCGCCGTGTCCCGCCCCGTGTCCCATCGCGTCCTGCCCCGTGTCCCCTGGTGTCCACGCTGAGCCCCCGCGGGCGCTCCCCACCTCCCCGTGCTGGGAGCGGTGCTCAGGGCCAGCAGCACTCTCCGTGTCCCCTCTTTGTCTCTCCCCCAGCCCCAGACGATTTTCCTGCCCTGTGGCCACGTCTGCTGCTGCCAGAGCTGCTGCGAGCGGCTGCCCGCGTGTCCGCTGTGCCGCCAGGACATCGCGCAGCGCGTCCGCATCTTCCACAGCGCCTAGGCCGGCCCGAGGCACCGGCCCCGCTCCGGGCTGTTCCCGCTGCCGCTCATGTCCCTTGAGCAGCCGGCACTGCCCTCCCCGTGCCCGGCCCCGCGCTGCGAGCCCCCGCATCCTCCTCCGAGCTCCCCGGGGCTCCTTCAGTGATTCCCTTCCTGCGTCCCCGTGCCTGGGTGACAAACAGGACGCAGCTGTGGCTCCTCCTCTCTGGCAGACGTGCTTGCTGTCAGAAAGGCCCCGGGGGCTCACAGGGACACGGGGAGTGCTTCCAGCAGTGCTGCTCGGAGCGGGAGGAATTTCCCGTGGGRGCATTCGGTCAGGACGTGCTGTTCTTGGTGTGCTCACACTGCCCTGCACCTCTGYCATGCCAAAGGTCTGGGGCTTCGGCTCTGGGGCCCCACAGGAGCTGTCTGGGTCTGCAGCCTCAGGCAGTTCCTGCTCCTGTGGGAGGAGAGAGCAGGACTGGTGGGACCTGCCCTGGCCAGGGGAGCCCGTGGGGGTCCCTCATCCCCAAACCAGGGAGGGAGCAGAAGGTGCTGCTGCCCCTGGACAGGGCTGGGGCAGGGCTGGGGCTGTGCCCAGCTCAGGACCGCGGTGTCTCTGCACTGGGGGGTGGGCACTGCTCCATTGTCATTGATTAGTAACAATTACTGTCTGTCCCTCGGCTCTTGACCCTGAAATATAAAAATGCTGCCACGAGCCTTGTCCCACCACAGCCTTCCCCAAGAGCAGCCATTAAACTGCAGCTGGTTTCTGCTGGGGGTGTTTGCTGCCTCTTTCCTTCTGCAGGGGCGTGGCTGGAGCAGGGATGGGGCCACCACCCCATGCCCGGCTGTCCCAGTGTCGCCTCCTCCTTCTCATCTTCTTGTCAGAGAAGAATTTGAGGCTCTGGGCCTYCTCCCAGGGTGTTGCTCATCGTGGAGCTGCCCCAGGGATGTCCAGCCAGGGGAGACCTTGGACCCTGCGCTTGGCTTGCCTCACATGAGCTGCACCGTGCAGAACATCCCTGTGGGACACGTGTGTGGCCTCGTGGAGGTGCCCAGTGCCACCAGTGTCCTGGGGACACAGCGCCAGGGCCGGTGCCTTGGGAACACTCCGGGGCTGTTTTTCGAGCCTCTGTTTTCACATTTTGCTGTTGCTGCCCATGAGAGCAGGCAGGTCCTGTGGGGAGGGGCAAGGGGCCGCACCAGGAGCGGCTGGGGCTGGGATGGAGGGGGGGAGCCCTGGGAGGTGCCCGAATGAGGGCAGGGAGGGTCATGGAGCACCCTCACTCCTCCCGGCTCCCCCTCCCTCGGCATCCTGGGGTCGGGGAGGAGGAGGGAGTCACAAGCCCTGATCTGGGGGAGGAGCAGGGAGAGGAGATCCAGCCCCCCAAGGAGCCCCCCTGCGCCCCCTCCCCAGGGGCAGCCAGGGACCACACGGGGACCCCACGGGTCCGGCCGGAGAGGGAGGAGAGTCCCGAGGGCTGCCCCGGCACCCGGCCGGCAGCAGCGAGGCTGCAGCATCCCCTCCATCCCCTCTGCCCCCTCCATCCCCATCCCACCGCCCCCTCCATTCCCTCCATCCCCTCCGGCCCCTCCATCCCCACCGCCCCCTCCATCCCGCCCAGTGGCCGCCGGGCCGTGCCGGGGGTGGCGGGGGGTGACAGGAGCTCCGGGCAAGGTCCGCTCGGGGACAACGAAGAGGAGCCAGCGCTTCCCGAGCGCCGGCAGGGCCGGGCTGCGCTTCMCCGCCCGGGCCGGCACGGCCCCACTCGGGGACAGCCCCGCTCAGCCGCCGGGCAGACAAAACAGCTGGAGCATCACCCAGCACTCCGGGCACTTTCTGAGACTGCGGGGAAAARTAAAATAATAATTAAAAAAACACCCTTCGGCCCCAGCCAGCCCCAGCAGTGCCGSGCAGTCGGGGGCTGCAGCCCCTGGAGCCGCGAGGCGGCCGTGCCGGTGGCCGGGGCCGCCTCCTGCAGCGGGTGACAAACTGACCCCAGGGCTGCTGCACCCAGGGCACAGCTGGTCCTGAAGCTCATTAAAAGCGATAGAAATCGTGCTTGGGAAGTGCTGAGAATATGATGGATTTGGAACGGGAAAAGGGAAAGAGCAGCAGGGAAAGAGCAGGTGTTTAGGGGCAGCAGCTCTGCGGCGGAGGTGGAGCGTTCCCTGCTCCCGGTGCCGCTCCAGCGCCCGCCGAGCACCCTGGGGCCAGGCTGAAGTTCAGGGGGGGCGGCGGCCCCGGCCCCCTCAGCCCTCCCCGGGCTCGGCCATCGCCGCCCCCCGCCTTCAAAAGCGGCGGGGCCGGGCCGTGCCCGCGGAGCGCGATGGCAGCGGGGCCCGAGCCCGGCCGGGAGTGCGGCATCTGCTACGAGGCGTACTGGGGTGCCGGGGGGGCCCCGCAGCAGCTGCCGTGCCGCCACTCGCTGTGCCAGCGCTGCCTCCGCAGGCTCGTGTGCCGCGCCGCCAGCGTGGCCTTCGTCAGCTGCCCCTTCTGCAGGATGGTGACGCTGCTGCCCGAGCCGGCCCCGGCCGCCACAGCGGAGCCGGGGACCCCGCGGGGGGAGCGGCAGCCGGAGGACGGCGGCGGTGCCCCCSCGGACCCCGGCCAGGGCTCGTCGCGCTCGGTGGCCGCGCTGTGCTCGTCCCACTCTCCCGTATTCGCCGTGAGCAGCTCGGTGTCTCCCTGCGGCCTCCGCCGCGGCTCCGAGGCCCCGCACGCCTTCGTGCTGGGGCTGCTGGGCCGGGGGCTGCTGCTGGACACGCAGCCCCCGCTGGCCTCCATGGAGAACCTGCGCCTCGGCTTCGCCGCCGGCATCCTCGTGCTCATCGTCTCCACCTTCTTCCTGCTCGTCTTCCTCAAGTAGGTCCGCATGGCGGAGTGGGGCTCCCAGCCCGTTCCAGCCCGCTCCCAGCCCGGTGGATGGAGCCGGTGATGGGTCAGGGACTGCTTGGGCCACGGCCACGGCCAGGACTCAGCACCTGCCTGGATCCAGCCCTGGGGCCCGCAGGACGCTCGGCTGCCTCGCATGAGAGCCCCCGGCCATCAGACTTTAAAAATTAACTTCTTACAGCGCTTTCCTGCCCCGGGGCCCGGCTGTGCTCTCGCTCCGTCGCGAAGGCCCCGGGCCCGCTCGGCGGGAGGCGCCGTGTGGGGCCGCGGGGCCGGACCGTGGCCCGGCGGGCTGAGCGGGCCCGAGGGTCCCGCAGCGCTGCCCGGGGGCGAAGCTGTTCCAAGGCGACTCCAAGGCCTTTGCCAGCAGGAGAGAGCCCGGAGCGGTGCCCGCAGAGCGAGGAGGCAGCCGGGGACGGGCTCGGCCCCTCAGAGACACCAGACATTAAAGCCAGCCATGGGTCCAGCACCACGTCCGCAGCTTCTCTGTGAGTCCTTGAGCCTCGGCAGGCAGGGCAGGGGCTGAGCACCAGCATGGAGCAGGGGGTCCTCTCCTTCCCGGCCCCCAGCAACCCCCTTGGACACATCCTCAGCAAAGTTCTCCGTGGTTCAGCCACCTCTGGCCAGAACTCGGCCCCCGGGCTCAGGGTCAGCCCCAGCACAGCCCCTGAGGCAGCATCGTCCCCTCTGGGCCCTGGCACATCCCTCCCTCCCCTGGGCTGCTCTGCACTGGAAACCCAGAGCTGCCCCCTGCACCCCAGGCAGGTGCTCACACAGGCACAGACAGGGTTAATTTAGATCACGGCCGAGTCCAGGCCGGGGTGGGGAAGGGGTTCTGGTACCTGCTGGGCCACAATGGGATATGGGGGGAACAAGTTCCAATCCCAACTCTTGCACCCCAATCCCTGCTCAGGGCTCCCAGGCACAGTGCAGCTGAACCTTTCTGCAGCCCCAGAGCAGCTCAGGAGGGACTGGGCTCTRCAAAGCCCTGGAGATGCCCAAGATCCCCTCCCCTAAAATGTGAGGGGAGCCAGGCAAGTGCCCTCTGTGACCATCAAAGTTGTTTGTGCTCCAGCTTCTCACCCCAACCCAGTCCAGTGTGAGASCTCAAGGAACCACCACACAAAGGGACTTTCTCCCCTTTCCCAGGAGAGGGCTTCAACAAAAAGAACAGACAAGAACAGCTTCTAAATAAAATTATTCCCAATTTAAGTCAGAGCAAAGTCAGTTTTCAGCTGACAGATGAAGCCAGACTAAAGTAAAGCCACTGCAAGCAAAAAATCAGGTTTAATTGCACTTTATTTTCCAAGAAGTGAAATGCAAATCCCTCAGGGTGTCTATCTGTAACGGGGAATGAGAAGTGGAAGTTGTTAGTATGAGCAATGATCACCCCTGGGACACTGCATGGATGGGTCCAGAGGCCACACCAGGGCACTGACACTCAGAGCAGCACAAGTGCCCCCAAAATCCAGTTSCAAACATCCTCACATTGAGCACTGAGTGATGCCCAGGAAGGCCCAGCTCAGGTCACCCTGCATGGCAGCAGGGTGGCTGTCACAGGCTTTGGTCTCTGCCCCAATTTCAGCTGCATTTGGCAATCTGTGGTACTGAGGATGGGGCACAGGGACCTGCTACACCTCAACAGCAACACCCAGTGCTCTTTTGGGTGTTTTCCTCCCAAGAAATCACATTTAGGGGGATAGAGATCTGATTCCAATCAGAGACTGTAAAGGCAAGTGTAGAAACAAAACCACAGAATTAGTAGAATTAGTTTAAGTCCTTTGATTTTATGCAGGGGTTTATTTACTTCAAAGACTTCTGGGATGAAGTTGTGTTAGTGCCCATGAGTGGAGAATAAAAGTGCTGTGAGAGCACCAGGCTGTTTGCCCAGCTCTGTCCTTACTCCTTTCCCCTCCTGGTCCCATCAGAGTGCAGGGTGMCACCCCAGACTGCCCAGCCCAGCCCCTCTGTACAGTCTGACTGCTGCTGGGATGGTCACACTTYAACAGCAGCAGAGCCAAGGCACGGGAGAGGGGCTGGGCTCTGGGGAAGGACTTCCCAACCACACAGCACAGCCCAGAGCTGGGGGGCTGCTCCCACAGGGAARCAGAGCCAGCAAAAGCCTCCTCAGCTCTGGGCCCAGGAGGAGCTGAGCTGTGTCTGACTAACACACAGCAGGGGTTGGGCTCCTTGTACCATCACAGCTGCTCAGGCCCTGCTCTACCAGAGCTCCAAGGCCCAGCAGCTCCTGTGCCACAGCTCTGAGGCAGTGCCCACCTCAACCAACTCAGCCCCCAGGGGCTCACAGAAACACCTGACTGGGATTCCTGGGGAAACCTCCAGTGGCACATGGCTCAGACACAGTGGGGAGAGGGTGCAGAGTCCCTGGGAGCCACCTGGGGACTGAGAAGCATTGCAAGGAGTTCATCATTGGGGAAGGCGATTTTAGTCTGATTTTTTAACAGGGTGTTGCCACTGCAGGGTCCTGCCAGACTTGCTCTGCTGAAGCTCTTCACCAAGTTCCTATTTGCAAAAAGTTTGAGGTTAATGRATCCAGGGCTCAGAGGAGGGGGACAGTGGATGGCCCCTGCACTCAGCCCAAGCCCAGGGTGTTTGGCAGCTCAGAGTGACGGGGCTGAGCGCCCACGAGTGCAGGAAGAGCCCCCTGCTGCCAGCCCCCATCCAGCTGCAGGACAAGAGCTGGGGAGTCCCTGGTCATTCCCAATGTCCCACGTGGGCAGCTCGCCAAGGGCTCAGAGCACAGGAAGAGGCCATGCCCAGAGGAGAGAGCTCAGCAGCCCCATCTTCATCCCAGCCAGTCCAGGTCATCGTCRTCATCGTCACCGAAGAGCGGCGCGGGAGGGGGACGCCCCTTCATGCTCTGCAAGGCACACCAGAGGGAACCTGCTCAGCCCCAGCAGCTTCTGGCATTTCCTAATCACAAACTGCTCTGCAATCTCTGCCAGCTCTGAGGAGCTGGGAACAAGAAGCCTCATTACCCAAGTTTTTATTTCTCATGTGATGGTTTGCTGTTCAGATTAGGTTTAGATTAGATAGCAGGAAAAAATTCTTGCTGGGAAGGAATGTAAAGCATTGGCACAGCCTGCTCAGGGCAGTGTGSAGTCACCAGCCCTGGCAGTGTTCAAAAAGTGGGTTGAYGTGGTACTTGAGGACATGGTTCAATGGTGAATGATGCTACATGGATGGCTGGACTTGATCTTAAAGGTCTTTTGCAACCTTGAGGATTCTGTGGTTCTGATTCCAGGTTAAAAAGGACTGGAGAGGGRCCAAACACTAAAACCCTTCAATTAACCTGGCAAGTCCCAGTGATTTCATGCCAGCAGGAGTCTGTCACCACTGCCTCAGCCAAGCCAGCCCCTCCCAGCTCAGTCACCCACCCCAGATACTCCTGATTTACACAGGGAATGGATGGGRAGCCCTGGGCTCAGCCAGGCCCCCACTGCCACAGGGAGGATGTTACAGACAAGCTACAGACCATGCCTCAACCAGAGCAAACACCCAAATACATACCACCTCCTCCTCATCCTCCTCTTCTGAGGGAACATGAGGCTTCAGTGGTTTAGGAGATGCTGTTTCAAAGAAGTTGTCTTCCTCAAAGAGGCTGCAAGGAGATAAAGAATGAGCAGCTGCCTCTCAGAGGATGGCATTTGCTTTTACAAGTTGTTACTGAGAGATGGCAAAGCTTTGTCACTGAGGGCAGCCTTTGTGGCAGGTACTGTTCAGCAGTGCAGGGCAACTCTGGGACTGGCAGGCACCAGGATCACTGCACAGGAACTGCACACTCCCCTGGGAATGTTCTCCACTGCCTCCAGCAGACACGAGGCTGCTCTGGGGCTGCTCTCAGTGGAATGTGCCCTGGGCAGCCTGGTCTGTGCCAGCTCCTGGCTGGTGCCACCCAGTGCCAGCACCATGGGGGGCTGCAGCCCCAGCCTGTGCTGTCCTGCAGCAGGGACACACCTGGGCCAGCTGCTGTCCCAGCCCCAGCTGACCCTGGCACCCAGCACCCCCCCTCACCTGGAATCTGTGTGCCTGGGGCTGGAGCCCAGTKCCTGAGATCCTGCAGCTTCTCCCAGGACAGCTGAGCCTGGCTCCGCTCTGCTGGACACTGAGGCAGGTTCCTGCTCAGAGCCAGCTCCATCCCAGGGGTCTGTGCCACTCCCCTCCTCCCCATTTAAGGGAGGAGGCTCTAAACCTCCCCCAGCCTCCTCTGCCTTCTGCTCCACAGCTGGACATGCTGGAGGTGTTGCCTCATCCCCCTCTCCTGGCTTGGCTCCTGGAACAGAAGGCTCTGCTGATCCTGGAACAGAAGGCTCTGCAGCTGCTGCCTGCAAAGGCACAGCAGAGGGATCCTGTTCTGGGCCAGCCTTCCTGATGGGAACACTGTCCAGCCCCTGCTCCAGCCCAGGAATAGGCTGCCCTGCAAGCACAGGCTCCTTCTCAGCATCCAGGCTGCAATCAGCTGTGGGAGGGAGATGCTCCTCCTGAACCTTCTCCTCTTCTGCCACCCCACTGCTGCTCTGTGTCTCCTGCTCCTCAGGAGCTCTGGGCCCAGCAGGGTGAGGAGCAGCCTGGCCTTGCTGCTCAGGCTGCAGGGAGCCTCTGGTCACTTCCCCAGGGTCAGCTGGGGGTGCAGGGCTCTGTGCTGGGCTGTGCTGCAGGGGCTCTCTGTGCTCAGTCTTTGCTCCAGGTGATCCCTCCTGTCTCCCTGCTCCTGTGCCACATTCCTCATTTCCACTGCCATGCTCTGGTTTCTCCTGCTGCCTGTTGAGCAGCTGCAGTGTCACAGTCTGGMGAAGGGAGTAGAGAGAACACAAGTTACACCCTAAATACAAACCATCACAGATCCCTGAATCACCTCCTCCCACCAGGCTGCTTTGCCACCCACAACAAATCCTCCTTCAATTATTTCAGTCTCACAGCACAGATTGGAGGTTTCAGCCCAAGGCTCTCTCTCTTCTCCCACCACTGCCATACCTTGATGGTGTTCATGACCACCCCCAGGACTGTCCTGCCACTGTACATCTCATCCAGCTCAAATTCACCACGAAGAGACTGAAATACACCATTCATTATCTTCTTCACCTGCAAGAGAGCATGACAGGAAACAGATACACAATTCATTAGCATGTGAAGCACTGCACTCAACACCAGGCACTTCTCTAAGGGAAGGAACAATAAATCCAAACACAGAGGTGGTTTTTCAAATAATCTACTTCCCAAACCAGAAATCCTCACCACATCAGGCCACCTTAACTCAGACCACTCTATGTGACCCAAACTTATCCCCCCAAACTGAGGCAGGCTGCACAAAGCCAAGGCAGACTGGCACTTCTTTCTTATTTTAGTTTTTAAATCTAAACCTCAAATGTAGAGTTTTAACAAGAAATAGAAGTCAGGCAACAAAGTCGGGAGGAGGAAGATGGAGTAAGGCTGTTTACAAGGGATGGAGGGACAGGACTCAGGGAATGGCTTCCCACTGCCAGAGGGCAGGGCTGGATGGGATAYTGGRAATTRGGAATTGTTCCCTGGCAGGGTGGGCAGGCCCTGGCACAGGGTGCCCAGAGCAGCTSRGGCTGCCCCAGGATCCCTGAAGTATCCAAGGCCAGGCTTGGAGGAACCTGGGACAGTGGAAGGTGTCCCTGCTCATGGGAGGGGATGGAATTGATGAGCATTTAGGTCTCTTCCAACCCAAACCATTCTGTGTGACCATGACTCTAGAATAAGATCCCATCCCTTCTCCCTCTGTGGACTGTTACTACAAGCACAGTGCTCTGTGGAGAAAATTATATTCTCCTTCTTATGTCAGTTCAAAAAGAAATAATTCAAGGTAAATCCATTTGCTCAGGAAGGAGAAGTCCTGGAGGGTCAAGCTCACTTGCTCAGTGTAGTCTGCAGRGGAAGATCCATCCTGATCCTTGTGCAGGTCTCGGAGCCGTTCCTCGTAGCGAGCCCTCAGTGCCCCCACGTCTGCCTGCAGGGCTGAGTACTGCCAGGGGAGAGGCACCCTCAGAGCTGCTCCTCACACCACAGCCCCACCTCCAGGTGACCTGGCAAGGGCTGCAGTGAGGCACTAACTCTGAGAGGAGTTTTAAGCATGGCACAAAAGATTTGGCTCAAAGCAACAGCACCAAAATAAGGACAGCCAAGGCAGCCTTGGAGAGCCACAGCTGTGTCATTAGCTCCTCAAGTGCCACCAAAAATAGGTGGATGCAGCATCACTGAGATCCCAGTGAGRTGAAGGCTGGGTCTCATTATTGGGYCTGTTCTGGTTTGCTGGAAACCACATGAAATTATCCCTTCCCCACTATATTCTGGAACTCCCATCCTTGTTATTCTGGACAAGCCTGAGGTTGGTGCTCCCTGCACTCCAGTTCCCATCCAGCTGCTGTGTTATTCCTTTACCTTCTCTTGGATAGGCTCCAGCTCCTCCAAACGTTGCTGAGCCTCAGACAATTTTTGCTCCTCTGCTTTTTTTGAGTGTTTGAGAGCTGTGAGCTGAAACACAAGAAGCAGAGCAGGTCCAGCCCCTGGCAGTGTCACCCACTCCAAGCAGCCACTCAGGACAGTGCAGGGAAGTGGGAGCTGTAGCTGTTGCTGCAGTTCAGCACTATCAGCACCTTGGCTCTCCCTCCTCCATAATAAACCCAACCTCTACACCTGCAGAGGGCTGAGATCAAGCTCCACAACAGGCAGGGAGTTAGAAAGTCAAGCCCCAGTTAGGTGGGAGAAGATTGTTGGTTCCAGCTGCTGGTATTTAGTGCCCATTACAAAAATTAAGAACAGCTCTTTACCTTCTCTTCCAGCTGGGCCACCTGGTGCTGCAGGGAGTCCCTCTGCTCACACAGCTCCTGGCACTGCCGGGCATGCTGCTCCTTGGCTGAGGCCAGGGCACGCTCACACTTGGCCTCACACTGGGACTCCAGCTCTGCCTGGATCACTGACAGCTGCCCATGGCACAAGAGACACCATCAGGAACACAAACACACACACAGATCTGTGTTTGCACAGGGGGTGAGAGCCAGGGCTGGACACCCACAGACAGAGTGCAACGATCAGCTCACACCCACACCTCTCACTTCAGCTCCAKCCACAAACTCCCAGGCTGGCCAGATGATCTGGCTCAGATTTCAGACCTCTTGGCATAATTCTAAACAACCTTTCACTCCTCACAAGTCCCATATTCTTCTCTCTACTACAATCTCAATTTGGTGCCTCTCCTTTCCTCAGTTTTACACTAACCCATGAATTCAAGCAGGTAATGCTTTCATTCTTCCCCTAGCTGGCCATTTTCACATTATTTCCTACCTGTAGGCTCCCACAAGCCCTCCAGACCCGGAGCAGCAGCTCCCTGAGTCCCCACCTGCTCTGCTGCTGCTTGGTCAGTCGAGGTCCGGGCCTTTTTCAGGAGCTGCCGGAGCTTGTCCAGCTCCTGCTGGTACGACCTGCGAATTTCCTCCATCTCCTCCTCTGCCTGAGCTCTCTCTGACAGGGATTTCTTCTTCCTCTCTGCAAGATTCTGCAGCACAGAACACGACACAGAATAGGCCAGACTGCACCAAAGCAGCTTTTCTCCTCAGACAGAAGGAGGTTCTTTGGGCAGGGAACTTTGTCACTTGAAATCAAGCTGAGGCTATCTCAGAGGTAAGGAAGGTGACACATTACTGGGTAAGAYATTAAATAAATAAAAATAAGTAAATAATAAAAATTAAATAATAATGACTAATAAAACCCAAACAAAAATCAATAAAAATAAATTTAAAAAAATAATGAATTCTCATAAGGAAAAGGATCCACCAGCCTGCAGATGAGTCAAGATTTACTTTACCTACATATTTAAAAGCAAGAACCTTTGGTTTCTGGGTTAACCTTCAGTAAACAACTGCAACTGYGTTGCTGGCACTGGACATACCCTTTCCAGAGTCTCCTTTTCCACCCTCAGGTCTGTCAGCTCTTCCTCCAGTGCTGCAATCTTCATATCCAGCTGTTTGCGGCTCTGCTTCTCAGCCTTGAACCTGCTCTGAGTGTCCTGAGAGGCTTCCTGGAGCTCTGCAAACAAAGCCCCCATTTCCCTGTGAGCTTGGGTGCAACTCCCACTGCAGGGGAGCACATTTTGGGGGCTGATGGGGAGGAACAGAGTCTCCAGCACARTGCAGTCAACAACCCCACTTGTGCCTGCAGTGGGGACTAGAATTTATCAAGAGCAGCCTGTTCCAGTGCTTTGCAACCATTTCTGTGAAGACATTTTTCCCAGTATCTCACCTAAATTCCCCCTGGCCCAGCCTGAGGCCGTTCCCTCTGCTCCTGTCCCTGTTCCTGGAGCACAGCCTGACCCCCCCGGCTGTCCCCTCCTGGCAGGAGCTGTGCAGAGCCACAAGGGCCCCTGAGCCTCCTTCGCTCCAGGCTGAGCCCCTTTCCCAACCTCTCCTGGTGCTTCAGCCCCTCAATGTCCTTCTCGTCATGTTGGGTCCAGAAGTGACCCCAGGGTTCAGGGTGGGGCCACAGCAGTGCCCAGCACAGAGGAATGAATGAACATCTCAGGTTTATCTCAGCTTTCCATCCACTGGAACATCTCTGGCTGCTCTACAGGATGTTGGACAGAAAAGCCAAGAGATTGTACTACAAAAGGCATCCCTTTAACAGGATGATTTTGTTTATTGAGTCATCCCACTTTGCCTTCTGTGATGACAAGGATGCACATCCCTCATATTTCAGAGCACCCATATCCTTCTTCCATCCCCTGTGACTGATCCTAGGGAAAGCAGGAAGATACCCCAGAAGACAGGAAAAAACTACAACTTATCAAAGAAAAGAGCCATGAAGGAGCTCCCACCTGCCACCTGTGCCTGCAGCTTGTTGAGCTSTGCCTCCTGTCTCTCTGCATCCTGCACAGCACAGGAGAGCTGCTTCCTCAGGTCCATCTCCTTCTTCTGGTGGGCAGTGAGCTCCAGCTGCAGCTGGGAAACCTGGGCTGTGGCAGCTGCCAGCTCCTCTGCAACTTTGGCCTGGAGCACAAAAAGGAGCAGGGAAAAGGGAAGGGGGAAGAAAAGGGATGTGTGAGGAAGCAGCAGAACTGTTCTCTCAGGAAGAGCTGGAAAAGGGTTGGAAGCCTTATCAGTGACACATCTCTAGAGTGAGGAGGCAATAGTGACTTTCCTGCCATGTCAGTTCTGTCCAGACTGACAAGAAAGCTGCATGAGGCCACCAACAACCTCACCACCACATCAGTTCAACCCAGTGAGTTTTCCTGAAAAGGTTAAATAGGTTTAAGCCAGGTACCAGTGCCTGGTGGCTCTGCTCAGTTTTCAGGCTATGAAAACATCTATTTGAGAAAAAAGCCTGGACTCCAACATCTCATTGTCTTCCATAAGCTTACAAATCACTGAAGAGCCACTTAAACACAGGCTGGTCCCAGCCAGGAGAGCAGCCYGTCCCCAGAGCACACAGCACGAGGTCACTTGGGCTGCCCATGGGCAAGGCTGGCATTTCCMAGCACAGCTCTCAGTCAGTTGGGGACCTGTTTAGATTTAGGATTGCTGAGAGTCAGTGATTCACCTAAAACCAGGCACTAGCACAGCTTGTTAGACAACTCGTGAACAATGTTAGCAGAGGCTCAAGGCATCGAGACAGACACAAAGTCCCATTCCCAATCTTGCTGAGTATCACACAAACTTCAGAGGATGCTCTCCAAAGACAGAATTTGCACAGGGGATCCCTAAACAGCCTCCACACCTCTGCCTGTTTTGAGATTCTGAACAGATTTTTCACATTTTTGAAACAGGTAAGGTCAGGAGAACTGGATTTTCTCTCTGCTTTATCCCCCTCAGAGAATTCCCTCCACATGAGGACCAACACCTTCTGGCACAGAAGAGCTGTGAGCAAAATTGTTCCAGCTATGGTGATGATGAGGATGTGCTGACCTGGAGGGCTGGGATACCACAGCACTCATTTTAAAGAGGAGGCAGCATTTCAGAGAGTGGCCAAAACCAGATCTGCTTTCCTCCTGTGCTTCCATAAATGTCCCAGTGCTACACTGACTCCTGGCACAGCTAAGGACACCTRAAGGTTATTTTAACCCTGCCCTCTGTCTTTAATGGCAAATAAAGAAAACAAAATGAGGAGATCCTGTGGCAGGAAGTGTTACTAGACAGAAGTTTCTACAGAGGATGCTTCATGTCCACAGCTCCAGCCTCCAGCTTTCAGGCACCAGGAATCCTGGGTGACCTGTGCCTGTTTGCCAGTGATCCTGCTCTCCCCATGGGGAGTGGAACAAGCAGCAATGTGTGAGAATTCTTGGAAAGGGCTCCCCAAGAAAGAGGGGGCCAGTGGGGAGACACTGTTCTAAAGCCCCTTTCCAGTGAGGGATCTGTGCTCATTCAAGCTCTGAGACAATTCTTTCCATGCCAATCAGTTTCTAGCTCAAGAGGAAGCTGGGCTGGCACTTCCTAGGGCACACCCATGTAGCAGCTACACAGTCAGCAGACACTGCCTCACCTGGTCCCAGCCCCGATCCACTGGCAGCATGTGCTGGGAAGAGAAAGCAGCAACAGGAAACAGGAAGGGTTAAGAACACAACTTGAAAGGCAGAGGCATTCATCAGCAGAAAAGCAAAATGCTTCATAACAGGAGCCTAAGGCATGCCAGAGAAGCCTTTAAATAAATTACTCCAAGGACTGTAAAAGCTTAGACAGGAAAAGGGAGTGAAGCCTGATGTAAAAAGAAAGACACTAAAGGTATCCTTAGGGTATGTCACACTCCAGAGCTGGGAGCAGTCCTGGCTGTGACCTGCACTGGAGAGGTGGGGAATTACTTCTGGTTCACAAGCCTTCACCTAAAGCTGTGACTTGCTCTGCCAGGGCCAAAGATCCACAACCTAAAGCAGTGAGTAACCAACACCTCAGTGACCCTGGGTACAACCAAATAAATAGTGAGTAAACCTGTGTGTCAACAATGGGCAAACAGCTTCCAATCAATCCTCTTCCCTGGGGAATCAGTGACTGCAGGCCCAGGGCAAGCTGGGTTAGACAAAGGGAAAAGGAAGGAACACCTTCATATTTACAGTCAATACTCCCACAGAACCAGGGGGAATCTCCCAGTGCAAGGCAGGGCTTTCCTGGTCTGGCCTGAAGCCCGTTCATGCAACATCATCCCTGGGCACTGACTGCTCAGTCAGGGGGGTCCTGCTGAAGATGAGGCCCAAAAGACTCCTGAGGATCTTATACTTCCAAAAGATGACTCCTCCCCAAGTTTTACTGTACCAGCAGGATGCTGTCCTCACTGAGGAGGGAATTCAATTTATTATTTCAGTCTGACTTATTCCTGGTTAGACTCCCTCACACTCCTACATATTGTGGGTGTGCAGCCTGGGCTGGGGGTTGAGAAGCAGCCCCTTTCCCTGCCTGCTCTCAGCACTATCAGCCCTTCCCTGCTCTTGACCACCCTTTGGAAAGCTGCAGTTCTGGTCAGATTTAGGTGCACCAAGCTGTGATTTTCACACAGAGGAAGCATTTGTCACCTCACATTTGAGCTGGAGAGAGACAGCTCAGCAGCAGAGCACAGAGCAAGACTGGACTTGGTGCAATTTAAGAAGCCAATGCTTGAGAAAGCAGAGCAGGCACCATGCAATGGCAGAGCCAGAGCAGCACTCCTGGGCTAGGCTGGCCTACAGGGATGGTTCAGGGTATGCAGCCATGCAGAAATGCATTTCACTGGTTTAAAAGCTATTTCCCAACAGCTCCTGTCATAAAAGCATAATGTGTTACTGGGAAAAACAAACAGCTTCTGATTAGCATTAAAAAAAGCACAAAAGTGCAATGAAGAAACTCTAGTAGGAAATAYATTTTTTCTTGCATCCATATTCACTCTATGCCAGTTATATAAAAGGAATACAACTATTCTGCAACTATCAGTGCAACTAAATAACCGAAGTATTTCCAACTCTAAAGCCCTGTGATACAAAATTCCACAACACACTGGCCACATGTCTACACAGCTAATAATAAATCAGACACTCTCCTACAAGGTAACAACATTAAAGTTATGACAGCATGAAATRGTTACAATCTCTGATGCTTTGGTCATGAAAGCCATCAAAACCAATTATTTCTCAAAACAAAGTTCAGAATTGCAGTTGCCTCCTAAGAAAACTGCCTTGACTAACAAGGCTTCAGTTTGTTTTAATGCAAGAACTCTGGCTTTGTTCATGGCACTGTTACCTTCTCCTGCTCTGCATGCAACACTCTTGCCTGTGTGTTCTCATTTGTGGTCTGCAGGGAGTGGTTCCTCTGCTCCATCAGCAGGTTACTCTGCTCCACATACCTGTGAACAGGGAGACTCTGAGATTCCTGGAAGCCCAGGGCTTGGAGCCAAGGGCTCACACAGAAAAGGTGAYATCCCAAAGCACAGGAGGTTTCTGGTGAATTCATGACAAGTCCCAGACAATCTGACAGGATGTGCTGATCTCAGAGGGGTGGGAGGGCTGTGCCTGGCACAGCAGAGCTTTTATCAGCTGGGATAAGTGCTTCACCTCTCTGAAAATCTCTCATGTTCCAAGAGTTTTGGTAACTTCGTAGCAGCTGAACTTCACAAAGGGCTCCATATCCCCTACAATTTTTTCACCTCACTAAAAAGCCAGCAAAAATAAAGTAACTCCCAGAAGCAGGGCAAGTGTGCTCAAAGACAGCATGAGGGATTTTGTTCCCCTTTTACACATTCATGTTTACTGTAAATCAGAGTTTTGGAGATAAGCCCTGCAGAGAAGGGGTGGGAGGAATCCCACACTTTAAATACCTTAAGAAAAAAAATAAATATCAGAATATGTCTGTCTCCTAACCAACASCCCTCATTTATGCCCAAGTGTAAGCTGGAGAGTCTGGAAATGCAATGAGGCTCCCAGCCCTTACCTCTGGTTGCGTTCAATCAACTCACTGATCTTCTCATTCTGCTCCTCAATCCGACTGCTCTTCTCAAATATCTCCTGCTTCAGTCTCTCATTCTCCTAAAGCACAGCTCAGCATCAATATTCAGCTTACTCAGATTTCCTTSCAGCAGTTCCTAAACCTTTGTTTTGCACAGAGGCAGGACAGTGGTGAGGCTCATCCCTTCTGTGGGAGCAGCCCAGGGAGGCACCTGCCACGTTTAACAGAATCCTGGCACAAGACAGTGGCTGCCARATCACATTCTAGAAAATATTGTGTCTGGTTGACTTCTTTACCCACAAACCCCAAGTTTTTAAGGCTGCTGCTTAGAAAGGCTTCAAAGCATAAAATTAAGCGGTGAATAGCAGAAGCAGGTGGTTTCTACAACGTGGTACTTCAGCTGTGAAATCATTCTGCTGAAGGCTGGAGGCTAAATCCATAATGGTTTGAGAAGCTGAACTTCTCCCACATGAACCTTTTGTCAAAGCTCATTAAATACCCACAACTCTGACTCAGAAAATACCCAAACCCCAAAATGCTGAGAGGAGCTTTTTGGAGAGGGAAGAGGGATGGAAATAATTTTAAGTGTCATCCTCATCCTGATCACACAAAACCAGAAGCCATGGGTGGCTGGACATTTGCTCTCCTTAGGGATAATGAGAGCCCCAGGTGCTGATGGCAGTGAAAGCAGCTGGCCATGCTCACCTGGATGATGCGCTGGATGTTGCTCATGATCATGGAGGCTTCCATGGTGACAGAGGAGATGCCAGGCAGCAGGGAGCTGTTAGCAGTGCTTTGCTTCTTCAGCTCCTCCACCTGCAGGGAGAAACCACTCTTAAGCCATTTGAAATGAATTTATGGGTGTAGGTGAGAGTCAGACACGTGCAAAGAGGCATTTCACTGTTCCTTCTGCTCAGCTGCAGGGAACAGGCACTGAATCAGGTGTGACACCTCCCAGAGGGCAGGGAATCCTCCGAACAATGCACCACATGATAGTCAAGATAGTAAGACAGCACCTTCCCCCAAGCCTAAGCTCTGTTTTTACACAGCAGCTGAACTACTACCACTTGAAGGTGTGATAATATTGGAATTTTACTCATTTACTGTATGCAGGCATTTAAATAGAGCCAACTGCTCTCAGCACACCTGGAGAGCAGAAATACCCTGGGAAGCCAGGTGATCCATTCCATCCATACCTGGGCAGCCAGGTGATTCATTTTACCCATCTGATCCATTTCATTCATACCTGGGCAGCCAGGTGATCCATTCCATCCATACCTGGGCAGCCAGGTGATCCATTTTACCCATCTGATCCATTTCATCCATACCTGGGCAGCCAGGTGATCCATTTTACCCATCTGATCCATTTCATCCATACCTGGGCAGCCAGGTGATCCATTTTATCCACGACTTTGCTCACAGCCAGTCGGATTTCAGTGTTGTGCTGCCGAGCTTCTGTCATCAAAAAGGAAGTGACATCTCCAGGAGCTTGAAGGGAAAGGAGAGAGATTGAGAGTGACAAGGAGAAATACCTGCACAGAGACACAGCAAAAGCTGGGTAGCATGAAGCCTGCCACCAGCAAAACCCAGAAATGAAAAGGACATGGTATCTGGAAAATTAATAATGTAGGTATTTCCCAAATAACCTCAACAGGCAGGTTGGACTACAGGAAATTCTTGAGCCATGTGACAGCTCAGCTCAACAAGAGCAAAGCCCYCAGACACACCAGAGCAGCAGAGGGACAATCAAAGCAGAGGCACAATCAAACCACAGCAGTGAAGGTCAGCTTCTGAAACTGCACTGCAAAAACARGCTCCAAGAAAGGTTCAGTTCACTCAAGACTTCACCAACTGGGATGCCTTAATGGTTCTTTAAATGCATTTGGTCCTTCCAAGGTTTTGCCTTTTCCAGTTCAATTCYCTCCATAGCTGGTAGTTCTGTTTATAACTGGAAGCACCATCTACCAAATTCCTTTAGTAATACCCAGTCTTAGAAAGACACAGCAATTCCAGCCCCTTTCAGACTGCACAAAGCTCTTAATGGTAAGAAAGAGATGGGTATTCATTGGGAAGTGCTTGCCCCTATTTGATATTAAAAACCAAGCATTTGTGAAACAGCACAGTGGTACCACAGCAATAAATCATCATCACCAACTGTTTATGCAGGAGTTGCAGCCCTCTGAGAAGCAGGTACCCTTTAAAACATACCTTGGTAAGGAGCAGGATACATCTGACCCACAGGCTGGAGTTGAGAAGCAGATGCAGCAGTTTGGGGGTAAGCAAATGCCACTCCTGGATATGCCTTGCAGGACAGGTTCAATAGGTTAGAATGTRTTTTGCTGTTTTCCCCATGTTCTCACAGTTTCATATTTTTTGAAGCCCAAGAGCAAGGATGAGGTTTGAAAAGAAAAAATCCAAGAATTAAGGAGTTGGAAAGTCAAAATACACAAGAGTCATTGTGAAAGGAAAATAATACTTTTCTTTTGAGGCCTAGTTAGCTCCCACCTTTACTCAAATTTCAGCAAAACTATGTCATTTGTGAGAGTCAGATCAGCATGTGAACAGCTCCCTCTGATGTTAATTTGAACACAAGGTTATTTCCTGAAAAGGGCTCAAAAAGCAYAGCACAACTTGATTGCAACTTTACTGCTCATTGTTGAGGAACTTGGAAGTTTTTGTTGTATCCACTACAAAACCAGGTATTAAAGCCTGGTTCATCCTTAGTTTAAGCACTCATCATAAACAGAAAATTAGCCCTTTTGGAATAAAATTTAAGAGGCACATGGTGAAAACCTGAGAATGCCAAAGAATCACAGGAAACAGCCTGGAATTCTCACCCTTATTTTAAAGTCCTTGTTCCCAGCAATGGAGAAGACTCAGAAGAAAGGACAGAAGTGCCAATAACCTCTTTGATTTCATTTTGGTACCTGAAAGCCTTGTGCTCCTCCAGGCAGAGCTGAATGGGGCTGGATAGTTGCAGGAATTAAAGCAGCAGAAGATACTGAAGGTGCAGCACCAGATGCTTGAGGTACTGAAAAGGAAGAAATAAATTCATCATGCTATAAAGCAGCTCAAAAGAATTTAATTCATCTAGTGTGAAATGGCAAAAAAACCCACCAACAACCAAACCACTGAATAGACAAAAGTTTTCACAAGGTTGCAGACAGCTTTTGTTAAATTTAAATCCAGTCAAGCAAGTGACAGTAGGTCAAGAAAAGAGCAACCTTTCACAGAAATCCCACTTCTAGCTCTACTTAAACAACGTCTTTTCATTCAGAGAGAGCTCTGAAGTTCACTGACAGGAGGTGTGACTCAGACTGCCTCTGAAGGCTGCTCAGCTGACCAGCAGCTGATGTGACAATTCCATCATGGGAAGGCACATCCAGCCCTGCAGAGCTGCCAGCCCCATGCTGCCCTTCCTTCACTTGGATTTCCATCATTCCTAAAAGTACTGTTCACTGGGAGAGGATTTGTAACATTCCATTTACCAATCCATGGCCAATCTCAGTGCCAGTGACAGGACAGCTCAGGCTCTTCTTCAAGTACAAGACCACAATGAAAAAACACTCCAAGGATATTATCTTGTGGCTCATGGATCAGCAAGCCTTATCAGAAGCTTCCAGCTCATATTTCAGCTCCTGGAAGGAATCCTCTGTTCCCCCAAACCCCTGGGGTGGAAARGGAGTGCAGGAGCTCCCCAGCACGTTACCTTGTGTGGACACTGTGGGCATCACTGCCTGAGCTGGCTGGGAGGGTCTGGTTGAAGCCACTGGCTGAGYTGTCCCTCTCAGAGTATTGGGATCCTAAAAACATTTCTGCATGTTACAAGAAACACCAAAGAACAAGCCAGCAGCCTGAGCCCAAGGTCACTTGAGACAAGGTGTTACCCCAGGAAGCCAACTGGAACCTTTCTGTCACAGAATCAGAGCAGATTTCCCTGGACAAGGGCAGAGCCACTGCTACAGATCCCACTTCAAGCAACCCCCAGTGTAGGAAAAGCAGTGGAAGAGTCACCCTGCTGTGGCTGGTACCTCTATTTCTGAGTCACTGGAGTCCAGCTGGCTCCCTGCTGTCCCAGCAAGGAAAGGCAGCATGGGCTGTCCCATTTTGGCCATCCGAGAAATCAGCTTTGCCTTTGCCACATCTGGGTTCTAAAAGAAACATTTAGTTACTCTCCCTTTGTCTCAGCCCAGGCTTTTGGGGCATTAGAAACACTTCTAAATCTCAGACTGAATTTTGACTCAATTTTTCAATGACTGTGTGAAAATCTGCTCTTCCATCCTGGTGCTACCWTGTGTGCTTGTTAATCTGGTTTGTTTTATATATCCTCTTTCTGGGATRACAGTGCTGTCACTACAGAGGAAAATCTATCCTTGCACAAAGCACCAATAAGAAAATGTGTGAGTCCAGGAAGCTGTTTGGCAGCTTTTCTGTCTAGAGGTACAAAGTCTTCTCATGCAGCTCTATAAACTTATCCTGAATGTCCCAATTCCTTTGTTACCTATTTTAAATTTATCCATTTATCTCAAAAGATAACCAGCCTTGTGAACATCCACATGGTCAAAGTCACTTTTATTTAAGAGCAGGAACTGGGGCTGGGGTTTCTTAGGTCCTGGTAATCACAGAATCAGAAAGGTTGGAAAAGATCTTTTAAGGTCATGGAGTCCAACTATTAATCATGGACTCCAACCACTAATTCCTACAAAAACAAGGCCCTAAGCTGCTGTAAGGTGAACATTCCAGTGTCTTGCATGATGCTCACTTTATCTGTAGCAGTACCCAATGCTTAAGGTGAAAAGAATCTTCTCTACTCAGGCTTCAAGTTAGGAAAAGGCAGCACTTACTGCAAGCTGCTCACTGATGGAGTTGGACTTGGCCCGGACAGCTGGCTCCCTGCAAAGCCAAACAGGAGTGGAGGTCAGCCAGGAGCAAGTCAGGAGACAACACTCTGGATTTATAAATACACCTCTCCCTAGGAAAGCTGTTTTCTCACATCATGAGCATTTCCTTCAGCCCACAATTCTGGAACAGTCTTTGCATTGTTATCTGTGGATATGCTCAGGACACCACTGTGGCCCACTGGAACACCTGATTATAGCAAGATAATTTTGTTGATTGCTTTAACAAACATGTTCTGGTATAAATAATTTTAACCAAGTCCAATAAACTACTTATGGCAACAAGAGCAGCACTTACTTGGACTCCCTAAAAAGGGTGACTGACCCATTTAATTCCAGGAACAGAACATAGAATTATTAAGGTTGGAGAATACATCTAAGGTTGAGTCATCGACCACTAACCCAGCCCCAGCATGTTCAGCACTAAACCCCATCCCCAAGTGCCACATCTGCATTCTTTGAACACCTCCAGGGATAGTAACTCCACCCTGGGCAGCCTGTGCCAAAGCCTGACCACTCTATCACTGGAGGTTTTCCTAATATTCACCATAAACCTCTCCTGGAGTAACTTAAGAGGTGATTTCCTCTCCCCAGTCACTTATTACCTGGGGACAGAACCGAGCCCCACCTGGCTACACCCTCTTTTCAGGGAGTTGTGGAGACTGAGAAGGTCCAAACTGATGCCAATGATATCAGCTGAGATGAAACTGCTGTTAGAGCAGCACCCACACAGCTCAATCCCACTGGATCTCAGGAATGCTGGAATGATTTCCTTCACTGGAGCCCATTCCAACTGCTTTAATCTGGAAGTCAGCACTCAGGCAGAAAATTCCAGCAAGTCCTGTTAGCAAGCACTGCTGTGCCACATGGAGGGCACTGAGCTGGCACAGAGCCCCCAYGTCTGCCAAATGAGGTGTTAGTGCAGCACTGTGCTGGTGGGCATCACCAGCATTATCACAGAAAGCTGTTCAGGCCATGCTGCCTCTTACCCAGGCTTTGGAGGGATGGTGGAGGGAGGCACTAAACCAGAGTCTGAGGAGAAGCCATCTGAGCTGGGAACTGGAGAAGGTGCAGGGGAATCCCTTGAACTGACACTCAGCCCATCTGAACCAGAGCACTCCTTTGCCAGCTTCACCTTAAAAAGCATGAAGTAAAAAAAAAAAAAGAGATGTTTTTCTGGGTTCCTGTAAAAATTGTCATCAATTTATTTGTGATGCCACTGCCTGTGGAGCTCGTGCACTTCAAGGAAAAGCAGCCAATTGTTCAGAGCTGGGGAAGCTGAGTCTTTACACTCTCTCATTCCTCCCACAGTAYTCTGTTTTCCCAAGTGACTCACAAATAAGGCAGCTAAAAGATCCCAAGACAGTTACGRCAGACAAACAGCCTTGAGGGATTTTCTGGGTTTAGGGCTCTCTTTTGGGTTTGTTTGTTTGAATTAAAGATACACATCTTGCCGAGGTTTCTAACAGTTTCTGAGCTGGAGTTCTCACACTACCAGCAGGCTGCCCCCATGCAGTCACAAACCAGATGGAAACCAAGCATTTGGCAGGAGACACTCACCCGCCTGACCTCCACCTCAAACACCAGAGTGGAGTCTGGAGGGACTCGAGCAGCCACACCCTGAGCCCCGTAGGCCCAGGCTGGAGGAATGATGAGGAACCTTCGCCCTCCTTTCTTCATGCCCAGCATTCCTTCTTCCCAGCCCTTTGGTGTGCACAGGCAACAAAAGAGAGAGCAACACTTGGATCAGTGACATCATTTACCCCCATTACAACAACTTCAGGCAAAGGTTCCAAAGCATATAGAGAGATTCTTGCAAAATCCTGTTTATTTTCAATGTGCAGGACTAAACCTTTGTCTTGCCACAAATCCTGAGAGCCAGTTGTAAATCCCAGTGTTAACTTAAAAATAAAGATGCAGCTCCACCACATATTGGCAAACTCACTCAGCATTCTGGGGGAGAACTGGACTCCAAAGAGATCTGAATTGCTCTGATTAGATTTACAAGGCAACCAAAGAATATAGCTGTAATGAGGGACATGGAAGTCAGAGCAATGCACACYGCCCAAGGGATGCCAGCACTGAACAGGATGGCTCTAACAGCCAGGCAAAATTAATAAGATATAGGATAAAACAAAGTAGACAAATAGTACATCCTCAATAAAAGACAAYTTGTAACAGGTCATATTTGAATTATACAGGGCATACATTAATTACTCAGGTCATGGAAGTGACCTGAACAAAAGCATCTCTGACTCAAATCCTGATTTTATGGGATAACCTAAGGGAGTATCACAACACCTGGATGAAAAATTGTTTCCTTAAGAAATAGGGCTCCCCAAGAACAAGGGAATGGATGAAGTGACTTCCAGGAAAAACAAAGACAATGAAACCCCAGCTCCTGAAAACAGGAAGCTTCCTTTTTACCAAAGAGGACAACTCCTGTCTAACACYGATGCTGAAAAGGAGACTGGGCTCTATTGTGCAAAGTTTGAGTGAGTCACTGTCACAGAGTGTTTGCTAATAAATGAAACAGAAATAGCAAGTATGAATTACTGCAGATCTTGTTCAGGATTCAAAGCTCTGAGACTGGAATTATTGTAATGAAAGTGCCAGAAGTTGTACCTTGATGACCTTTCCAGAGCCCAGCTTCAGCCGCAGCAGCTTGTCTTTGTTAACATTAGAGTCAAACACCTGGAGAGTTGAACAAGAACACAAAACACATGGATTTCCCAACTGCTTCAAGCTCCTGAATGCTGCTTTACACATTCCATAAACTCCTAGAACCTCTGGTTAAATGCTATTTCCYATCCCACTACTACCAAAATTACTTCTCAGCCATAAGACAGAGCTTTAGTCCATTTCCTGARGTACAATTTCATGGAGTGAATGATAACTGGAGACTCAGACCTGCTTTAGGACAGGGCTCGGTCAAGCAAAACACAACATTAAACATTCATGTGTGAGAGTGCCCACAGAAGTTTAAAAGCATTTTGATCACCTCCCCCTGAACATAACAGAATAACAGAAACATTAAGGTTGGAAAAGCCCTCTAAGATTACCAAGTCCAACCATTCCCCCAGCACTGCCCTGTTCACCACCACACCATGTCTCAAGCACCACATCCACAYGTTTTTTGAACACTTCCAGGGATGTGACTCCACTGCTGCCCTGGGCAGCCTGTGCCAATGCTCAACAACCCTTCCAGTGAGGAATATTTTTTTGTAATGTGCCAGAATCCCTTGATATTCTATAGGCAATACAGATGACCCCACTTGGAGTGCCACAAATGCCCAAAGCACACTTTAACATCAAGCCCAGTACTAYGCTGGATGAGCAGGCTCCTGCCAGGACTGTCCCACTCAGCATTAGGAGGTGGCAGARTGTCTTTACCTGTCCAAGCCCGTTGTTCTGGAACAGCCATCCTGTATAGGCAACCTCCAGGGAGTCTCCTCCTTCCACCCCCTGCCCTTCTCCCAGGAGGAGATCCTGGCAGAGGACTGAGTCCAGGGCTGGAGAGCTGTTGCATTTGGCAATGCACACCTGCAGAGGGAAAGCCTGGCAGTGTCTCTGGCCTTTAATGGACAAGTCCCACTCATGAATCTGATGCATTCTTTGCTGTACTGATCAAGTCCACACTAGAAATGCACTTCTAGGGSATTCCAAATCTCCTTGTGCTGATTAAACACCCTCTGCTCTACAGAACCATTGACATGCAGCATGGGAATCCTGAGGGGCAACAGGCTCCCAGCCACAAAGAGWTTTGTTTTAATGAACAAAACTCAGGGCAGGCTGCTCTCAGATCTGTCTCCATCACAGTTATGCACTCAAAGCTGAACTCCAATGAAAACAAAGCTTGATTTGCCCCTGCTGTAAAGCAGAACTGGCTGGCCCAGAGGGGAGCAGTTACCTGCTTACTGAAATCCACTGCTGCCTTTTCTGACTCAAACATGATGGACCAGTTCTGCCTCTGATCATCATAGAACGTGCTGTAATTGTTGGGCTGAACCTGTGGGAGAGGAAATCACTTCTATCTTAGACATTAAATGAACTAAAAACCCACATCCAAAAGAAGCTTAAAAATAAGAGCTACTGAAATAAGGCAGGAAGAACCCTGCTGTTCTACTGCTCAAGTTCAAAATTAGCCTTTATTTACGTGCTCATTTTCATRGAAGAATTATTATAACTCAAATATGAGAGCAAATATTAAGTGTTTCCTACATGCTGCAGTTCACACAGGAAGGTGAAACTTTTCAGAAACTCCCTTGAAGCCTGGTTCTTTGATATATACTGAGAATTTTTAAGTGAGAGTAATTTACATTTCATAGTTTATTGTATTTACGCTTCCAGAATCAGTTGGAGAAATCACTTCCTCCTCACTTCTAAATCCATGTCATCAGAAGTGACTATAAAACCCATTAATTTTTCAAGAATGTGCTTATAAAAAACTAGAGAGCAAGGTCTAAGCTGGGACAGAAATTGAATTGTTTTGGAGTGAAATTTCTATCTCTCATACAAAGAAATTTGATGCCATCTGATGAGAAGCTAAGAACAGTAAACCATCACATCAATTTTCTGTAAAACTGGCAGAAACCAACTTCCTGAGAGATTCCATTTTAGAGCTCATAATGCTCCAGATTGTTCTCAACAGCAGAAAAATGCTGAGTGTAAATTTCCTGAGAGAAAACATTTCCTTGCTGTCATTTCCTTCTGCTTACTCAGTTGTATTCTCTCAGACAACTCAAAATTCTCAGCAAAAGGAATTTTGCTGGTTTTATCCAGGGCTGCAACCCCCAAACACCTCTGTGAGCACAGGTAATAATTTACCTCCTACAGGAGCCTTGGTTTGGAAATCTCCTGAGGAGGTGCTCAGCCAAAGGGAGCTGTCACAGCCTCTTGTGCAATACATGAGGAGAACAGTCACACTGGGACACCTCCTGCTCTGTCACTCACATGTTTKATCTCAAAGGTTACAAGCCAAGGCTTAAGGAAGAATTTTAGAGCCAGTCTTGTGTTTGGTGTGATCAAAAAAGGCTTTTCCAAGCCAGGGTCTCACCGTGAGCACAAAGCYTGGGTGGATCCTTGCAGAGGTGATCTGTTGCTGCTGGCTGATGTAAAGGAGGATCCTGTACTGGATTCCACAAGGAATTAGACAAGGAAAAAGAACAAAAACAGGAACTCAAAACCTCTTCAATTCTAAGGTGCTTCGTCACATGCAGAGCCTAAGGCCCAGTATTTATTTGTCAAATATACCTCAGCAAAAATACTTAACACAGTTTTGTGACACTTACTAAAACTGGTTTRTTTTCAAGGGTTTTATTTAGCTGCAGCAACCAAGCAAGTGAAACATATTGTTTTACAATAAACAACATGCTTTAACTAATTCCACATTTTTCACAGTTACAGTGAAAAAATGGTGCACTAACCCTTYCAGATACAGAACTCAGCACACATGGCATCAAACCATCAGAGTCATTTAGGCTGGAAGAGACTGAATAACCCAAGATCACTCCCCCAGCACTGCCAAGGTCACCACTGACCCATGTCCCCAAGTGCCACATCCACATGGCTTTTAAACCCCTCCAGGRATGGGGACTCCACCACTGCCCTGGGCAGCTGTGCCAGGCCCTGACCACCCATTTGGGAAAGACATTTTCCCTGAAGAGGTTTGTGTGTGAAATCTTTTATCTTTGCATCAACCTATTGACACAACACACTGAGTTGAGGGAGTTTTCCAAGTACTAAACAATACAGATATGAGATTTATTGACATATTTGGCTCTACTAAACACAATTATTATGGAGATGTGTTTTCCTTTGTGCACCTGCACTGGACACAGCTCAGTGGTGAACTGGGAGTGACACAGTGACTGCTCCCAGCTGGATGTGATATCACACAGGCAGCCTGAGGAAAGCTGGTTCAGCTTCCTCCTGCACTGCCTGCGCTCCCCAGCTCCCCCAGAACAACACAGCTCAACTTCCCAGATCACTGACTCAGGAATTTAGTTACCAAACTAAGATTTATTTTGTTCTTGCCGAAGAAGCAACTTAGTGAGACACGAATGAGAACTTGAGGGATATGAAACATCACAAATACCAACACCAGGGAGGGGTGAGAGTTTTCAAAGCAGCTTTCAAACACACCAATTTACTGGGCACCTCGGTTCTGTGTTCTTCAAGGAATACTTGGGAAGGAAAGATGTTTTTGATACCAAAAGAACAAAACTTAAGCAAAGCATCTCTGTACTGCTGGACAGAATTTTCCTTTATACCCATTTCCATGAGCACAAATATGTGATCCAGTTGTAAAAGACATGCTGAATAAATACCAAAATTACTTTCAGAAACACTGGAAAACTATTTCAGGCATGAGTTGTAAGAGATCTTACAAACTCACAGACTACGGGAAAGAAAAATGTCACCAGGGTGGATGGCTGAGCCCCAGGAAAACCCAGGAGGCAGAAAGGCAGCAGGAGAACAACACCAAAAGCAAAACACCTGAGAGCTCACAAAAACACCAAAAGCAAAACACCTGASAGCACACCACCTCATAGCAGTGAGCCCTCAGCATGGCAGAGCTAGGCAAGGAAGTCTCTCACCTCTCTGGTGGCATGGTTCCCCACTACAGCTGCTCCATACTTGCCTTGCTTCAAGTACTGCCCATTTGTACTGGAAGATAAGGGAGACATTCAGCTGCACAACTGCCCCTAAATCAGAATTCTTTAGAATTCAGATCCCTTTTCCCAGGTATAAATGTCAGGCAGTCTTGCTTAGCTTAGAGCCATTCCTGCTTGCCCTCAGGCAAGAGCACTCATTGTAGAGTCAGTTGAAAACTGCTCTCACAGATCCAGGGCAGAAGCTTTTCCCCATCAAACAGTTTTAGTGCTCTCACTCTGCTCATGCCTCAATTCTGAAGTGCATGAACCACAGGCATCTGACAGAGCCTCCTGAAGCAGAGCAGGATCTCAGCCCAGCAGCCAGGACACAGCTCCCAGCCACAGACAGACCCAGAGCTTGCTCTTCACCTCCGAACTGCAGCGCAGCAGCTGAAACTGCTCTTGAGCAGAGACATCACTGCCTTGCAGCATTCCCACCATGCAGATATGGCTGAAAACAAGTGTCTCTTCCCATTTACCCAGGAATGCCCCCGCTCTGGGATCAGGCACAGGCTGCAGCAGGAGTCACTTACTATCGATAGGCGAGCACGGCCGTGGCCACCAGCACCRAGGGGGCTCCCGAGGCCGCCGGGGCCTTCTGGGGCTGCCCTGTGGGGACAGAGACCAGGGACAGCTCTCAGAGGCACAGCACGGGCTGGGGACACCACCACCAYACGTTCCTTCCCACAAGGAGAAATAACTTCAGAGGGAAATTACAAAGAAACAAAGACTTGAGTTCCAAAGTCACCCAGAGCCAGCTGAAAACCCGGGTGCAGGAGGAAAACACCCCAAGGAAAGCTCAGGGAATTATTTGCTCTGCTGCTCCTCACAAGGGCCCTYGTTCTCCCCACACACATGTGCTGCCGAGTGTGCTCCCCGTGCTCAAGCCCAGTTACTCACCAGCTGCATTCTGACCCTTCTTGGGCTGCTTTGGTGCAGTGAACTGGAAGAAATCATTTCCCTGGCTTGAGACTGTTTGATCCAGGCCAAAGAGAGAGGCTAATCTGGCWCTAGAAAGGAAAATAAAACCATTTAACCAGGGTATTATACATAATGAACACCCTTAACTAGAAGTTCTATCAAATACAAAGTGTTTACCATCACTCTGGAAGTAAACAAAGAGCTGGAGGTTAAGTTGCTTTATCCTAATTAACCATTTAATTTTGAATAGGCAAAACTTGTATATGAAGAGGTTGGGAAAGTGGTAAAATTGTGTTTCATTTCCTCAAAAATCAACTGAAGGTGTAAGAACTGAAACTACACAAAAAAAAAGATAGAAGTTACTTTGAAGCAATGACTAGAACTATCTTGACATAAAATAGCTAATTCTTACAATAGCCAAAATAAGATGTGACAGAGAAAGAACCATGCAGCTCCTGAAGTTCTTTGTCTTTAAATGTCCAGGAAACACATTATCTCATAAAGTTTGAATATGGCAGAAGCTCTCCCAGCTAAGGGCAGACGGTTTAATGCTGGARGTTCCTTCAGGACACATTGTTTGCAATTTTACTGCTTCAAGGCCAGTTCTGCTCGACCTACTCCTGATATCACGGGGCAAGGAAATAAAAAACCAAAAGATGACACCACTGCCAGTGAACGGCCTTTAAAAAATAACTAAACTTTCTGTAGAGAGGATTAGTTTATAAAAGATGCTCCTGGAAGGGGGTGTGGAGTTGAACTGCAGCTCTTGGAGCGGGAAGAAGTCAGCGATACAAAACCCGGGATGTGCCGCACACAGACCCGAGCCGGGGGGATCCCGGGGAGCGGCCTGGGAGGAGCCAGCGCCGGGAACGGCCCCAGAGCGGCCCCGCCAGCACTTCCCACCGCTCCTCATCTAACTGCGAACACCGAGCCCTCTGCCCTGGCGACCCCGGAGCGGCTCCGCCTCCCGCTGCGGGAGGGGATCCCGAGCCAAGCGCGGTCCCAAACCCCGGAGCCCGGCCCCGGGTACACCGGGGGGCGCTCCGAGCCCCGCCGGCAGCCGGACCCGTCCCGGGCTGCCCGTACGGCGGGACAGGAGCGSGGCACAGCCCCGGCGGCACCCCGAGCCCAGGAGGGCTTCCCCGGTCACCGGAGGGCAGCCCCGGGCCCGGCTGCACAGGGGGCGGCCTGCCCGCCCTCACGGCCGCGGGCCTTCACCGGGGCCACGGYCCCGCGGCCTGCCCGGGCCGCCGCGCACACCCGGCAGCGGGGAGGGGGTCCCGCCGCGCCCCCGGCGCTCACCCGCTGGCCGGGGACAGGAAATCGGCGTCGTCCTCCTCGGCCGCCGCGAACATGGCCAGCGACCGCCGGGGCGGGGACGGGCGGCGGCGGCGGCGCTTTACGGCCCGGCGGCACCGGCACGGGCGGGGCGGAGCTTGAGCGGGACGTCACTGGGGGCGGGGCCTCAGCGGCCCGGCGTGCGGGGAGAGGCGCGGCTTAACTGCACCGAGGGGCGTGGTTGGCATGAACGTCACCGGTGGAATCTTGATGGACGCGTCGAAAGGGGCGGGGCTCACTGGGCACTGCCGAGGGCGGGAACTTGGGGGGGGTTATGGGTCCCTGGAGGGGGCGTGGCTCGGCGGCGGGGGCGGAGCGGAGGCCGCGGCTCGTGGCGCTCGCGCGGTGAGTGACGGGCGCGGGCTCGGGGAGGTCTCGTGCCCCCCGCGCCCAGGCCGAGAGCTGGGAGCTCGGGCCGGGGCCGCCGGGAACCCCGAGGGGATGGGCAGCCCTGGGACGTGAGGGTGGTGGTGCGGGGTGAGCTCGGTATGGGTGCCGGCAGCGCTCCCCGGGCTCCGGGGAAGGCGCCCAGGGCGGCCCGGCGGTTCCCAAGGTGACAGCGGGCCCGAGCTGCCCTTGCCGTGAGGGAGCCGTGACCCGCCGGGCTCCGGGCTGAGCCGCAGGGCCCGCGTGGCTCCGCTGAGGGCCCTGGGGGTCCGCGGGGCTCGGGCGGGAGGGCTGGGGACACCCGGGCGCTGCTGTGCTCCAGGTTCTGTCTCTGGGTACCCAAGGGCACCAACCATGCACTGCGTTCTTAACATCCCAGCAGTTCCTTGCGTGGATGAATGTCTGAGCCGCCCCTCTGAAGCCGTTTCCCACGTTCACCTCGTACCTTGAAAAATACACCTTATTGTTGGTTTGCTTAATTATTTTTTTTTTGTAGTCTGTTGTGGTTTTCCTGTGTGGTTTTCTGCCTCTTGGAAAGCTGATATCTCTATATGCTTTGTGAGACCGACTGGCTTTAATTTCACCTTAGACGCAAATGATGTTGAAATTCAGAAGAACAATGTGCAGTAGGTCAGAATGGCAGTAAGGGCTGATAATTCCTGGCTTTGGGKGTTTGCTGGCACTGGTTGGAAGTTTGCACTGTCAGTTACTGACTGGATGTTTGAGTCTGAGCAGGAAATTGTCAGGTCTGTTGTGGAGCTGAGTTAGCAGTAATTCAGGAGTTTATTGCAATGATTGAGGTATCAATGATTCCACTTCTAAAGGAAGAAGATAAAGAGTATTGTTAAGCAGGGTATTGTTATCTCCTTTAATATTGCAGAATGCATGATGAATTTAGAATGAAACCTGAAAAGGGTCAGAATCTTATTTCTGTTAAAGAAAACAAAAAACCAAGCCCACAATAATTTGCTGTGAATTCCCAGTGGGAGGAGATTGTTCCGACCTTGCTAAGGCTGGTGGGCATGAACTTCCTTCCAGTGGGAAATGTTCTCCCTTGGATGAAGAGAGTTTGTTGCTTTGGCTCCTGTATTTCTATCTGGTTGGTTGTTAATGTAGTTTTGTTTTGTTTTTAAGTGGTGAAAACCCATGTGGCTGAGTCCTGGTATGGCACTTCAATGTAGGTTTTTTTAGGTACAGGTATCACAGAAAATCCTGAGCTGGGAGGGACCCCCAGGATCCCCCAGCCCAGCCCCTGTCCCTGCCCAGCCCCCCCAGCAGCCCCACCCTGGGCATCCCTGGCAGCGCTGCCCAAAGGCTCCTGGAGCTCTGGCAGCCTCGGGGCCGTGCCCATTCCCTGGGCAGCCTGGGCAGTGCCAGCACCCTCTGGGGGAAGAGCCTTGCCCTGAGCTCAGCCTGAGCTGCCCTGGGTTAACCTGAGGCAATTCCCTCAGGACAGAGCAGAGCCTGGAGCTGCCCCTCGGGAGGAGCTGCAACCCCTGGTGAGTTCTGACCTCGGTTTTGCCTTCAGGATGAACAATCCCAGTGCCCTCAGCTGCTCCTGGTGTGGCCCTTTCAGACCCTTCACCATCTTTCTAGCCCAGTGTTATACCTGTGTATATTTCCTATTTTTTTTTTCCACTGGGATTCAGCACTGGCCAGTTTTAATGCCATTGTGGCTGTAGCAGCACAACCTGCAACACTCAGCAAGCATCACATCTTAGCCACTTGCTCTTTTTTAATTTATGCTTTGTTTATAGTCCTCATTTGTATTTGAGTGTGCAGTGGGCTTGTGGTTCCACACAGTTGCCAGGCAGAGGCCAATTCTTCCTGTTTGTGCTCGAATTCCAAGCTCCAGAATGCTTACTAGTCCTGCTTTTTGTGCCCAGGTGGATGAAACGCTCCTCACAAGTGTTTATTAAATTGATTTTCAGTCTGTTTGATCTTAACTTGCCTCTGCTTGAGCCTGAGGTCAGTAAAGCTTTTGCAGGATTTTTCATGAGTAACAATATGGGATCTTATAGGGTAAGTTAGCATTCAAGTTAATAATCCCAAATCCTGTCATTTATGATGCAATGTTTCCTGAGGCTTTCACCAGGCTTTGGACTCTGCATTATTTTTTTCCCATCCTTCATTAAAAAGGGGGCACTGGGAATAACGTGTGAATGTTGCTGTTTAAATGAAGATTGGTGTTGTAACTCAGGCTTTGTTGGTGAAGCTGTGGCTGCTCTGCTGTACAATACAAAATTAAAGTGATGCTTTTTGCTACAAACACAAAAATTGTTGCAATAAGTAGGATTTTGCTTCTTTTGTTCTTCTCCCCCCAAAACAAGGTACTGAAAATATAAGAACTGGTGGGAATTGCAGGCTCCCACGCAACTTTGGGTTGAGAATGGAGGAATTTTGTACAACCACTTCCTACTGAGATTTGGCTGCTTTTCATATCAGATTTCTCATCTAGGCTAGGTTGTTAACTAAGCTGAGAATTAGGATAATTTCTGCCAGTAGAGAGGAGGAATTAAATCACCTTTCCAAGCACTTTTGCATGTTTGCTTTTTTTATTTTAAAGGTATCATCCCTACCACTGACTCTGACTTGCAGTGGTACAAGGACAAGGTTTGAGGTTTGACTTTTTTTTTTGGTTTTTTGTTTTGGAAAGAGGTTTGGGGGGATTTTTCACTTCACTTTTCTCTTCGCAATGTAACTTCAAGATTTGGATTAGTGAGACCGTGTATCCCTGGAGAAAAGCTTAATGCCTGAGAAAGGAGGGCATTGAGAATGATTTTGCCAGTTTTACCTTACAAATAAATGACAAAATCTACCATGTTCACAGGGTGAGTTTTGAGCAGGGCTCTGAGGAGTTTCCTTTCAGCTGGCTTGTTTTCCAGTCAGGCATTAGGTCCAAGAGAAGACAGAACTTTTTGTTCTTTGAACTATAATGAACTATTTTCTCCTTTTCTCCTTGGTTTCTGTATTTGCTATGAAGACCCCTCTACCCAGCAGAAAGCTGCCATGGCTCTGCAGAGCTGCCTTCCCTGCTCTGGCCTGAAGGTCACCTGAAAGTTAGCAGGAGCCTGCAGCAGAACTTTGGGAAGTTGAGCTGAAGCACATTGCCAGCATGAACTTCTTTCTCCACACGTCTGCCAGGAAATCACTGGGAGTCTTGGCAATTTTTCCTTAGGGAAGGATGAAAAAGACTCAATCTAGTTTATGTTGTTTTTCTCTGGGAAAATCCAATCTTAGTTAATCTACTCCATTGCCTTTTCTTTCAATCTAATTTTCTGGAAATGTTCCCAATCAGGTCCTGGAGAACACCATGCCAGTGGTTTTTTCATTAACCTTTTTTTTATCTGAAATCTGGAATCTGCTAATGCAGAGAATAATGGGACTAGTTATTGTAAACAAATTAAACTCCTATTTTGCTGTACTTTCTAAAGCCTTTCATTTATTGGTCCTAGAATTAGATTTTCCTGGTTTAGAAGCCAATCTAGAAGGGGGAGGTTGTGATGAAATAGCTCCTTTTTAGTTTTCCTTTTTTATTTCTCCAGTTTTTAATGTCATTTCCCATTGTCTTTTCTTCCCTGTGCTATCAGTTCATATCTACAAGGTTCTCCAGCTGATTTCCAGTGGCACTTCAGCAACTGTGACTGCAGCCAGAACAATGGCTTTGCTTCCTGCTCTTTTCCTCTCTGTAGATATAATCTTAGAAAAATCTCACATTTGCTGTATCACAGATGTAAACAGCATTTATCATCTGCTAAAAAAGTTGTACAAGCATGTAATCTTTTCCCTTTATCTAAGTGACTAGAGCAGTCCATGGTAGCTCTAGAGCACAGGCCAAATGCTCTCAGTGGTTGAGGCTCTTCTGTTCTCACTGCTTGCTCAGCATGTCCTGCTGTGAATCCTGAGAGGTTGGGAGGAAACCAGGAGCAGAGTGGAGGTGTTCTGGCATGGAGCTCACAGTGAGTGCCCCAAGCTCTCCTGAGACTCTGGAACAGCCACTGCACTTCCATWAAGCCTCTTTTCCCACACTTACTCATTAGTTATCAGGGATTCAGATCTCATTCTCTGATGAAGGTACAGGAGCTTGGAATATGAGCTTTGTGATATATTTAGCTGATCTTAGGTCTAACCAGGAAAAGGGGAACCCTGGCAGTCTTGGCTGGTTTTTTTGCCTAAGCACCACATCTGTTGGGGGAAGGAGTGCCTGGCAAATGCACTTTCAGACTTGTTTCACATTAGAGAGAATATAATTGGCCTTGGCTCTGTAGGATTAAGAAATGCTTTGAGGCCACCTGTGAAGTGTAGTGCTCATCCTGAGCTAATGGTGTGAGCAGACTGGCTGGCCTGCTCCAGAGAGCTGGGAAAAGCAGCTCCTGGAAAGGGATACAGCTCCAGCCTCCTCAGGGAGGGGCTCATCCCTGTGACCCAGCTCCTTGTCTGGTGTCTCTGATGGGTGGCTGCACTGTGCTGGGACAGTGACAGCAGCTCATGTCACCCTGGCTGGGCTCTGCCGGAGGCTGGGCTGGGGGACAGGGATCCTACCACTCACTGTCKTCCCTGTTAACCTTCCCTGCTCCAAAAGCCTTCTACTAAAGAGGCTCAGACAGCTCACTGGCACAGCTGCACTGCATTTTCAAGCTTTTGCATCTTTTACTTGGGAAGGAGCAATGCAAACGTGGAGCAGACTCAAAGCCAGTGCTCCCAGTGGAGCCATCCCAGCTCGCTCTCCTGCAGCCCTGGGGAAGTCACTGCAGTGCTACCATCAGTGTGGCTCCATGGGAGGGCATTTCCAATGGGTAAATCAACCCTTGGACATCAAAGTGATGAGGAAAGGGGGAGCACAAGCTCCAGAGGAACACACCCAGCCTCGGGATGCAGTGCAAGTGAAATGCAGTCAGTGTTGCAGTCTGGTTTTCTTGAATCCYGTGTTTATCTGAGCTCCTGGACTAATGGATTTGACAAGAGACTGAGTCATGATTTCTGGGTTCACTGCCAGGTGAGTTTTACACAAATCAAGTTACCACTGCCTTTGGTGCCCTTCATTAACTTGGGATAAGACATTGTCTCAAGAGGATACTGAACTTTAGTGTTTAAGGTGGTGTCACGTGAGGCTGAAGTGTGCTGGAGGAGCATGTTATAGATCCTGTAAGGCTGAAACCTGAACAGCTGCAAACAAAGTTAGTTGGGAGTTTCTCAGCTGCCCTCATGTTCCTGTTATAGGCTTGGTTATACTTGTAAAGCCATTTTTGTGCTCTTTTCATAAAAGGCACAGAGCAGTATCTGGGATATCCTTCTGTAGGAATGGTAAAGCCTAATACACTTGATTCTGATTATTTTGCTTCTAGCTTAAAAAACTCTTGGCAGCAGCCTGACTTTTCTTAATTTTCTGAATTCCTCAAGTAAAACCCTCCAGGACATCACAACAGCAGGATCATGTGCTCTGCTTGTCAGTTGATCCCATTATGTGTAACTCTTGCTTGAAACCACAGCCCCCACCACGAGGCCCCTTGTGTTGCAGSCCACAGCACAGCTGTTCTTGCACTTTTTCTGCTTTGCCCTTTTTATTTTCCATAGCAGTTGTTGGCTCCAGCTTTCCAAGCACAGGGGTCCCAGAGCCAGTGACYCTGACAAGGTTTGTTTCATACAAACAGTGTTGAAGAATTTCTGCGCAATTGGTTATTTGCCTTGCTTTGGTTTTTTTTCTCACTTTCCAATGCTCCTAAAAACTGGCTGATAGCTTTGAAAACATCATATTTCTTCATGATTGGGCAAATAGAGTCACAGAGTGATTTGGGATGGAAGGGGCCCTAAAGCTCATCTTGTTCCACCCCCTGCCATGGGACACCTCCCACTGTCCCAGGCTGCTCCCAGCCCTGTCCAGCCTGGCCTKGGGCACTGCCAGGGATCCAGGGGCAGCCCCAGCTGCTCTGGGCACCCTGTGCCAGGGCCTGCCCACCCTSCCAGGGAATAATTTCTTCCTAATATCTTATCTATACCTGCTCTCTCTCAGTTTGAACACTAAAATACTTAAATACTAGAATARACTAAGTTTGCTTTGTTGCAGTATCCAGAAGTGAGCAAACCACTAATTTATCTGATAGAGACTTGAATGTTTGAAATGTGTTTTGGTTAATGTGTTGGAAAGTAATCTCTGCAATGCACTTAATCAGAGCGTTCTAAAATCTCTTTGCATTTGTGCAAAGATCCCATGAGGGAGACTCAGGAGCTGCTTCTGCTGCCCTGTGGATCTCTGTGTGAGCATCCCAGTGCTTGATCTGGTCCTAAGCTAATCTGAGCAGTAGTTAATGATTAGCCTTTGWTAGAGATAATGATGTGCTTGTCAGCATTATGTGAGGGTTGAGAAACTTTGATCACTCTCAGACTTGTTGCCTCTCTGGAGAAAAAGGCTCTGCTGGAGTTGGTAGATGGAAAACCTGTCTCTGGAAGAGTAAGTACTCAGCATTTTTTAGCTCTGAATCATTTCTGCTTTGGATTAGCAGCTTTGTGCTGTCCAGGGGTTTGAAAATGATGAAAAAGCTAGCATTCAAAGCTCTTTCCCAGAGTGTTTTGTCACTCATAGAAAAATTGTTGATGGCTCTTGTTCTGGCTTTCCATGCCCTACAGTSATGGCTCTTCCTGTCAGAAGAGTGTCACAAGGCCAAGGCTCTTCCAAAGATAAGTTCCTTTCCAGAGAATTGAGTGGATTGCTCTTTTCCTCTTCTTGATACTGGAGATCTTCTACCTTGCTGAGATTGTATTTTCAGTGACTCAGTAATTTCAATAAAACTTCCAATAGTTCAGTTGCATTTTCAGAAGGAGAATGCTCTGTTCTRTGGATTGGGGCTATGAATTTTTTCTCTGAACCCTTACAAGTATTTGCATTGCTGCCTGGAAGCTGTTTATATATCACTGTGCCATCCAATTGCTGTTTGCCAAGATCATGGATCAAGAGTAGGAAGGTGCCTCTGGTGATGGATATTTGGCCTTAACCATCTGCCAAAACAGAGGTTGACTTCCTGGGCTTAATTAAAAACCCACTGGAATGGATTTTGCTGCTTGTGACCTGAGTTCTACCTTGCATTTTGTTCAGGAACAGCTTGAGGCTTCTCTAAACAACTGTTGGAGGCACAAAAGAATTTGATTCTTGGCTCTGGTAGAGCAGGTTCTTGTGTCGAGGGACAGTCATGGATGGTGCTACAAATTGGAATGAACCCACATCCATTTTTCCTCTGCAAGAAAAGGTATTTTTCTAAAAGTCAGTCTTGTGAGCTCTTAGGTCTTTAGTCCAAGCCTGCATTTCAAAGGTGACCTTGACAGGAGCTGGAAATCCCAGGGTGTCCCAGTAGGAGCTGACATCAACATGTGGCTGTTGAGGGAAGGTTTGACACAGGCTGGAACRTGACAGCTCCAGGGAAGGGGAATGGTTGAGTGGCCACCTTAAAATGCTGTGTCTGCACATGGACATGTTCCGAGGGGTAATTGCAGACCAACAACTGCTTCAATATGAAAAGAAAGGAGTGAAGGGGAATTGCTYTGCAAGGACGCTTTCCCATGTGGTGGGAGGTAACGTGTGTGTGGCTGTACTGGACATGGAGAAATGTGTGTGGATTGCTCAAACCAATATGTGTCATATCATATGTGTGGAATGGCCTCCTAAAAATTAGCCAGGAGTTCTGGAGTGTGGTTTTCTTGTTATTCAGATTCTCAAAACACCTGAAAGTTCAGAACTTGTTCAAGTGTTGTCTTTTCTGGGCTAAGTCTGATTATAATGTTGAAAAGCAGCCAGAGAGGGGAAATGAACTGTGTGAAAATGGGCAAGTAGGGTAAGATCTGGGAATCTCCAGTGAATCACCTGTGCTGGACTCCCTTTTATGAGGYCTCTAATAAACCAGTGCCGTCCATTTATTACCCTCAAGTTTAGTTTTACCTGCATGGGACAAAGGTACTTATGCTGTTGCAAGATAACATCTGTAAAGAGGCAATAACAGATAACATCTGTAATCTGTAACTGACCTGGGGGTGCTGGTCCACAGTGACTGACCATGAGCCAGCAGAGTGCCCTGGAGGCCAAGGAGGCCAGCAGCATCCTGGCCTGGGTCGAATGGTGTGGCCAGCAGGAGCAGGGAGGTCATTGTGCACCTGTGCTTGGCACTGCTGAGGGCACACCTGGAGTGCTGTGCCCAGCTCTGGCCCCTCGGCTTGGGAAGGACATTGAGATGAGAGCATCCAGAGGGGGCAACGAGGCTGGAGAGGGGCTGGGAGCACAAACCCTGAGAGGAACCCCTGAGGGAGCTGGGGGTGCTCAGCCTGGAGAAAAGGAGACTCAGGGCTGYCCTCATCACTCTGCACAGCTCCTGAAAGGKGCCTGTGCTCAGCTGGGGCTGGGCTCTGTCTCCAGCAGCACTGACACAACCAGAGCACACAGCCTCAAGCTGCACCAAGGGAAATTTTTACAGAAAGAGTGATAAAGTTCTGGAATGGCTGCCCAGGGAGGTGGTGGAGTCCCCATCCCTGGGGGTGTTTAACAAAGCCTGGATGTGGCACTGGGTGCCAGGGTTTAGCTGAGGGCTTGGGGCTGGGTTGGACTCGATGATCTTGAAAGTCTCTCCCAACCTGGTGATTCTGTGTGTAATTTCTGTGTGTGATCCTTCACCCCTTTCTGTGTGTGATCCTTCACCCTGTGTATTAAAGGCCCACTAATGCACTTCTAGGACACATTGAATTACTTTTGGCTGTGAGGAAACTTGTGCTTCCTTTCTTGGGAATGYGCTTTTTGACTCTGATTTCATTTTGTGTCTCCTGAGATTATTTTATGGTTTTATAGGGTTTAAGGCTCAAAGACACCATGAAGTCAATCTGGCCAGAGCTGTTTATGCTGTGTAGCCTGGTGTGTCCTTCCCACTCCAGCAAAGCATGGCGCAGTGATTTGTCAGGATTAACTTGCAASTAGTTCTCTGGGTTGCATCCTGACATATCTGTCATTCCTTGGAGATGGAGTATTTCTACATGTGGCCCCTGAACAGCCACAAACAATAATCTGTGTCCTTACCCTGTGGACAGACACATTTTTGTGGGAGATAGGCTCCTTTCCATAGGTACAAGTGGCGCAGGTGAGGTGTTGAGTGTGCAGGAATCTGGATGCTGAATTAGTGGGCATGATAAAGAACCTTGTGTGCAAATGGTGAGGGTTTTTGTTTTTGTTTTTCATTTGGAGAGAAAACTTCTCCCTTCATTTAAAAAGTGCCTGTTAAAAGTAGAGGAATACAAGCTAGAAACTGTTCTTGATTAGGGCATATGAAATAGGAAGTGAAATTCTCTGCTAGGCCTGTTTTTTCTAAGGAAGCAGAAGTTGTCTAATCTTACAGAACACACGTCTTGCAAGATGGGGTTCCAAATATTAATATATTTTTATATTAAAAAGTTTTTGAAGAGTATTACAAGGCTCAAGACTGTCCCATTTGTTCTCAGCAGGATGGTTCCTGCTCTCTGGCCATATGGATCACATCTCCCTGGTCACCATTCCTGTGTTTGGTTGTGCAACATCTGAGCAAAAACCACCACTGAGGATAAGGGAGTATCTGTTTATTCAGGAATTATGTAATCTTGGAAAATTAGGGTCACATGGCCCTGGTTTTCAGTCTCCACTTCCTGGTGCTGTCCCTTGTCTCCTCCCCTCTCAGGATCCTCAGTTGTCCTCAGCTGAGGAGTGACTGCTGAGAGTTTTTAGCAGGAGATGTCCGGGTGACTCCTGACTGAGCTCCACCCACCCTCCTGCTCCTCCATCTCGGCTCTCACTCCCCAGGCCTTTGRGCCATTCTGCCTTATCTCTGCCTAAACTTCCTCCTTTCCTGCCAGATTTCTCCTCCCTGGGTGCTGAATCGTGGGCACTTTGTGACSTGGATTTGTGTTGCTGTGTTCCTGTGCTGTGCCCCTGATGATGTAGGGAAGAGAGGTGAAGCTCTGGTGGTGTGGCCTGCTGGTCTGCAGACCTGGGCTAACAGCTTCAGAAGGCTCTGACAGCACAGGAAGTGCTTCTGGAGATGCCTCCTGGGGATTGCCTTGGATGGGAACTTGTCAGTTCTAGCTCTGAATTCATGCTGGCCTTGGCTATAAGGAATTTGGGTGTTTGCCATGATTTCTATCCTGGATGTTTCATAAAGAAATTGTAATGTGGTGTAGCAGTTTGGGCTAAAATGTAACACCACAGTGTGGCATCCTGTGTCAGTTTTGGTATCTCTGGTGCTGTGCTGTTCTCTGCAGATGACAGAATGTGGTACAGCATCTCCTCTGCTTTGGCAGCTGTGGGAATGGCAGTCACTCCTCAGCTCTTTCATGTCCTGAGGTGCCTCAATTCTGCCGCTTTCCAGAAATGTTTCTGCTCTTGTGTGCCAGAAAGGGGACAGCTGCCTCATCCACCCAGACAGAAAGGGGAACAAAGGACAGTGTGGAGCAAATAAGGGATCCAAAAGGCTGGTGGTGGAAGAAATGAAAATGGGGTGGAAAACCACTGCCCATGTACAGAATGGAAGAAATTGTGCTCTTGGTGGGCTTGAGCAGGACAAGGCACTCCTGAGTGCAGAATGGATGTGCTCTGGCTTTGACATCCCACTGGACACTGGTGTCCTTGCTGTTTTTGCCCAGAGGGCAGAGCTGGCTGGGGGTGTTCTCTTGGAGCAGTAACATGGAAAAGGGGGAAGTTTTGTGGCAGATGAACAGGGAAGCTGAAGTGTGTAAGAGATGCCAATCACCTTTTAATTGTCACTTTGTCACTATTCCTCTTCAGTGCCTGCTGATGTAGCAGTTCTCCTTTATGAATACAATCTTGATTGGCATTKATTGGCAATTAAAGCAACTTGTGGTTGACATGTCTGTTCCTGGCCCTCTGCTCCTGGTCAGTGCACAGGCAACTCCAGGCTTCATGAGCTCTGCTTTCTTCCCTGTGCTCCACTTTGGATTTGCTTGGTTATTATAGTCCCTGGCTGGGGTTTTCAAGACAGCCAAGGCTGGAATGTGCTCTGATGCTTGGAARATGTCCCACTGGGGACTTGAGGTTAATTTGGGCTCATGCAGGTTTAAAGTATTTGTGTTTTATCAGAATGGGAGCAGGTTGTTGCTGAAAACTTCAAGTCATGGCATTCTTGACATCTTCTCCAAAATGATTTTTCTGTGGCCTGCCTGGTTGTCCCTTGTGTGGATAAGTGTCCTCAGCCTTGTGACAGCCTCCAGCATCTGTCTGGCACCCAGAACTCCCTCCCTTGAGCCAAGCTTCTGTGACAGATGTGCCCTGAGCAACATCTGCCAAACAGACTGTTTTGCGAGCCTGCACTCCTTGACATTCACAGCAGCTGCCAGACCCAATCCCAGTGGAATTCCTGGTGTCATGTCCTTCCTTCTATTGTGCACTGAGCAGGGCAAGGAGTGTGTTGCATTTGCAAAGGCATGGGAACAATCCAGTCACATGTACCCAGTGCTGGACTCTGAGCCCCAAAGCCTGAGCTCCAAACCATTGTCCCCACAGCAGAGGGCAAGGAGCTGTGCTGAGGAGATGGTGCTGTCCCATGTCCTGCCAAGAGTGGGGTGCCCGGGGAGCACCTGCACATGGGGACCCCAAGATTTGACCCAAGAATTGGAGGCACGGATCAGTTTGAGATTGCAGTGCTTCTTTCAAAGGAAAACATTCACTGGGATGTGTGGGAATGTGTGTGGGATTCCTTTGTAGATGAGGGGAGTTTCTACCCCCTGCATTGCTGGATTTGTGAGGGACAGCCTGAGGTGTGACAGTGTTGGTTCTGTCACCTCTTGCTAAAGGTTCCTGTGGTCACTGTGGGAGGGATCTCACCTGTGCTGCCAAGGCAGGGTTGAGAGGTGGCCCGCACAAGCAGAGGGGTGTTGTAGGGTAGAGTAGGATAGAAGAGGAGTAGGAATGTTAAGTTGGAAGGTACCTCCAGTAATCATCTGGTGTAACTGCCTGGTCTCAGCTTAATGGAGGCGGTACAGGATCACTCTTGGATCTCCATGCAAAGCTCTGTGTGCATTCCAGGTGTTTGCTCCTGGGCTGGGCTCATTTCTTCTCTGCAGAAATGAGTCTGCAGTCAGGAGGGGGTTGGCAAGGACTCCTCAGTTTGGCTTCTCACAAGGATCCTTTGACTGCTTTGCTATCTCCTGCAGTTTCTGTATGGCTGAGGGAAATGATTGACCACAGGGGAGGCTCAGCCTGACTCCCCATTATTTTGTCACCTTTACACAGCTCTTGCCAGCATTTCTCAGCCTTTCCTCTGATGTTACCATGCTTAGAGTCTGAGGTTTTGTGCTCTGCAGGGTTTTTTTCAGCTGCCTTTCACTCCACTGGGCCTGTGGTTAACGACATGGTGTGTGCTTCACTTAATGAAGTTCAGTATATTGTCCTGTAAAGAACAATCTGTCCTGGGTTATTTTTTCTTGTTCAAAGATTACAGATTTCCTGAGGTGTCTGCAGAAGCTGGGAGATTAGGAATGACCATCCCCTTCTAGCAAAGCTTCTAACAGAGGGTGATCAGACAAGTTTGCTATGAAAACAAACTCCATCAAAGGGCCATTATTGTAGCCATGCTGAGAGGAAGAGCTCTGGCCCCTCCTCAAGTAATGGGGGTTGTGCTGAGTGGCTGTGACCAGCTTTGCTTTAGTTGTACAGCTGAGGAATGCTTTGATTCAAAGCAGACGACAGGACTTAAAGGATTGAACATATGCTGATACTTCTTTATCTTGTTTTAATCTTCATTTTAATTAATCATTAATTAGTCCATATAACTGCATCAAGTTGCCAAATGATGTGGTGCAGCTTCAGGAAGCTTGTGTGAGCCAGCATCCCAACTGGAATCCATAGTGTGGAACTGGAGCACTGTTTGGGGTTTTTGCCATGTCTGTGGGTGCTGTGTGATGGCTCCATATGGAAGGGGCAGGCTGAGCCTTGGGGACACAGCAACCTGGTAAAGAGAGGGACAAACATATTGGTACAWGAAACACAAGGATTTGGTAAGAATAAAATAAGCAAATGATGGCAGCAGGAGGCCTGGAGGATGGGTGTTTGGGGGAGCAGGAACTGCAGGGTGTSATTGGTGGCCCCAGCCCTGAGATGAACCTGAGCTCAACTCTGGCTTAAAGCATCACCCCCTAACCTCCCTGGGTGGGTGATGTGGGTTTGCTTCATTCTCCTCCCACATCCTGCCTGTGGGGTTTCTCAGGATCTCCTTAATAAGGGTGTGTCTCAGCCTGGGCAAATCCCATCAGTTGTGGGCATGGCTCATGGCTCATGCGGAGTGGTTTTGGTGTGCCAAAACTTTGTCATTATCTCCAGCATCCACAACAGTGCTGAAATGGTTCCAGCTGGGATCCTCAGTGGAGGTGATGGCAGAGGATCAGATCTGTGTGGGTTTCTTCCCTCACAGAACATGAAAGCCCTGCACATCATTTTAAAAGCCCATTCTTTGCCTGTGCTGGGAGAGCTGGGCTCTGGGTGCTCCCAGCTTGGCTGCCTGTCCCTGCTGACTGCTTCCATCCTGGCATTCCTCACACAGAGGCTGCCCAGGCATTGTCCCCTTTTGAACCTGAACACAAGATGTTGTCTGCAGCCCTGCTCAGCTCTTTTTTTGCCCATTATTCTCCATTCCCTGCACTGCAGCCTCTGGCATCTCTGGCTGGACATTCTCCAGAGTGCCTGTCATCCTTCAAAGTTCTGAAACCTGTGGTGGCAGTAGCTCAGCCTGYTCACAGGTAGACAGGGAGAATGTGCCCTGTGTCACACTGTGGGTTCCTGCTTGGCTCTGCTGATCCAGTTTGAATCCAGCAAGTTTCCATGATCAGGGACAAGCCCCAGAAAATCCAAATTTCTACAGCCTCACCCTCAGTGTGTATTGGAGCTCCTGAGCTGTGCCCTTCTCTTTCCCTTTATTCTATTTATTATATAAACCTCTTCTGGTGTGTTGAGCCTTTGTGAAGCCTTAAACTTCTGGAAGAAGCTTTAGGGTGAGACTCTAAGGTGGTGAGGCAGTACCAGGGCAAGCCACAGTTCTGCTGTGAGCTCACAAACATTCCTTGAGTTCTTAATATAGCTCTAAGAGCTCCTTCTTCAGGAATTGTGCAAGGGAAAACCAGAGGTGTGCAATTAAATGTGCTGGGCACAGCGCAGTCCCTCCCTGTGTCTCAGTGCCAGCCTGGGGTTGCTGAAGCTGCTTGGGAGAGTTCCAGGGAGAATTTCACACTGGGAAACAGCAGAGTGTGTCTGTAGCACGTGTTCTGCTGCATAACTGAAGAATGTGGTGTTGGTTCCCTGTGTCTTTAAAGTGTGTCTTTACAGCTTGGCCCAGGGGCCCTGGCCACCACTGCTGGGTGCTGCCCCAGCATGAGCAGGTGGAATTGCTGTGTCCCTCAGCTGTGCCTTTAAGCAGCTCTGGAGCTCTGCCTGGCATCCTGGAAGAATCACAAGTCCACCCATTTGGAAAGGAAGCAGTTAAAGTGGAAAAGTTTGCCAGGAAATTGAATAAACTAAGAGCAGTGCTTAGGTCTCCTGATGAGGAGCTCAGTGGAGCCCACAGCCAGTGAACAGAGCTGCAGTGTCTGCAGGCTGCTGCTTCCCTCCCACTCCATTGACAGCACTGCTAAACAAAAAAGGGATTGGGCTTGGGACCACGAGCTGGGAGCCAGTGGAGCTGGGTCTGCCAGCAGCACTGCTGTAAGTAGAGCAACTCCTGGGTGCCTTTTCCATTCCTTCTGTGCTTTTTCTGTAGCATTCCTTTGTGTCATGCAGCACTGAGCCATATGGGATACTGTAAGCAACAGGTCTTTGCTTTTCCAGCTTGCTATTTTTAATAATTTCCCCTTGGTTTTCTCTCAGGAACTTTGATTTTAATTCTTAGTAAATATTGCCAAGTGTTTCTCGCTTGTTCAGGAGAAGAGAGGGGGCTCCTGACCTGTTCTTGCTATCAGAAGTGTTGGTGGAGAGACTTTGGGTATGAATCACTCCAGCTGTTCTGAGAGGAGTCGGGAGGGTTCTGAGCAGGAGCCAGTCCTGTGCTGGCCACTGCAGCAGCACCCTCTCTGTGGGACAAATAACTGCTCTAAAGGAGACTGCAGAGAGGGTTTTTAAGGCTCTGGTCCTTTTGGGCAGAGCCAGTGGAATTTTATTTCTTGGGTTTTCTGAACTGGTTTGGGAAAGGTGAGGCACTGTTTAGAAGGAAAGAGTTGATGCTGTGATGGGCATTGATATAGGGCTCCAGTGTAAATCCTGTTGGACTTCTGTTTTGGAAAGGGGCTTCATCTCCTTTGGGACTTCAAGGAAGATCTGTTTGACACTGAGCTGATTGTAAAGTACTTCCTGGGAGCTTGCTAGATCCTTCCCATAGTGTGTCCTGTTTCTTCATGTCCTGTGTTTCTGCATTGGAAGGTGTATTTTCCTTGGGTGTTTCCACAGGACAAACTGTGATTTGCTATGAAGTTGCAGACTCTGGATGAACACAGCAGAAGCAATAGATTAGGAAGCTGTGGAGGGGTTTATGTGTAATGGCAGTGATCTTTGGCTGAGAYGTGCTTGGAAAGGCTGCTCTGGCTTTGGCATCTCATCTGGTCCAGCTCCTTTACCTGCACCCGTGTGGGTCCKGGCACCTCCTGCCTGTCCTCCCCTTCTCTGTGCCCTGGAGTTGCAAACTGTGGCTGCTGGTGTGTGTGGGGTGAGGCAGCACTGGTTTGGTGTTGGCTGGGGTGAGGTGAGTCCTGGTGCTGACAGTTTGCTGCTGCCAGATCCTGCTCCTGCTGCACCTGTGCTGAGCCAGCCTGCTGTGCAGAGCTGCCACGGTGGCAGTGCAGGGCTGGGACAGAAACCTCAGAGTGAGCAGGGCCTGCCTGAGCTCCTGCTTAAAGAAAGAGAAGTCCTGTGTGCAGCTCTGAGTCTTGCAGTTTTCCTTAAAAATCTGAGGGGCTGTGAAATGGAGGCTGTGGCTTCTCTCACATGGGGTAACAGCACTTTTTTGAGAGGGAAAGAAAGAAGCCCTGGAGGAGAATTTCCTCATTCCTCTCTCCTGTTCCACCCTGTTTGTTTTCTTAGGCAGTAGGTTACTGCAGAGCACAAAAATCACTCTGTGTGTGTGTCCCTTGTGGTAGGGACACCCTAGGGTCTGCCCCTTCAGGTGTTCAGGGTACCTGAGCCTGAAGCAGCCAGGGGCTGTGACAGGTCCCCCTCTAGGGCTCCGTGCTCAGGAATCTGCTCCAGTGCCTCTCCCTCTCAGGGCAAACATATGGAGCAGGCAGCAGCCAGAGATCAATCACCCATTCAGGCAGAAATACCTGCTGAAAGGCTGGCTTTGTACAAGGCTAAGCCTATTTAAAGAGTTTACAATAATAGAAACTTGTGGGGGGTGGATTTTTTTTCCTTCAGGTATGGAGTCAGCCTTGTTAAAGCACCACCTTCTTGTGACACACAGAGCTCCACATCTGTCAGCTTGCTTCGTAGGAGCTGTGCAAACCAACCAGGGRTTTGCAGCTTGGAATATTATACACCCATTAACGTGTTGCTGCTGCTGCCCTATATATTGTTTTTTACCTTGAGACTTGGGTAGAGATCTCTCAAGTTGTAAATCAGAGTCTGATTGGAGACTGGAACTGATTTCTTTTTAAACAGAAATTTATCCACTGTTACCTTCAGTGACACAAAACACAGCTGAAGTGGCTCAGGTGAGGTTATTTCCTCTTAAGCTACTTAATACCCCATCCTTTCAGGATCTCATAAAATGTCCTTCAGTGTTGGGTGACTGCAGCAAGGGCTTGGATTTGGTGTTGGAGCAGGGTGGGAAGGAGATACCTGGGTGAGGGTCGAGCTTGCCCTTTGTAACCTGTACCAAGGCCTGTCCAGRCACAGGCAGCCACTCCTGAGCACCTGACCATGTTCTTTGTACCTACAGAGTRAATAACCTGAAACACATCCACTGTTTCTCCCTTTCTGCAGACAAATGATGATTAGTGAGAAGGAAAAGAGTGAAAAGCTGGACACCGCCCAGCCACGAAGGCAGTTTTACCTGCTAACCAGCCAGGGCTTCTGTGGAGCATTTTGCAACCTGCTGAGCTTGGCAGGAATGTGAAATCCTAAAAGGAATAAATAATCAATGGACAGAAGCTGGTGAGGATGTTGTATTCAAAGGAAAAGCAATGGGTCAGTCAACTGAGAGAAGAGGAAGGAGACMGGGACAGCTCTAAACTCTGCTCCCTGTGACAGGGACAGGAGCCAGGGCACAGCTGGGGCTGGGCCAGGGCAGCTCAGGCTGAGCTCAGGGCAAGGCTCTTCCCCCAGAGGGTGCTGGCACTGCCCAGGCTCCCAGGGCATGGGCACGGCCCCGAGGCTGCCAGAGCTCCAGGAGCCTTTGGGCAGCGCTGCCAGGGATGCCCAGGGTGGGGCTGCTGGGGGGGCTGGGCAGGGACAGGGGCTGGGCTGGGGGATCCTGGTGGGTCCCTCCAGCTCAGGATATTCCATGGTTCTGTGCTTCTAGGAGATTTTGGCTGCAGGAGAGGGGAAGTTCTTGTGTTACGTCTTTCCTCTCCCAGCACATTTTCCTTTGATCCTGGGGGTAAAGCACTTGGGCCATTCTTCTTCCTTTCCTGATGCAAAAGACAATTTGAAGTTTGTGTGTTTTGGCAGAGGATTCTTTTCCCAAGTGTTTTGGGACTGCGGTTCTAGAGCCTGAACATTTCAGCTCTTGAACAGGATAATCTTCCAAGCTGTGCCATATGGAAATCACACTGRGCATTCTGCATTGGTGTTCCATGGGTATTCCATTCCCTTGGTGARGTTTTTCTGTGTCAGCTGAGCTACTGCTTGCATTGTTCTCTCTCCTATTTATCTCCCTGTGAACATTTTTCTGGTCTCAATATTCAAGCACAAATCAGGGACAAAGTGAACTGAAAAATATTAGCAGAAATATGGACAGGGAATTCATTCTGCTTTCGCCAGTGCCGTTGGATTCCATGATTCCAAGTTACTGTCCAGGGKAGTGTTGTGAGGTTGTCTGATGAAATAAGAGATGGGCTACGAACTTCTGCACAGAGATGGAGAACATACCTGAGCTGTGGGTACCTGGTGTCACTTCTTGGTGCTTCCCTGCATTATTTAATTTCTGTGTTTGCAGCGTATTACTTCTGTCTTTCTTGACTTCCTCCCTGTCACTGCTGATTTAGTTTCCTTACGTTCCCCAAATCTTTAATTTCTCTCATTGCTCACTTCAGTTTAACCCCAAAGCCCTTGGGTGTCCCCCGTCATGGGGCTGCACTGGCCCTGCTGTTCTGGGCCACCAGTGGCCCCTGCACAGTGTCACTGTCACACGCTGAGCCAGCTCCACCACCAGGTGCCTTTCAGGGCTTTATTTGCTACTTCCAGTTCAGAAAGCTCTTCTAGAGTCTCATTTCCTCTCTTCAATCTAAATWTAGCCGTGCCTACCTGTTCAAACACAATGCTGCATTTTGGCTTAAAAAACTGAAAAAACACACTTATAAACTCTCCTGATGGTTTATGTGGAAGGAAGTCTGTATCTTATTTCTTTTTAAACTTTAATTTGATAAAGTGTCCAAACTTTGCTTTTTATTTCCCTTGGTTTTACTTCAGTGCAGGACTGGAGTGGGAGGGTAGAGAGGATTCCAGGCAGGGTCCAGTAGGACAGATGCTGTGCTTTCAGGACTGACTGGTATTCCCAGGTTATTTTCTCTCCTGCTGCTGTTTGAACCTGATGATTTTCATTTCCCACCAGCAATTGCCAGCCCGGGCAGTGCTGGGCCAGAGTGCAGCAGCCATGCCCACAGGTGACCATAGAGGGTATTTTTATTTTTTTTTTTTTTTTAGTGTATCCAGACATCCCTGATTTGTGGTAACCAGATTAAGAATTGGGACTGGCAGCCTCTTGAGTGTTTCTCTCACTGTGGGTAATGTGATTACAGGGGAGATGTGGCAGTGTAAAGCTCATGGAAATGAAATTGGATTGCCTGTAGCTGTTGCAGACCTTTGCCTGACAGTAGGTTTTGTACCAACTAACACAATTTTTGTGTTAAACATGTTCCCAATAAAATGCRTAATTGTCAATTAAGAGAAATCCTGTAATCTGGTCCTTTAGTATATGCAATTTAAAGTGGTGCTTGTGATATTTTTGCCTCTTGCAAGACTGCTCTTGGGAAGGGGCTCTGTTTTTTTTCCTCAAGTCGATAAATGTTCCTTTATGCTGAGCACTTGCCCCAGGTGCCATCTCAATCAAATTAGGCTGCAGAGGGACACACCCCCTCTGAAATGTCCTGCTGTGTGCTCTTTGTAGCCAGAGCAGGACCRTGAGGAAGCTCCAGCAGTTGTCCAGAGGCAGCAGTTCTCAGTGCCTTGGAATATTTTCTCGTGCAGCAGCAGTAGAGAAACCACATTCTATTTAGAAAAGGGCTTCATTGTTTGTTTGTTTTTCAGGATCCCACTTTTCTATGTGCCTTTGTGAATCTCTCTGTGCTCAAGATGTCTCACCACATGAACAGCTCCACGCTGCCAACCTCGCATCCTCCTGAGCACCAGCACCCCACCAGCACAGCCTCGGGACACGGGGGCCACGACATGATGATGATGGTAAGTGGGGAGTTAACCAGAGAGCTTCTCCTTGTCTGTGCTTCAGAGTAACCTGTCCTCTTAAACACTGTGCTCTGGAGAGCTGGAGATGAAGGTSAGCTTTGGAAGGCAGGAATTCATCCAGGTTAAACCCAGATCCCATTGTGGGTCTTCTGGAGTGAAGGAGCGGCGTGGGGGATACAGGGCAGGAATGGACTTCACAGCTGGAGATCCTTTGGCAAATTTGTCTTTTCTTGAAAAAACCTTTCCAGCAGCCAGCCTGGTGTCTGCTCTGCAGCCAGCTAAGGGCAGAAATGCAAAGCAAGATTTTTCCTGCAGGAAACAGATGGATGGAGTTCTCCAGGCTGGCAGGGGGAGCYCCAGGCGGCCCTGAGGGGGTTGCCCAGCAGTGTGAGGGGCTGTGCTGAGCTGTGCCCTTCCCTCCTGAGCCCTCTGAGCACGCTCTGCTGGGGAGCACAGCAGTGCCAGGGCATTTGCCATGCTGCCATTAGGGCTGCATTGGTCCAGCTGACTTTGGTTGCAGCAGGTTCAGACTTGTGCATTCTGGCATCACTGAGGCTTTCAGAGGTCCTGGCCAGAGTTTCCATGGAGGTGGCTGGAGGGTCAGTGTTTGTGTGTAGCCAGTTCTAGGAACTTTTTCAGCATTTTCTCCTTTTCCTAAATACTTTTGGAGTGAGTTTCAGATTATTCAAACATGTCTGTTTATGATGAAATTTCAAAAGTAGGGGAGAGAGAGCACATTTCTGTTTCATATGAGTGTTCTCAGGAGTGGATTTTGCAAACCATCAGCTGGGGTTTGTTTGCCAGCTCTGTGCCTGAGGAGAGAACCAAGAATCTCTGCTTCTATTTCTATTGCAACCAGTGTCACAGCAGGAGAGGAGAGCACCAGAACAACCTTGGTGGGCATGGCCCACGTGGAGCTCTCAGTCCAGCACTGCCACTGCTCTCTTTGTGAAGCTCTTCCCATCATCTCAGCTCAGTTTTGGCATCCCCRGGCCATTACTTTCCATGTAAATATAATTTCTTTACAAATGCCAARTGTTCACTGGATAGTTACAGGGCCCTGCCCTGCCCTGCAGCTGAAAACTGTGAGTAATTGCACCAGATTTTGAATTCATATTGCAAATAAATCTGTCAGGGAAGGCAGTACATAGGTGGAGCATCTTAGATAGCAGACTGAGCACATTTAATGTGTGTTTTCCCAATCCTCACTGGTACCAAGTAACAGGCTCAGGTTCACCTGAAGTTCTTTGATTTATGTGGGATTTGTTTTAAATGTAAATATGTTCAATTCATTGAAGAGATGAAAGTACTCTCTAAAAGGTTTTTTACAGTAAATTCTGCTCTGGGGAAAATAAGCTGATTCTTATAGATGCTGAAATGAATCATAATTCTGAGCTTCAGCAAATAACCTTAATTAAGCAATGAGGGAAGTTCAAAGAGAAGTTCCTCTTGCTTGGTCAGGACTTCCCATGTGAAAACCCTGTGTGCAGCTGTGCCCAAGACAACCCATCTAGGTAAAAACAGCTTGGCAAGTTTGTGTCACCTCCAGCTGGCCTGGGGATCTTTGCTGTTTCCCCTTCCCACAGCATTCACTGTGCAGGCTCAGGAGCCCTTATTTTCACCCAGGGRAAGCTGTGAACTGCCTTTAGCTCCTTGTGTAGCTGTGTTTAGGCCTCTGTTTGCCACAGGATTTTGGGAATTCCATAGGGAGACAACACTGCTGGCACAGTTCAGGAGGGGACCAGAGAACTCACCTGTGCAACCCTTCCCTGTCATCCAGACCAGGTCCAGGTGGGGAGGGGAAGGTGCTCTGTACCCCAGTTCCTGAGGGGATGGGGAGCCAAGGAGGAGCTCACGGAGACATCCCCAGTCCCTGACCACTGCTGATGCTGAGGGAAAAGGAGCTCCAAAGGCAAGGAGAAGGCACTTCCCTGGAGTCCTGTCAAGGACAGGGCCTCCTGCCCAGGGCTGCTTGAAGAGCTGGGAGCTGGAGCCTGGAGCATCTCATCCCTGTCTCACTTGTGTGTGTCACACCAGATCTGCTGCAGAGTTTCTTGGAGTTTAGGTGGTGACCAAACAAATGGATCTGAGTTCTTGTTCTGATACAAACCCCATTGCCACACCTTGCCTGAGCTCCTTGGGAGGAGCTCTTCAGGCTCATCTTGGTGTTCTTTGTGTTTTGGGCAGGCCATGACTTTCCACTTCAGCTGTGAGAATGTGCCATTGCTGTTCTCTGGACTTACAATCAATTCTCCTGGAGGTTAGTAACACTGTCTGGTGCAGTCCCAAACAAAAGATTTGCAGTTGGTGTTTCAGGATCCATGTGTCAGGAATTACTTTGTTACTTGAGCTAAAAATCTGTGGACATGCTGTGTTGAATCTGGTTTAAATGGCATCTGTGGGCTGAAAGAAAAATTGAGATATTTGTAGAGTTCAAGAATTTGGTTTTATTAGCAAAAGTGATTGCTGCTTTTGCTTTATGGGTGGAATTGCAGGGAGTGTCTGGATGAAATTCCCATTTCCCACCTATCTCTGCATGCACACGGAGCCTGGCCATGGCCTGTGCAGCACAGTTCAATCACACAGTGACTCTGCTGGCATTCTCCTGCCCAGAGACAATGGTGTTTCCTCTCTTGTCAGAAATGGCTGGTGCTTTTGTGGCTGTCTTCTTCCTGGCCATGTTTTATGAAGGCCTGAAGATCGCCCGGGAGTGTCTGCTCCGGAAATCCCAAGTCAGCATCCGCTACAACTCCATGCCAGTGCCCGGCCCCAATGGCACCATCCTGATGGAGACACACAAAACTGTGGGGTAAGGGCTGCACTTCCTTCTAAAGCAAGGCTCTGCAGCTGGGACTGGCACAGAAGAAACTTTGTGCAGCCAGTTTTGATCTCTGGAAAGTGTCCTGGCTCCAGACTGGGATGCTGCATGGCCCTGGAGGATGGGGGACACCTGGGCACCCTTGAGGATGGGGGCAAAAGGAGGAAAGCAGCAAGGAGCCAGATGGGCTTGGGGTTTTCGTAATGAACACATCTGGGGGAGTTTTGAGGAACAGAGTTTGAATGTTCTATCCAGTGACCCTGACAGAAAACACTCAGGGTCCTTTTGTGGACAGGTAGTCAAGGCCTGTGTGCAGCACAGGAGCCAGTCA
>JACDOX010000208.1:132368-148777 GCA_014549065.1 Cardinalis cardinalis | reverse complement strand
GTAAAAGAAGCTTGGCAAAGTCTGTTTCTCAGCTAAAAGTTGTGTCCTCCCAGCAAGCTGCATGCAAAACCACAGTGCCAGGTGCCAGGAGTCCCTGCCCAGGCTGGTGTCACCTTCTGTGCCACCCCACACCCACCCTGCTGCTCTGGCCACTTTCTCTTTGGGGATGTGCATTTCCCACCTGTTCCATTTGCTGACTTGTTTGGRTTTGTGTTCCCAGGCAGCAGATGCTGAGCTTGCCCCACCTGCTGCAGACTGTGCTGCACATCATCCAGGTGGTGGTCAGCTACTTCCTCATGCTCATCTTCATGACCTACAACGGGTACCTGTGCATCGCCGTGGCCGCGGGGGCGGGCACCGGGTACTTCTTCTTCAGCTGGAAGAAGGCAGTGGTGGTGGACATCACAGAGCACTGCCACTAGCACTGGGTGTGCCACAGGCCTCGCCTCCCCTCTGCTCCCTGCCAGTGCAGCCACCCGAGGACTGGAGCATTCCTAAGCTGCCAAGAGAATCATGATAAAGAAAATCAACTGGAGTTCACTACAGGTTCCTGGAGGGGTGCAGGGGTGTGAGGAGCTGGGACACGCTGCTCCCCTTGACTCCTGAGAGTCCATGGCAGCCATTCTTGGCCAGGATTTGCTTTATTCTTAGATTATGCTGTGATTGAAATTAGTTGGCTGACAGAACTGTAGAAATTATTTTAAAAGGAAAACAAAACCATTTTATTTTTAAATTGTAAATGCTCATCAGTGAGGGTTTAATGAACAGTAGGAAAAGATCAGTTGCCAATAATGTGTGAATGGCTGTTTTAATTTTGATTTTTTTTCAGTGTGTACATAATGCCAGGGGAGGAGATTGCCCTGGCATTGTGGCTTTTGGGGCCAATGACACCTTTTGCTGTAGGACTCAGCCTCAGAGGAAGATTTGGTGCTGCACATCAGACACGCTCAGGTGTGTCCTGGCAAGGGAGGACTTTGACCCAAGGATGTGAGCTGTGTGCTTCAGGGATTGGATGAAATTGCCCTCCAAGCCCACCAGAGATGAGTGTTGTTAATCTGATGTATCCAGCAGCTTTACACAGCCTCCAGGGAGAGCACTTGAGTTGGGCTGCTTTCTCTTGCCAATTATGGAACAGATAATAGTTCTGTATTTACAGGGCAAAAAGATTTCCAATAAACCATTGAACCCACAGGTACTTCATGTGGAGCTGCACCTGGATGGAACTAGAGCCAAGCTTTGTGTTACTAGAACTGGTTCTGTAAATGGGGCAAGAGCTAAATAATAATTTCATGACACTAAAGTTAAAAGGGCCGGAGGGTATTCCTGGCTGGAGGTGAAGAGGGAAAACAACCACATTCCTGTAAAGGAGAGATTTGGGGAAGAGGAGAAGGAAAACACAGGACTAGAGCAGCCTTCAGTGTCTTCTCAGGTGAAATTTGGAGCAGTGTGGGCTAATCAAAAAGTATTCCTGACCCAGATGGCTCCTCTTTGTCTTGATAATCRCAGTGTGCCCATGCCTGAGGTGCAGGTTCTCAGTGCACTGGGGGACAGTGAAGAACTCAGTCAGTGCTGTGGGCTCTGCCCAGTGCCCWGGCAGGACAGGCTGTGAGGGGGCAGAACCACCCTCCTGCCTGGCCAGGCTTGGGGAGCAGCCCTGGTTTAGCATCTGGATGTTAAAAAGCTTGTGCAGAGCTGGAGGAGGTGGTGCAAAGGTGGTGCAAAGCTGGAGTCTTCCCTCTACCCAGATTGCCCAGTTTGTGCCTGGAACTGGCTGGAAGAGAAGAGTGGGAATTTGGGAAAGGCACTGAGAGCAGGCACCACTTTCAGACTGGGGCTGGTGTCTGGGACATGCCATGRGAACAGGGAATCCTGCTGGGATGAAGCCTCTGGGCACACACTGGAAGGGTTTTTTCCCCCTCAAGATGCTGCTGGTGACTTCTGGCAGCAGCTGTGTGAGGAAATGTCCTGGTTTAGRGCAAATTTGGGAGAGCTGATCTTTGGAATGATTTTGTAGCCCCTGAGCCTTAGAGGGTGAGGCCATCCCTGTGTGCCTGGGTGCTCCATGGTGCTGGTGCTGCTGTCCCTGCACAGAGCCCACCCTCTGTCAGGAAATCCACAACTGCTGCTACCAGGGCTTGAATTGTACCTCCTGAAAGCCCTCCTGGGCTGATGCCAAGTGTTTATTTGGACATCTTGTTTTCTCTGGACAGTGCAACTAGAGAATAAAAGGAACTGAGTTAAAAGCAGGCTTAGGTTCCTATGTAGCTGCTTTCTGTAGCAAATTCACATCTGGGTGAGAGAGGCAAAGTTATTTTCATGGAAAAGTTCTAGCCACCTCCTGCTGAGAGACAGGAAAAGTGCTAAAGTGCTTCCTTCCCCAGTCTGATCTTTGAAGAGAGTTCTGTCTGTGACAGAACCTCCTGGTGCCCTCTCTGCACCTGTCACAAAGGTAAAACTTTGCTGTGCCCTCCAGGCAGTCATGGAGGGGAAACCTCACCCTCCCCACCCCTGGAGAGCTGGGAGGAATGTTAGTGTTGGACAGAGAAAATGGACAATCCCTTCCCACTCCTGCTGGAACTGAGAGGAAATCTGAGTGTTTGTCAGAGAGAACTGGAGCTGTTAAAAGCTGGAGATGGTGGTTGATGTGGGAGGTTTGCACCCCTGAAGGAGCTCAGGGTGACACTGCCACCGCTGCCAGTGGTTTTTCTGGAAGGGGTTGGAATTGTTGCCATCCAAATGACAGGCTGGAGTGAGGAGTGGCTGTGTGGTGGCACTGTCACCTCATATACCTCTTGCTGTGTCTTTCTTTGGAACAGAAGCTGCTTGGCCTGATCTTGCTGTCACCTTTTAGCCACTTTTCTGTGTATCCAAGTGGCCAGACTTGAATTCTCTGAGGGACGGCTCGGAGATCAGGCTGTGGCTCGTCAGTGTCGGTCTGGTTCTTGTTAAGCTTTTCTGCCTCGTTCTGTTTGTACCACCTGTGCCCCTGGAATTGTTGCCCCCAGAATGAGCTTCTCCTCTGCCCGTGCTGTCCCCAGAGAGGGCACAGAGCTTTCTGCAGCATGCACAGGGAGGGGRCACTGCCCTGGCAGGGCTCACCTGGGCACGGGGCTCTCGGGTGCCCCAGCTGCTCCCACAGCCTGCACGAGGGGAGGTTTGGGCACCCTGGGCTGCCCAGGGAAGGTGAGGGGGGGTGGCTGAGGAGGGCAGGTGAGGCTGTGTCCCCTCTGCTCCGAGCTCCTGGGGCACAGCTGGGGAAGGGCTGCTCCTCCTGCCATGGCTGTGCTTTCCCCAGTTCAGTGTGACAATCCAGAGCAGCCATCGACCTCCCCTGTCCCAGCCTCCCCCTGCCACCAGCACCAGGTGTGTCCTCAGCCGGGCTGCTGTGTGCTGCGGCAGAGCCTGAGCAAAGCCTGAGCCCCCTCTGGGTGGGATSGGCAGCTCTGGGGCAGCCCCAGCCCCTCTGCTGAGTTCAGAGCTGCCCTGGCAGCACGGGGAGGGGAGGGCTCCAAGGATGACACAGTGTCATGCTCGGGTGTCTGTCCTGCTCGGGGGTGACACCCTGTGCCCGTCCCTGTGCCCTGCACACGCTGTGCCTCCGCAGTGTCACCGAGGAGGGAGCTCAGAGCAGCCGGGCCCTGTCCCTCAGAGGGCTTTTGTTGCTTTTCTTTGAGTGCCTTTTGAGTTTGTCTGGAGCCAGTCCCACCCAATCCAGCAGGATTTCTAGTTTTGTTTACAGTGGACTGTCAGTTTTGTTTTTATTCTTGCTCTTTGTGGCGGTAACTTGTCTCATGTTACTGTGAATATCAAGAATCTCCTGTACATAATTAACCAATAAAATAGATTGCATTTTACTCTGGTGGGGCTGTGTTTTGGGAACAGTCCTTGGTGCAGCCCTCGGAGGGAGCAGCAGGGCCCAGAGTTCCTGTTCAGGTGCTGTGGGGTGGGTGAGGAGCAGCATCCCCTGGGCTTCACCAGCTCCTGGAGCTGCTGCCATGGGAAYGTGGGGATTCACTGAGAAATCTCTTTGTTCCAGCTCAGTCACACTTTGGAGGTGTGGGGAGGGATGGGAAGAGGAATTGGTGCCTCCCAGATCTGCCTGCCCTGGAGAGGAGTTTTATGGAGCTGTAACAACCTCCTGAGGTGTTGTCCTCTCAGAGCTGGAATGGCAGCCCAGCAGAGCAGCCCCTGATCACTGTATGTGGTGTTGGACAGAAATGCAGCTCTTTGCTAGGCCAGCCTGGGGCTCTTTCCAGTTGGAAAAGTTTGAAGCTCTGTACATTTTCCCAGCCTGACCTGAAATTTGATGCACCTACAACGTGGAAAGCCTGAATTTAACTGAAGTCCGATTTGGAGGAATGCTGAAAAACCAGCCCTGGTCATTGTGCTGGAGATGGTTGGAAACAGCCCTGGCCAGAGGCAGGGGAGCCTCCAGCTCCTGGATTCAGGCCCAGGGCTGTGGCACCTGCCCTGCTCCTTGCCCAGGCTGCAGGGAGCAGAGTTTGCTGAGCACCAAGAGACTGCTCAGGATTTTAAGTTGCTTCCTTCAGCTCACCCCAGTGTGTGCCAGACCCCTCCTGAGTGGGCTCTGCCCCAAACCTCACCTAAATCAAATCTGACCTCACCCTGCCCAGCACCTGCTGAGGGTAAATCCAGGGACCAGCTGAAGAAATCCACGTGCCCTTGGCCTTTCCAGGTGCCACCAGCCACAAGGAACTGTTTGGTGGCCTTGGCTCCAAGCAGCAAACAGCCCTGAGCCSCACTGCAGGGGTGACAAACCAGGGCAGCTGGGGACGCTGAGCAGAGCTGGATGGAGGTGGAGCAGGGAGGCTCACTCAGGGAATCTGGGCTCTCAGTCCCCATCCATGAGGCCAGCCCGTGATCCAGGCCCGCAGCCACTCCCTGCCCAGGGCCAGTGTGACACTGACTGCAGCAGCTCTGGGATCTATTTGGGATCTGATGTAACCCAGGGGATTCTTTCCCGCTTGCCTCGGGAAGGACAGAGCATGCCTGGCACCCAGAGCTGTGGCACCTTTATCCCAAAACACTCACCAGATGCTTCCAGCACCTTCTCCTCAGCGGGGCCACCAGGCTAGGGTGTCTGTCGTGTCTATTTCCCTTGTGATTTGACTGAAATAAAGCTTGCTGCTTATGGGCCAATAACTATTTCAACCCCAGTACTTCTGATGTTACAGCAAAAGGATTTTTCCCAAAAGTAGTAAAAAAAAGACAAAGCAACAGCCAGATTGCCATGTAGATACAAGCACCTTTGAGCCAAACCAGACTYGACAAACTTCCCAAAATGATAAGATGCAGAGATGATTCAAAAGATTAAAAATTATTAAGGGAAATTTTGTGTATGTGTGTGCTATCCACATGAGCCTAATGTGTGCAGACATATTGATGAAACTGAAAACAACTTGAAAAATTGGTGTTTGTTACCATTTAAAGATTTGTGTTTTCAATAGTGACAGTTCTTTACATTTTCCTGATGCATTTAGCAGAATTGAGAGGAAAGAATAGAAGGAAAGGAAAAGGAGAAAGAAATAAGTTCTAAAATCGAGATCTCCTTTCAGACACTTCTGATTTTAACACCAGATGCTGTTGCAAACAATTATATGAACCAGCTCATAGGTGAGCTCCATGAAATACAAATTACTAGAAAAATGCAGGTTGTGAAAAAAAAGCAAGAGAAACGTGTGGGTTTGCCTAGATCTACCATTAAATAATAAGATTGATTCTCTCGGGAGGTTCAGGTGGCCACTCCACTGTGTGGTCAAGATCACCAGATCACTTTCCCAGAGGATCCTCCCGCGGTGTTTTATCCCCCTGCTCACAGCAGGGAACGGGTGGTCTGGGTGTCTCTACCCCCACCTGGTCACTGCAGCCGTTTACAGCAGCTCGTGGGATTATTGTTGTTTTATTTAAAAAAAATAAGTGTTTATTTAAAACAAAACACTCGGCAAAGGGGCGTTCACGGGCGTGTTAACCAAACTTAAAAAACAAAAATGTAACAGTTCGGAGGGGGAAGGAGAGGCGCGCCCGGCGCGGCCCGCCCGGCTGAGGGGGCCGGGGCTGCCGGGGGTTCCGGGGCTGCCGGGGGTTCCGGGGCTGCCGGGGGTTCCGGGGCTGCCGGCGGTTCCCGGGGCTGCCCGCTCAGAACTCGAAGGTGCCGAAGTGCGCGGTACGGCCGCCGGCCTTGGGCTGCGGCTTGTACCCGATGCGGTCATTGATGAGCTGCTCGCGGCTCTTGTGCTCCGTGCCCAGGGCTCCGATCGCCGCCGCCTCCTCGCCGCCCGCCGCCGCCTCCGCCTCGTCGCGCTGCTTCCTGCGGCTCTGCGGGCGAACGGGCCGGTCAGGGCCGGGGGCGGGCCGAGCCTCCCGCGCCCGGCCCCGCGCGCACCTCCAGCTCCTTCCGGACGCTCTCGAACTCCTCGATGTCGTCCAGCTTCAGCTCCAGCCGCGTCGGCTTCCGACGGAGCATCGCGACCGGCGGCACCGGGACCGGCAGCACGACCGAGCGCTCCCGCCCTCAGCGGGCTCCGCCCGCGCCGCCACAGCTCCCGGCGTGCCCCGCGCGTCCCGCCCTTGGCGGGCACTGCATCTCCCGGCGTGCCCCGCGCGTCCCGCCCTTGGCGGGCACTGCATCTCCCGGCGTGCCCCGCGCGTCCCGCCATTGGCAGGCACTACATCTCCCGGCGTGCCCTGCGTGTTCCTCCCTCTTTAAGGCGACGTCTTTAGGCGATGCAGTTCCCGGCCTGCCCTGCGCGACCCGCCCTTAGTGGTGCCGCCACTCCTCCCGGCATGCCCTGCGTGACCCGGAAGTGGCCGTGAGGCGCCGGCGCCCGAGCCCCGCGACTCTCGCCCCGTTCCCGCTCTCTGGTTCCCGTTCCCGTTCCCGCTCCTCTTCCAGGCTCCTTATCCGTTCCTGGTCCCGGTCCTGCTCCCGCCATGGCCACCGCGCGGGCTCCGGCGGCGCGCGGCGGGGCCCGGCCCCCCGAGGTGAGTGTCCGGGAGGTGGGGGCGGCTCTGGGCCCGTTCCCCGCACGGGCCCGCAGGAGCGGGAGAGGCCGCGGGGTCGCCGGTGCTGTTGCTGTGTGGGATTTACGGTGCCCCGGTGGCAGCGGAGCTCTAAAGGAGCCCGCGGGCTCCCGTGTTTTCCTGCACTTGTGCCCGGTCCTGGTTGCTCTCCCGGGCGGTTCGTGTGAGGCCTCTCCGGGGGAAGGGAGCCGGGCACCGCTCACTCCCCACCATTCCAGGGAGGGAGCTGGAGCTGGAGCATCGCTCCTGGCTGTGCCGGTGCAGGAGGAGGAAAAGCTTCGTATTGTAAAGGTTTTTCAAAAAATACGTCTCCAGATAATAAATAATAGACACTCAATGCTGCCTGATTTCAGCAATTTAATGTGGCATTTTACTTTTGTGTTTTGGCTTTCAGGCAAAACCCTCAATGTCCAGTGGCTGCTCCATCCCTGGCAGTGCCCAAGGCCAGGCTGGACAGGGCTGGGAGCAGCCTGGGACAGTGGGAGGTGTYCCTGCCATGGCAGGGCTGGCACTGCATGGGCTTCAGTGCCCCTTCAAGCCAAACCAGGCTGGGATTCTGAGAGGTCTTTGCTCAGCCCTGTTCTCCTGGCACTGCCAGGCTGTTTGCCGTGGGTCTGTCCCACATTCTGTGTGCTCTGTCCCTCACTCTGTGCCCCCTGTTTCTCCCTGCAGCCCCCCAAGGCCAAGGCTGCCGAGGAGGCCGAGGCTCCCCCAGCCAAGCGGGCGCCCATCTTCTACGGGAGCCTGGAGGAGAAGGAGCGCGAGCGCCTGGCCAAGGGCGAGGCCGGGCTGCTGGGCAAGGAGGGCATGAAGGCAGCCATGGAGGCTGGCAACATCAACATCAGCAGTGGTGAGCCTGTGCAAACACCCCTTGTTATCCCTCCCCGCAGATGTGACACTTCCAAATGTGTCTGCTTGCTCCCTGGGCATCACCTCAAAGCAGTCAGGGGTGGGCAGCTCCGTGCTTGGATCTTCCCATTCCAGAGGGATCCAGGGGCTCTGGGAGAGCTGAGGGAGAGGGATCCAGGGGCTGAGGGAGAGGGATCCAGGGGCTGAGGGAGAGGGATCCAGGGGCTGAGGGAGAGGGATCCAGGGGCTGAGGGGCTCTGGGAGAGCTGAGGGAGGGGTCCAAGGGCTCTGGGAGAGCTGAGGGAGGGGTCCAAGGGCTCTGGGAGAGCTGAGGGAGGGGTCCAAGGGCTCTGGGAGAGCTGAGGGAGGTGTGGCGTGTCCCTCTCTGGAGATGTCCCAAACCGTCCCGTGTCCCCTGCTGGGGGTGGCCCTGCCGGGGCAGGGGACGCTCTGGGTGCCCTGCAGAGGCCCCTGGCAGCCCCAGGTGTGCCCTGGGCTGTGCTGGCTGCGTGTGCTCAGGCTGTGTGTGTGCCCAGGGGAGGTGTTTGACCTCGAGGACCACATGAGCGAGCGGCAGGCCGAGGTGCTGGCGGAGTTCGAGCGCCGCAAGCGCGCGCGGCAGATCAACGTGTCCACGGACGACTGCGAGGTCAAGGCCTGCCTGAGGGCCCTGGGAGAGCCCATCACGCTCTTTGGAGAGGGCCCTGCAGAGCGCAGAGAGAGGTGCTGGGCCTGCACACGGGGAGGGGACACCTGGCAAACCCCAGAGCTTCTCCTGGYAGTTGGGGTGCAGCGAGCCTGCCCTGTCAGGGCTGTGCCACAGGGCAGCTGGGAGAGCTGGGGGTGCTCACCTGGAGAGGAGAAGCTCCAGAGAGAGCTCAGAGCCCCTGCCAGGGCCTGAAGGGGCTCCAGGAGAGCTGGAGAGGGACTGGGSACAAGGGATGGRGGGACAGGACCCAGGGAATGGCTCCCACTGCCAGAGGGCTGGGGTGGATGGGATATTGGGAATTRGGAATTGTTCCCTGGCAGSGTGGGCAGGCCCTGGCACAGGGTGCCCAGAGCAGCTGGGGCTGCCCCTGGATCCCTGGCAGTGCCCAGGAAAAGCTCTGTGTTCTAAAGCTTTTTCAAAATATACCTCTACAGATAATAAATAAAAGGTACACAACATTGCCTGATTTCAGCAATTTAATGTGGCATTTTATTTTGTGCYTTGGCCTTYAGGCAAAAACYTCAATGTCCAGTGGCTGCTCCATCCCTGGCAATGCCCAAGGYCAGGCTGGACATTGGGGCTTGGAGCAGCCTGGGACAGAGGAAGATGTCTCTGCCCATGKCAGGGCTGGSACTGGATRGGCTTTAAGGTCCCTCCCACCCCAAATCAGTCTGGGATTTCTGTTCTAAGGACCCCAAGGCAGTGGGAATGTCACACTGATAGTTGTTAGGAGAGCTGAGAATTCCCTGACTAAATCCAGCTTCACGACTTCCCTTCCAGGTTAAGGAACATCCTCTCAGTGGTCGGCACAGACGCGTTAAAGAAGACCAGGAAAGATGACGACAGGTCCAAAAAGTCCAAAGARGAGGTGAGGGTGTCTCCTGTCCCCTCAGTGCTGAGGGAGGGATGGTATAGCCAGCTCTGATAYATCCAGGACTCCTGCCTTTGGCCAGTCTGTGGATTCTCATGTCATCCCTTCAGATTTTTTCTGTGTTGCCCATTTCAGCAAATCTGTGGCAGTGTTTGTTCTCAGTGAGGAGCACCAAGTGTGGTTTTTACTCACAGACCCTGCTCTGTGCTGCTCTCAGTGTGCAGACCAGGAGAGCAGGTGTGTGGGCTCTTACCTACTGGAGCGAGTCCCTTACTTTCYTTCACACTTGGGAAGAAAAAAATATGTTCTGCTGCTGCATCTGTTTCTGCCTTTGATTACTSTTTCTGCTGCTGTCTCTCTTCTGCCTTATTATTTTTGAGCTGTACTGTAAGAAATAATTTCTGCAGCTCTGGGCTTTCTCTTTACTGGGTGATGTGTAAACAAGGAGGGAGTTACATGTCAGTAGGTGCAGATGAGTCGGGGTTCAGCTGGAATGTTGAGTGAAGTGGCAGCACATCAGGATTGGATCTGTAGGGCAGAGAGTTTGATTTATCTCTCCAGATCCCTTTTCCTGGGGCTTAGTTGTGGAGAAGGCCCTTAAAAAGAGGCCAGAGCACAGCAGGGTTTGGGGCAGGTGCTGCTGGGAGGAGCTGAGGGGAATGAACACAGAGGCAGCAGCACCAGGGCTTTTCCATCACTTCTATTCCTGTTTTTACAGTATCAGCAGACRTGGTACCACGAGGGCCCACGCAGTCTGAAAACAGCCAGGCTGTGGCTGGCCAACTACTCCCTCCCCAGGTGAGAGAAACCAGAAAACATTTGTSAAATGCAAGGGCAGATCCTGCTGTGGGGAGCATGGGAAATCGAGGGAGTGGGGGGCAGGTCCAGTGAGCCCAGAGCTGGAGCTGTCAGGGACTGATCCAGCATTAGCCCAGTTTGAGGGGAGAGCAGGGACAAGGCATTTCCAGGGGCAGGGAAGGGGCAGTTCTGGGGGCTCTCACCCCACCTTTGCTCTCCCCAGGGCAGCGAAGCGGCTGGAGGAGGCCCGGCTGCTCAAGGAGATCCCCGAGGCCACCAGGACATCCCAGAGGCAGGAGCTGCACAAATCCCTGCGGGTAGGTTTGGCTTTGGCAGCTGCTCCACTGCTGTGCTCACAAGGTTTGGCTGATCCTCCGAGAGCCCAGCAGGAATTCAGCTGCCTGAGGTGCTGTGAACATGCACATCAGTCTCTGCAATCTTGGGAAGTTCTGCTTTTCCTCTTTCCCTGTATCTCTGCAGCCTTTTCTGACTCAGAGTGCTCCAGGGAGATGTAATTTGTCTCTGTGCGTGGCAGAGGATGCAGAGACATCCCTGTCCTGCCTTGCCACTCACCTGTGAGGCTAAAGGAATGTATTCCTGCCTCTGGCTGGGGAGCCCAGGAATGCCAGGGAAATACCAACTCTGGGTGCTGAACGTGGTTGGGATGACTCTGAGATGCCCTTTCTGAGCATGCTAAGCCAGATTCCCAGCTTAACCAAACAGAGAGGCTCAAGCAGAGCGTGTGCTGCCCCCCTAATCCTGTTTACTCCAGAGGATTTGCTTCTCCCCTCTGCCCTGTCTGTCTGGTTGGATTCTTTGGATGAGTTGTGGGCAGATGCCAAACTTCAGCCAGCTCTGTGTCAGAGTTGCAGCTGCAGAGCTCTGGGCTGGGGGCACATACCATGGGTGGTCCTGGGGGTCTGAGCTGTCCCCCCAGGCCATGCTGGGCCAGRCTTGCCCTGGCCCTCCTGCCTGGAGCTGGAGTGGCTCTGAGGCAGCATCTCCCTTTGAAAGTGACTTTCCAAGGGCCTCTGCCTCTTCCTGTGCACGTTTGCCTCCCTCACCTCAAGCTTTGGCTGGGGATAGCTCTGGGCTGGTTGTACTTCAGTCATTTATTGATGATTTTCTTTGTTTTTCTTACAGTCCTTGAATAACTTCTGCAGCCAGATTGGGGACGATCGCCCGCTGTCCTACTGCCACTTCAGCCCCAACTCCAAACTGCTGGCCACAGCCTGCTGGTGAGCCTGCCCTGGCAGCACCTGCTCTGGGGGCTGGGAGAGCACARCAATGGTTTTGGAGCCTTGGGAGTTGTGAGAGGCTGCTCTGAGCTCTCATCACCTCACTTTAGAGCTGAGCAGAGATTGATTGATCTGAGCTGGTTGAACAGAACATTGATCTGTTCCTTGCTGKCCTTCTCCACTGACATCCATTCCTTGTGTTCACAGGAGTGGGCTGTGCAAGCTCTGGTCTGTGCCTGACTGCAACCTGGTTCACACCTTACGAGGTACTGAGGGGCTCTCACTGAGGCTTCTGGTTCTTTTGTTTCTCTCTGTGCTGAGCTCCCACGTCTGAATTACTTTGTGGTTTAAAATGTTGTGTTCAGGCAGATTTCTGTCTTACTGAGAGCATCCCTTGGCTTGGGAGCATGGGAATGTGTCGTATAATGAGAAGGGAGACCTGGCCTTCAGCTCAAACCTCAGCTCCAAGTTTGCTGTTTCTGTTTCTGAACAGTTTGGTTTCCAAACCTGGTTTGTGTTACTTGAGTTACAAACAGCAGCAGTTTTGGGCAGGTCACTTAACAACAGTGAGGTTCTTTGAGTAGTGGTCACTTGGACTAAATACAGATGTGAGGACAAATCCTTTGATTCATATATTGAATTTTTGAGGGTTCCAAACCTTCACTTTGGATGCTCTGCCTTGGGTGCTCCTGAAGTGCAGTTTGGCTGGGGGTGACAGGGCAATGCCACCCAGCACTGAGGACACAGTGAAGAGTTCACTGGCACCTCCCTCACCAGTGCCAAGGAAATGCTGCTTTTCTGAAGAACTGGCCAAGATCTTGTGGCAGATTCTGAATTTTGGGTTTCTTGCCCTTCAGGACACAGCACCAACGTGGGGGCCATCGTGTTCCACCCCAAGGCCACGGTGTCCCTGGACAAGAAGGACGTGAGCYTGGCCTCGTGTGCAGCTGATGGCTCTGTCAAACTCTGGAACCTGGAAAGGTCAGAACTGTTCCAGATGTGCACAGCTGCAGCATTGCTGTGCTGGGGTTCATTCCACGTTCCTGCAGACATTTACCATCCTCCTGCCTATATGACCTTTTCTTGTAGCTGCCCCAGTGCTCTCCCTGGCCTCAGTATGTGCCACCCTGTTCAGCAGGAAGAGAGATCACCCTGATTAGGGAGCCAAGGTGAGGGAGATGGTCTGAAAGGGACTGAGGCAGAATTGCTGCTGGGCATTGCTGAGCTGCTGGGGGTGATGGATGGAAGGTCTGGGGACTGTTTCATTCTAACAGCTCACTTAGGAGAAAATTGCCCCTCTTGGTTATTAAGAAATGAATTTTTGAGTGGTTGGGAAGCACCAGGATTTGGAGAGGGATTGACCAAATACACAGCCAGGCACAAAAAGTTCTGCCTGTGCTGCAAACAAATGGCTGTCAGTGCACAGAGGAGCTCYGGCAGATGGGCAGCACCTCCCTCGGGCCTGGGGAGAGGAGAAGGGTTCAGGCACTGAGCCTCAGCATCACCTGCTTGAGAACTGGAGCCTGCAGGGCTCCTGGGAAGGGCAGGCAGCTCCCAGAGGCACAGCTGTTTATCCTTAGCTGAAACCACAGTTTGTAACAGCAAAAGTGCCCCTGTGGAAAGGGGCAGGGGGTGTGTTAGGCTCATGTGACCACGTCTCTTAATTAACCTGTTGGAAAGAAACTTCAGTGCTGTTCAGATGGTGTGTGAGTGCTCCTGACCTGCTGCTTGTCATTCTGGGAGAATAAATGTCCCCTCCATCCTGTCTGCCTGCATCCTGCAGAACAGCAGGAGTTGCTGCAGTTCACGATGTKGTGTTCTCAGAACTCCCTGCAGTTCAGGTAGTTCATGGTTTGTTTCTGTACTTCCAAAAGTGCTAATGACAAGGGCCTTGTTAATTTTCATTAATAATCATCATCATCATCCCAGGAGAGTTTTAGAGCCAACAGGAAGTGTGGAGAAAGGGTTTCACTCAGAGCTTTGAGTGTGACCCAAAGGCAGAGTTCAGAGTCATTGGGTACAGCTCTGATGTTGCTGCCTGGTTTGATTTCCTCAGCAGAGSTTCTGCTGCCATCACAATGTGTGAGCAAAGGCCTGGCTCGAGCCAGACCCCAGTGGCCAATGGTTTGTTCTGTGTTTCAGTGATGAGCCGGTGGCAGACATCGAGGGACACAGCATGAGAGTGGCCCGTGTGATGTGGCACCCCTCAGGGAGGTTCCTGGGCACCACCTGGTATGGACACCTGGGCACTGCCTTCCAGAAGTGACCATGGGCTGGTGGCCATGGCTTCCAGAAGTGACCATGGGCTGGTGGCCATGGCTTCCAGAAGTGACCATGGCTTTCAGACGTGACCATGGGCTGGTGACCATGGCTTCCAGAGGTGACCATGGCTTCCAGAAGTGACCATGGGCTGCCCCGCTGGTGGCCCTGTGGTGTCAGGGCTTGTCCACAGCAGGGCAGGGCTTGGCCATGGTGACCACAGCTGGGCTGCTGCACTGTCAGGGACAGCAGGTCGTTGGGATTCCTTTCCCTGCCCCTGTGTGAGACACTAGGAATAAAATGCTCCCAGGGTTGGTGAAATATCCTGTTGTTCTCCCTGGAGTTACATGGAGACCAGGGGAAATAGCCTCAAGTTACACCAGGGGAGGTTTAGGTTGGATATTGGGGAAAAAACGTCTTCACAGAAAGGGTGGCCAGGCACTGGCACAGGCTGCCCAGGGGTGGAGTCACCATCCTGGAAGTGTTCAAAAAACACCCAGATGTGGCACCTGGGGACGTGGGTTAGTGGTGAATGTGGTGGTGCTGGGTGAACACCTGGACTCCATGGTCCTGGAGGGCTTTTCCAGCCTGAGTGACTGTTATTAAGGAGAGCTTTGTTCCTCAGCTACGACCACTCGTGGCGCCTGTGGGACCTGGAGGCGCAGGAGGAGATCCTGCACCAGGAGGGGCACAGCAAGGGCGTCTACGACATCGCCTTCCACACCGACGGCTCCCTGGCCGGCACGGGGTGAGTGCCTGCTCTGCACCAAGGGTTTTACTGGGACCAGGGACTTCTGCTGGGGAATGGCTCCCACTGCCAGAGGGCAGGGCTGGATGGGATATTGGGAATTGGGAATTGTTCCCTGTGAGGGTGGGCAGGCCCTGGCACAGGGTGCCCAGAGCAGCTGGGGCTGCCCCTGGATCCCTGGCAGTGCCCAAGGCCAGGCTGGGCAGGGCTGGGAGCACCTGGGACAGTGGGAGGTGTCCCTGCCATGGCCAGGGTGATCTGTAAGGTCCCTCCCAGCCCRGCTCAGTGTGTGATCCTGTGCTTGCAGAGGCCTGGATGCCTTTGGCCGGGTGTGGGACCTGCGCACGGGCCGCTGTATCATGTTCCTGGAAGGGCACCTGAAGGAGATCTATGGGATCAACTTCTCGCCAAATGGGTAAGGAGGGAGCTGGCACTGATGTGGGAGCTCTGAGTGTAAACTCCACTCCCTGAACACTGCTCTGCCTCCCCTCCTTGGCAGGTACCACGTGGCCACGGGCAGTGGGGACAACACCTGCAAGGTGTGGGACCTGCGGCAGAGGAAGTGCATCTACACCATCCCTGCCCACCAGAACCTGGTCACCGGCGTCAGGTTTGAACGTGAGTGCCTGCTGCTCCCTGTCCYTCCCCTCTGGCAGCTCACATGCACACCTGCAGCTCAGCAAGGCCTGTGCTGCTGAGCAGGGATGTCATGTTTTCATTGCAAGCCTCACTTCTCCCCTTTCTCCTCCTGTGCAGCCAACCACGGGAATTTCCTGCTCACGGGCGCCTACGACAACACGGCCAAGATCTGGACCCACCCTGGCTGGTCCCCCCTGAAGACACTGGCAGGGCACGAGGGGAAGGTGATGGGCCTGGACATCTCCCTGGATGGGCAGCTCATTGCCACCTGCTCCTACGACAGAACCTTCAAGCTCTGGACAGCTGAGTAGCTCAGAGGGACTGGTTATGGACTGGGACAGGGACATTAATGACTTTTGGTTGTTTTTTTATATTAAAGAAAAAAACAAGAATCCAGTGTGTTACAGCAGCTGCAGTCATGGCTGCTCTGGAGTTTGGGTGTGTTTGAAGCACCACTGTTGGCCCGGGCTTGGTTGGTATCAAGTCTTGGGGCTTTTCCCACATTTTGGACTGGTTTTATACTGCAGGTACCATTTTCTGCTGTAATTTTGATCCATGTACTTCTACCCACCCTCCCAAGTTCAGCTCCCAGGTGTCCTCCAAACATTTGCAGTAACCACAGAGCATCTCAGGCTTGGGGTGTGCTTCAGCTTCTGTTACTGCCCTTCTCACCTTCCTTTTTGGTAGGAGTGTGACTTCAAACTTGATTTGCATTTAGAGAGAGAGCCCAGAGGGAGAGCCATGTGGTGCCCTCCTTCCCCTGCCTCCACACTGGATGGAGATCCCCCTGCATCCCCCTGGATTCACTTACAGTAGATGTCCAGGGCCAGGGAATCTCTTCTTTTCCAGGTACCACCTTGTGTCCTACTCCATGAGTTGTCCCATGGACTGGGTGTTGCAAATCCATTTCAGCATCTCCTGTTTGGGGTTTGCTGCGTCAGGTCACTGAGTGTAGGATTGTCTTGTTCTGCCCTGCCCTGGGGAGACCTTTTGTACTTGTTTGTTGCTTAAATTGAGGTTTTGCAAATAATGTGCCCTGGAACATCTAAGCAAGTTTTGAATGTGCATCCTGGGCTCTGGGTCTCACAAGGAATGGAGAAATTACAGGAATTTCACAATGCACAGTTTGATTTCTGATGGTGTGAAAAACAGCTGAGGGGGGTGAGGTCATTGGGTTTGTTCAGCCTGGAGCAGGAGAGGCTGAGGGGAGGCTCAGGGGCTGCAGCTCCTCCCGAGGAACAGCTCCCATCTCTGCTC
>JACDOX010000208.1:95328-131180 GCA_014549065.1 Cardinalis cardinalis | reverse complement strand
CGCTGCCACCTCCTCCAGGAGCAGTGTCTGACGGGGTTCAGGTGCTCAGAACGCTGCCACCTCCTCCAGGAACAGTGTCTGATGGGGTTCCAGTGATCAGAACGCTGCCACCTCCTGCAGGAACAGTGTCTGACGGGGTTCCAGTGCTCAGAACGCTGCCACCTCCTCCAGGGCCAGCTCCGCTCCGCCCCTCACTCGGAGCACGTGGATGCCGGAGTTGGAGCTGGCGCAGAGCAGGGTGCGGCTGTCGCAGGCGGCCAGCGAGGCCAGCGGGCCCGAGCCCTCGAGGCACAGCGTGGCCAGGCAGGCTGCAAGGGAAGGGACAAGGGAGGGAGGCTGGTTGGCTGAGATGGGGCAGGGCCACACCAACCTCCCTCCTCCAGGCTCTGTTCGCCTGAGGTGGGTGAGTGCTGCCTCAATCCACACTTGAACAGCTTGGGATGTGCCCCTGGTAGAGAGACTCACCCCCGTGCACTGCCCAGTCAGGCCGTGGCTGACAGGGAGCCACACTGGTGTCAGGCTCTGCCCCTTCCTGGAAGGGAAGCAGGGCTGGATGGACCTACAGCCCCCACTGGGCAGAGCTGCAGGATGTGCCTGGAGCCATTTCCAACACCCCTTTTTCTCCCAAATTTCTTACAATTTTCCTAAGGGCTGTGCTATACTCACCACACGGTTTTGATGAATCTCCAAGAGGGAAAGAAATAAGATTTACACAGGAGCCTTTCTGTTTGTGTCTGTTATTAACCCCGAGACAGTTTGTGCAGAGACCCCAGCCCCAGGCTGAGCTGGAGACAGAGCTGCACTTGGCCTGGGGCCACAGGCAGCTGCCTCTCCTGGTGACCTGCACCCTTCCAGAGCAGCTGGATTATGGCTCACCCAGCTGGGAAGGCAAGAGGATCAAAGCTGCTGCCACCCYACAGCCACCCTGGGTGCACAGGAAAGGAACAGGTAAGAGAACAGAAGGTCCTTCTCTGCAGGAAAGCCTCAGGTTTCTATTTTCATCCCATCTTAAATGAGTTCCCTTGGAGAGGGGCTTAGCCCTGGGGAGTGTCTAATGCTGTGAAGCTGAACAGCTCCCAGAGGTCTCTGCCTGCAGCACAAGGGTTACTAAGAACCTGCTGCCATGGCAGGGCTTGGCAGGCAAACAAACCCCTTTGTGTCCAACTCAGGGAGGGACTCACCCTCAGCACCAGGTTTAACCCCAAAATGCCCACGATTCCCCTTCAAGAGGACAACCAAAATGAAGGTGTTGGCTGATCAGCTCTCAGTTCTCCAGTACAAATTCTATTCCTTACAACTTTCTACTTGTACCTGCAGAAATCTCTGGAGTTCCCCTGTTCTTTTTTCTTTTTATCATTTGTTCATTCATGGCTTAACTCGGATGTATCTTTAAAAGCTGCCTGGTAATTCTTCCTTTCAGCTGAGAGAAGATCCCTGTCATCTGAGACATGCAGCTCCTTCATGTTTGTTGAGCCCTGGGTTTGCTCGGGGCCATTTCTCCACCCTGCCCTGCAGGCTTGGAGTGACCTCCAGAGATTGCAGCAGTCACCCTGCCCATCACCACGAGGAGACAGAACTGGGGGAAGTGGGTTTGTCATCCAGGAGAAAGGAGCACAGAGTGGGCAGCAGCCTCCCCTACCTGCAGTGCCTTGGTCCCAGAGCTTCACTGTGCTGTCGCTGGAGGATGTGGCAAYGCTGGGGGCGAGCGTGGGGCCCCGGGGCAGGAAGACACACGAGGTGGTGGTCTGGAAATGCCCTTTGTACTCACACACTCGGCCCCTGGTCTGCCTCAGGTCCCAGAGCTGCAGAAACAGGCAGTGGTAGAGCCCCAGCTCTACCAGCATGGGGTTGTTTTACCAAGACGGGAAGGTGGGTTGTGATAAAAGAGCTCCTCACCACTCCCCAGAGTGCCAAGGCTACTGCCCTTGTCCCTGCTCAAGCTCACAGTCCTGGAGAACATCAAAGCCCAAAGGATTTTCAACACTGGTGACTGAGGACATGGCATGAGGACACCCATTAGAGCCAACAAGCTAAKACTGTGCAGGCAGATAAGAAGTGTCCATCTTCAGCCCTGCCCATCCTGGGATGGGATAGTTTCATCCTCTTGATCCTCACACACAGGGCTGAAAACCTACAGGATTGAATCCCTGGTTTGGAAACACATGGAGCAAAGGATCCCTCACAGGATTTCTCCAAGAACCTTGTGTTCCTCAATGGTATCCATTGTTTTTTCCCTGTGTTTTTTACTGAAATGAAATTCCAGGAGGAATGAAATCAGTAGGAACAACTGCTGCTATTCCCCGAGCAAAACTTCTCAAAGGGACAGGCAGGAAGACACCAAGGCCACGGCAGTGGGAGCACTCAGACCCTCGAGCAGTGCTGCGCAGCTCTCCCTGTGTGCCATGGCCGTGGGAGGGGAGGGAGCAGAGCCCAGGCTGGCTGGGGCACTCACGGTGGCCTCGGCGCCGTGGCCGGCGGAGCCGCTGCTGCTGCTGAGGCAGTACCGCCCGTCCTGGCTCACGTCACAGCACGTCTGGATGTGCTGCTTGGCTGGGAACGTGTGGGCCACCTGCAGCTCCCGGCWGTCCCACACCCTGCAGGGAACAGCAGAGGGACCCTGAGGCATCACCACCACCGTGGCTTCCCTCTGCGCCCTCCCRCACACCCCGGCTGTGCCCGCAGCTCTGCCCCGGCTGCCCCCAAGCTCTCCCTGCATTTATGCATGCTGCATCACTCTCCAGCTTTCTTTCTCACAAATTCTCCTTTTCACCTTCAGACACCACCCAGTGTTGCTCCCAGCAAGGAGCTGCTCCCTGTGCCCTGCTCCCTGTGCCCTGCTCCCAGCCCCAGCCCCTGGCTGGAGGTCACAGTCGCAGGTGAGCTTTTAACCACAGCAGCAGGGGTCATGACAACCAACCCCACAACAGCCTCGGGCTGAACCTCCCTGCTCTCTGGCCACAGGGAGAATTTACCTGGTGGTTTTATCYTCTGAGGTCTGGATGACATAAGGCTCCCCAGGAACCCAGCACAGGTGTGTGACCTGTGGAAAGGGAAGGATGAGCAGGAGCCACCTCTGTGTGCAGCCCAGGCTGTGTCTGCCTGAGGGTGGAACTGCTGAGCTCTCATCCTCTTCCTCCTCCTGCTGGGTTRGGAGCTGGAAATGTTGGATGAAGACATTTTCTGCTCCCCTGCCAGCTCCAGTCCCAGTGGGGTTGCTGGGGGTGACTGAGGCTGGGAGGTGCCAGCAGCAGGACACAGAGCCATGGGAGCAGGAACAGCACAGGCACCAGGGGTGGTACCCACACCAGCTCTGGGCTGGTAAAGGAAGGAATGCAGCCCCACTGCACACAGCTTGTTCATCCAGGAGAAAAGGAGACTCAGGGGGATCTATCTTCTGGCTTTCCACAACTCCCTGACAGGGGGTGCAGCCAGGTGGGGATCAGGTTCTGCTCCCAGGGAACAAGCAATGAGAAGAAATTGCCTCAGGTTGTGCCAAGAGGGGTTTAAGTTGGATATTGGGGAAAATTTCTTTGCTGAAAGGGTGGTCAGGCATTGGCACAGCCTGCCCAGAGCAGTGGTGGAGTGACCATCCCTGGAGGGATTTAAAAGCCATGTAGATGTGGCACTTGGGGACATGAGTTAGTGGTGGCTGTGGCAGTGCTGGGGGAATGGCTGGACTCTGTCTTAGAGGTCTTTTCCAACATCAGTGATTCCATCACTCTGCTTCCAAACAGCTCTGAGTTAGAGCACTGATAAATTGCCACGAGTCTCTTGGTACCTTTGTGCTCCTGGGTTTGTTTTACCTGGAGAAGAATAACCAGCCTCAAGCTGAGCCTGCCCAGGTGCACAGTGTCCCAGGGGCTCCTTTTAGCACCAAGCTCCCAGAAAATTCCCTCTACACAGCTCCATGTGTGAAATAACAATGTAGGCAGGGAGATGGATGATGGGATGGGATTGGAAGAACCAGCAGATCCTACCAGGTTCCTGGAGATTGCAGCTCTGCCCACACACTCCCCGGTCTCGGTGTCCCACTTGCACACGGTGTTGTCCCGGGAGCCCGTGCACAGCTGGGAGGCATCTGCAACCACGAGTTAACATCAGAAACAGGGCAGGAAACACTGTCAGTCAGTCCCTGGGGACTGGGAGTTTGTTGTCCCTCACCTGGGCTCACAGCCAGTCCAGTAACAACCAGGTCATGTCCTGGGAAGTGCTGGCTTGGCCCCGAAGTCCCGTGAAGCTCCCACATCATCACTGTCTTGTCCCGGGATGCGCTGAAGACTCTGTTGGAGTCGAGGGCTGAGGTGACCTGCCAAGGACAGAAGGAGAAGCTGCTCATCCTCACACCCAGCTCACAGGGAGAACACAACTCTGCTGCTGTCCTGCCACAGTGCAACACATGCAGAAACGTGACTAGGGAGAGTCTGGCCTCCCAGCTCTGTCCCTTATCCCCTCAGAGCCAGGGATGGTGCATGGGTGCTCTCAGGTCTTGTTCTTAGAAACCATTCCTTTTATAGGAAAAATGTCTTTACAAACCCAAATGAGCCTGGTGCACAGCTGTTTTGAGCACTGAGGTGAACAAAGCCCCCTTTGTCTTTGCAGTACCCACAGCCCAGGTGCACACACCCTGTGGAGGTGCACTGGCGACACCACACACAGCTACAGCCCCTCTGTATATCTGCTCTCCCAGAAGCCTGCTTGGCTTTATCCTCCCAATTCCAGAAAGGAAATTAAAGCCCTGCTATTCCCAGAATATGCCAGCTATGGCACATGGCACGGGTATTCCCAGAATGTCTCAGCCAGGCATGGCTGATTTGTGGAATAATGTCAAGTCTAGCAGAAGAAGGCCTGAAGAAAAGTGAATGGCATCTCTGCATCAAAAGCTTGACCTCATAATTCATCCTGAGCTTTTGCTATACAATCTCTTGGAGGGGAAGACAAGCTCACATCCAGACCTCCTGCAGCCCTGTTTAGTCTGAATGCAACACTCCATGCTGCTTCCCAAAGTATCTTTTGGGACTTTGGGAAAAACCTAATGTGTTCTGATCACAAAATCATGAATCATTAAGTTTGGAAAAGACCTTTAAGGTCATCCAGCCCAACCATCCCCAGCTGGACACCAGGAATGTCCTGATCCCACCATTCTTGTGGATGACAAACCAGTGCTCCATCATTCCTGGCTCCCAGCTCTCTCACCTTGGTGACCTCGCGCTCGTGGCCGGTGAAGCGGCGCAGGGCAGCCCCAGACCTCCAGCTGGACACAGCCACACTCTGCAGGGACAGGGACAGGGACAGAGCTCAGCACGAGAGCAGGGCAGGGAGGAGATGTCATACCAAGGCTTGTGCACAGTCCACAGCACAGGGAACAGGTTCCTCTGGTTTTCAGCTCGGAGAGCATGTACAGCTGTCCTTAAAGACAGGTGATGTAAGAGTCAGTCTGGCGATCCCAAGCCTGGGTGGGAGCATTTGATGTGATATRAGCTCTGGAGAGGTTACAGAATTTGATTTCATGTGCTTCAGGGTGTGCCCTCACCCTAAGCTCACTTCTCCTTTTTAAATCCAGGCACTGACACAGCCACCATCCACGGAAATGTTCAAAGCTCACATTTCAACCTTTCTTTTGAAGCTGTTGATATATTATTCTGTCCTAGGGGATACCTCACCTTATCCCTTCCTCCTGACACGCACAGGTCTGGTTTGAGGGCAGCCACAGAGGTGACAGCATCGGTGTGAGCAGGGCTGTGCTGCTGGGAGGCACCAGCGGGTCCCGCCTGTCCCACGGAGCCCTCGGCCCTGCAGAGAACAGGGACAGCACTGGGAGCTGCAGGGGCTGGGAGGACAGGTCAGGTGCCACTCCCTGGCACCTCTGGCATCTTCTGACATGACAACATCTGTCTTGGAAAGCCAGAGAGAGGCTGTGAGTGAGATGGAGCAGACCTATCCCAGCTCCAGAGCTGCTGAATATTTAATTGTCACTCAYTCTATGCTGGTACAAAGAAGAAAAGAGATTTTGACCTCACTGGCCTCCACAGTCCTCACATGGGTCAGGCTCTGTTGCTCTTTGCTGTGACACCTCCCTGGCCACCACCCTGTGCTGCTCTCCAGGCACAGAACCCTCTCCCTGCTACCAGGGACTGAATTATTTCATCTTGGCCATGAAGGCTGGTGACAGGCTCTGAGGACACAACAAAGCAGTTTGGGTATTTGGGCCACAGAGTCACTCCTGGAGCTGTTCCCCTTCAGAGCTCTGCCTCAGCCATCACAGAGCACAACCACTGCCATGGTTATGTGCTTGGCCATTCCTGTGAGTGACACTTGGGATTTCAGCCCCCCAAAAAGCTGAGCAGATTTTAAAAGTGAGGGTTAGAAACGAAAATCGGGTTCATACATCCAATAATGAAACTAAACCCCTGTGCTTGCCATATTCTCTGCTCATTTGTCCTCTCTTCCCTTTCACACCTGGTTTAYTAACAAGACCTGATCTCCCAGCATCACTTTACCTGTATTTGGTGGTGTGGAAGCTGATTTTACTCTGCAGTTTCCCCATGGTCCTGGCAACCAGTGGTGGGTGTCACATCAGCACCTCGGGCACCTGCTGTGGGGACACGACCTGTGGGTGAGGGGACACGGCACCACCAGGGATCCAGAGGGGTTTCTGTTTGTCACACATGCAGGATAAGGTGCTGGTAACRTGTTATCTACATCCTAACTCCATTCAGAGTAAGGAGAGAACCTCAGAGGAGGGGACATCTGGAGGTCCTGAGTGGAACCTTTAGCTTAGAGCAGAGCCAGCAGCACGGTGAGCTCACTGGGACCTCACACTGAGCTTAAAAATGCCCAAGCTTGGTGAGGCCACAACAGACATGGAGCTGCTGCCTGGCACTCTTTACACCTCCTGTTACTCCTGGATCTGGTCTGGACTTCCATACCTCCTGGAGATCCCAGTGTTTGCCTTGGTGAAGACAAACACCTTCAGACTGAAGCTGTGCAGCAACTGGTGGGACCAAGTGCAGGCACAGGCAGCGCCAGCTCAACTGAAGAAGCCTGGCAATGCTTGAAGTGATCTTTCCCTGAGCTGAGGAACACTTTGGGAAGAGTTTCCATGTCCATACACCAGTTCCAGGCACGGCAAGAGCAAGTGGATGACCCAGATGCATTCAGCAAACAGCTGCTGGCCAGGCTGGGGCCAGGCTGGTCCCTCCCCAGAGGGGTCGGCACAGGCAGAGCCTGCAGACCCAGCCAGGTGAGGAGCAGCACCTCCCCCATGTCCTCACAGACCGGGCAGAAAGCAGTCTCAGTGACAGTGAATTGTCACAGACAATAACTGCTGCAGCTTAGCTCAAGGCACACTAATTGGATTTAGTCTGCTGGCATGCCCATCTTCCACGGCTGCAGCATTTTGCTAATCAAAATCTGGGAAACAAAACCCAATCTGCTTTTTCCAGCAAAAAACTGCTTGAAGGTTCTGCTCACAACAAAAAAGTGAAAACCAAATCCTGGAAGCACTGAGCAAAGGGTTTCTACAAAATTGCCTTTCTAATTTTACCCTGACAGCCTTTGTGATTAGCAATTAGTAATACCCAGTTAATCTCCTGCTGTTCTATCCATGAGTTTGCATGTTCCAAAGATGTGAGGAATGATCAATCTCACAGCTGAGGGGCTGTGTTAATTTGGCAATTTATTCTTTCAGTCAGACCGAGTGCCCCAATCGTTTCAGTCATCAGGATTGTGATTTTTCTCTGACAGTGGGAGAAGTCTGGAAGTTGCAAAACAAGACTCTAGGAAAAGCTGAGGCGGGAATTCTGAGTTTTTAATGATGGTTACTGTTTCCAAGCAGAACTTAGTTCATGCTCATCCCCACCTGCACATCCACTCACAGGGAGCTGCCCGAGGCCAGGGGAGGCTGCAGGGAAGGTGGGAGCTTTGCCCTGTGTCTCACTGTTCTCCTGCCTCTTCCTCACTGCAAGAAAGAGMAGATTTTTCTGCATCCTGGATGAGAACAGCGCTCAGGCAGGATGTTAATCCAAGCTTTTGCTGTCTGTATCCCGACACATGTTTATCCATCAGCTGCTCCACCACAAAGCTCTAAAAACTCAGGGATCCTATGACAACTGATCCACACCAAGCTTCACCTCAGCAGCCTGAGTTTCATGCTGGAGGATGCCCTTATCATCCCTTCCCCCAAAATCCATCACTAGACAGAAATCAAACACCTTTTTTACTGAATTGCTTTTGAAAAATAAGCCATGCTGCTGCCTCCACCTGTCCTGGCTCTGCAGTGAAACCTGTGCCCTGAGACAAGGAATGTCAACAACCACAGCAGCAGCACAGGGACCCCAGCAGAGCTGCCCCATCCTCACAGGGGAATAAGCATCCCTGTGAGCAGGGGTTTGGCCTCGGGGAGAATGGGGAACATCCTGGGTTCCCGGAGCTGGGTGTGACCCACAGTGGTGCAGGCAGGTCTCTGTGGATGGGGGTGACCCTGTGGGGCTAAATGGGAGCATCCTGGGTCTCTGTGGATGGGGGTGACCCTGTGGGGTTAAATGGGAGCATCCTGGGTCTCTATGGATGGGGGTGGCCTTGTGAGGATCAGTGGGAGCATTCCGGGTCCCTGTGATGGGGGTGTCCCTGTGGGGTTCAACAGGAGCACCGCGGGTCCCTGTGATGGGAGCATCCCGAGGGAGCTCCTCAAGTGCCATGTGCCGCTGGCAGGGGCGAGGCGGGGCAGCCCTCGGGGAAGGTTTGCGAGGAAAGGTTTGTGAAGAGCCGCGTCCCTGTGCTGGGGCAGCCCCGCGGCCCGGCCCGGCCCCGCCGCGCACTCACCCTCACTCACCCTCAGCGGCCCCGGCGCCGTCCCGCCCGTGCCGCCGCCCGCTGCCGGCTCCCGGCGGGGCCGGGCCGGGGCGGAGCCGAGCCGGGAGCGCCGAGCGCGGCCGGGCGGGGCCGCCGCCCCCGCGGCAGGTGCGGGCACAGCATGGCCCGGGCCGAGCGGCTGCGGGTGAGCGCCGGGACCCCGGGTCGGGTCGGGCCGGGCCGGGCCGGCTGAGGGGAGCGCGGGGCCAGGGGGGCAGAGGGGCCGTGCGGGGCTGGGGAGTTCTGGCGGGACGGGGGGTCCGGGCGGGCGTGCCCGGAGTGTGAGGGCTCCTGGGTGGGTGTGAGCGTCCCCGGGGCAATATGGGGCTCCCTGGGGGGATCCGGGCCTCCGTGGGGGTGTGTGGGGGTCCCGGTGGGGGTATGGGGCCACAGGGATCCCTGACGGGGTGTGGAGGTCCCAGACCAGGTGTGGGGTCCCCGGCAGGATGTGGAGGTCCCTGGGGGTGTGCGTGGTCCCTGCAGTGTGTGGGGCCGTGTGGGGTCCCTGGCGTGTGTGGGGTCCCTGGCAGGGTGTGGGGCCATGCCCATGGCACGGGGAGCTGTGTGCTCTGAAGGAGCCTCTGGCGGGTGCGGGCCCACCCAAGGATGGGGACGGGCGCTCTGCGAGGGGCTCCCGGCAGGTGTGGGAGCTGTGGGGCCCTGGCGGGTGTGGGGCTGTTCGGGGGTCCCCCGTGGGGATGGGGGCTCTCTGCGGGGTGGTGAAGGGGACCGGGCGGGTGTGGGAGTGGGCTCGGGGCCCCGTCCAGCCCCGCACCCATCCCCGCGCTGCTCCGTGCCCCAGAACAAGCTCGTGGAGCGCTGCGAGCGGATCCAGCTGCAGAGCGCGGCCATCGCCCGGCACGTGGACGAGGTGCTGCCTGCCAAAGACCAGGGCGTCCAGGTGAGTCCCGGGGCTGGCCCGGCCTGCTCCCTGCTCGCCATTCCCGGAAGGGATGCTCAGCTCCCGGGGGGAACGTCGGGATGCGACTGTGGAAATGGAATGCCGGGGTGTGCCTGGAATTCTTGCTTCATTTGCCTAGAAAATGTGCACAGACAATGGTGTGAGCGTACAACAATCAAACATCCTACTAGGATCAGTGCCTTAGAATTCCTGGGTTTATTTTATTTGTTCCTTGCTGTCACCGAGGATAAAGGACAGTGATAGAATCATAGAATCCCAGACTGGTTTGGGTTGGAAGGAACCTTAAAAACTACTCAGTTTCAACCCTCTACTATAGGCAGGGACACATCCCACTATGCCAGGCTGCTCTAAGTTCTATCCAGCCTGGCTTTGGACACTTGCAGGGGCAGCCACAGCTTCTCTGGGCACCCTGTGCACCTCACTGCCCCTGCAAGGAAAACTGCTTCCCAATATCCCATCTAACCCTGCCCTCTGGCTGTGGGAAGCCATTCCCTCTTGTCCTATCTCAAGTCCCTCTCCAGCTGTCCTGGAGCCCCTTTAGGCACTGGAAGAGGCTGTAAGTTCTCTGTGGCATCTTTCCTTCAGGCTGAGCACCCCCAGCTGTCTCAGCCTGTTCTCCTGCTTCTCACCCAGAGTGAATCTCTGGAGATTTGCTGAGGGACAGGACTCTGGTCCCTCACAGGGTGTCACTTAGGTACCGGGGCTGGCTGAGGAGGCAGTGGGCAGCTTTGGGACTGGTGTGGTGCCATGGGCTCAGTTACCAGAGTAGCACCAATGGCTGAGCCCCAGGGGCACGGGCAGAGCAGCTGGGGCTGCTCCCGGGGCTGGGGCAGGGCTGATGCTGCCTCTGTTCCTTGCCTGGCAGAGCGCGGCCAGCGCGGCGCGGGAGCTGGTGGTGCAGAGGCTGCTCCTGGTGGGGAAGGCCTGCGAGAACGAGGAGCAGCGGCTGCTGGAGAGGGTGCATGCCGAGGAGGAGAGGGCACACCAGAGCATCCTCACCCAGCAGGTGCACTGGACAGACGCTCTGCACAAGCTGGGTGCCCTCCGCACCTACCTGGTGGACATGATCACCAACCTGGATGACCAGGGCCTGCTGGTGAGTGCTGTGAGCAGCAGCCCAGAGCTGACCTGCACGTCTTGTTGTGGGACTTGAATGCAGAGTTCAGCAGCTGCTGTGCTGCCAGCAGGGAGGCAGAGGTGGGCAGGACATCAAGAATTCACAGGTGAAGGATCACACAGAAATCACACAAAGAATCACTGGGTTGGAAGAGACCTTAAAGATCATTGAGTCCAACCCAGCCCCAACACCTCAACTAAACCCTGGCACCCAGTGCCACATCCAGGCTTTGTTAAACACACCCAGGGGTGGTGACTTCACCACCTCYCTGGGCAGGCCATTTGCAGACACTTTCAGGTCTGGCTCGGGGAACCTCCTTGACCTGATCCTAATAAGCCCCTGTGATTTCCTGGTGGTTCCTGGAGYATCTGCTCTGCCTGATCCTGCTCTTGCTTGCAGTGAGGTCCAGAACCACCCAAGTTCAGGGTCTCCACATTCTGGGCTTGTAGTTGCCCTTAGGCTGGACAGCCAGGACAGGTCTGGGTTTGTGAGCTGCTCTTACAACAGTTAGTTGTGCCACCAGTTTTCTGGTGTCTACTTAATCAAAAGTGACTCTTGGGAACACCTGCAGCTCTTCTGGAAAGTCCCCTGTGTTGCCTGGCTTAGCCCTGTTAGGGATATTTGCCGTGCAAAGCAGCCTGTGCTTCCCCTTGCTCAGTTCCTTCTCTGGTTATTGAATCATCTGAGTTCACCCAAGTGATTCCTTTCATTTTAGATGTGAGCAGGACCTCTGCCTTGCCACCACCATGCTCAGCCTCTGCTTCCCACGTGTAAATTTGTCAGGAGGGGAACAGCAGTTTGGCTTGGAAAACAGACTCAATCCCATGGAAAGAGGGCAGATGCTCCTTTGGTGGGAAAGGCAGTTCCTATCCTGCCCCAGCACCTCGGTGTGCTGGGCTGTAGCTGCACCATAAAGTGCAGAGGTTGGAGATCAGGATCCATCAGCTGCCTGTGGCAGAGAGCAGCCACACCCTCAGTTTCTCCTTTTGGAAGGGAATTGGGGGTTCATGTGTTCTCCACCTTGGGCTGTCAGTGTTGGTACTTGTGCCTGTCTGGAATCAACACGTGGCATGCCACAGGAAAGCTGAAGGCATGCAAAGTGCACTGCTTGGATTTGAGCAGGGATCAGGTATTTCCTTATCACTTGCTGTACCTTGAGAGTGCCTCATGCCCAGCAGGTACAGAAACAAGTGGGACTGACCATGAGGGTCATCTGACTCTTGGCTTAGTCCCTCTGCAGCCTCCCTCCTTTGCTGAAAGCCCTGGGGTTGTTTGCTGGGAGCACAGGCTGTTCCTGCAGCCTGCCCTAGTGGGGTGGGGACAGAGAGGGAGCAGCAGACAGTGTCCCAGCCACACGTGCAATGTGTTGCCTTCAGCCATTCCCACTCATTTTCAGAGTTGGGAATGCTGCAGGTGAAGAAAATGGATGTTGGATGCTCCTGCTGCTCCCCAGGGCTGGGGTTGGAGTGAGCGGTGGCTTCTCTGGGTCAGGAAGGGGAACACTCCTCCCCAGGTCCTGGGTTTGCTGTGTTTGGGGTGTATTCTGTGGGGATTTAAGCTCTGATGACTCYTTCTCTCCTTGTCCCCAGCGTGCAGAACAAGAGATCTTCGAGAGGTCAGTACCTGGCTGCTCCTGGTCCTTTCCCTGACCCTGCTCCAAGCTTTCCCTGCTGCTGCTCCACACCTTCATCTCCTCAGCTCCTGTGCTGTGTGCCATGACTCAGGCACCCTATGACACCTCCTTTGTCCCTCGTGCTGCTTTTGTTGTGAACAAAAGCACAGAGATATCAGCGTGGCCTCTTGTCTCTGCTCCTTGTGCTGTGCTGCACCTGGAGATGCTCCATGTGCTTTTCCAGATCAGCAGTCCTTGCTTCTGGGAGAACTTTTGCAGCTCCTTAGAAAACCCTAGGGCTTGCTGGGGGATGGAGCAGGCCTGTGCCAGGCTGTTGGCAGCAGCTGGGATGGTCTGTGCTCCATGTAGGGGGTGGCTGGCACATCATCTCCCCAGCTCTGCACGGACAGGGGGAGCCAGCTGCAGGTCCCAGTGTCCCCAGCAGCCCTATCACTGACACTGGGCTGCCCTTCCTGAGGAAGCACCTTGGTGGCTGTGGTTTTATTTAATCTATTTCATTTTATTTAAGTCATTTATTTCTGTGGCTGCTGTGAGGGTGCTGGCCCTGGCTGCACTGTGCTGCCCAGAGGGCCTGGGGGGGTATTTGTGCCTGTGGGGAGTATGGAATGTGCCCCAGCACATCCCCAGCAGCTGTGCCACWGCCTGTCCTCACAGCCAGGAGTTCTGCAGGCCACAGGAGCCAGCAAAGCCCTGGCTCTGTGCTGGGTGTAACCTGGTGTCCTGGCTTGCTCTGTGCCCAGACTGTGGGGCTGTGGCAATAGAGGAAATCTGATTCTCTGCCTGTTCATTGTGCTCCGCTGGTACCGTGATGGCTGCTCTCAGACACATTTATTTACCCTGTGTCTGCTGAGTGAGGGGCTGTTGACTCAGGCTGCTGGGATGTGTTTTACAACACTGCAGCCCTTTCACCAGGAACTGTGAGCAGAGCCAACCGAAAGTGTCACTCGGGGTGAGAGCTGGCCCAGACACCCCTGCTGTGGTCTCTCTGCAGCCAGAGCTCCTCTTTAGCCTCTGCCATACCTCCTTGTAATCTTTTAAACACCTCCCAGCACAAGAAATCATTGTATTTTGAAACAGCTCCTGTTTTCCTTTGCTAGGACGGAGGTGGCGGAGGGAATCTTGGAGCCCCAGGAGTCCCTGAAGTTAAACTTTAATCAGAGCTGTGTTCAGAGTCCACTGCTGCATCGACTGTGGGCCTGTGCTGTGCTCTGCTGCCTCACAGGTCAGTGTCTTGCTCAGATCCCTCATGCTTCAGGGATTCCTGCACCCTCTCTCGTGTTGTGTCCAGAGAAACTCCCTCACGCTGTGTCCAAACTCCCTCACGCTGTGTCCAAACTTCCTCACGCTGTGTCCTGCCCCTCTGCTCACCCAGCTTGTTTCTTGGAGCCCATTCAGGGAGGCAGCAGCAGCTGTGGGAGATGTAGGGGTGGCTCCAAGCACTTGTGGCTCAGGAAGAACTGGAGTTTGAAAAGAATATGTGTTCTATCAGCTCTGTGGCTTTAACATTGTGTGGTTTCTTTTGCTGTTTCCTGAGTCTCTGGGTGACAGCAGTGAAGCTGATGCTGCTGTGGGAGTCTCTGGTGCAGAAATCTCTGTTCACAACGTTTAGCTTTGGGCTGCTGGGGTCTTTGAGAGGGTGATTTCTCCTGGGGGGTGTCTGTGAGACTGCCCAGTGCAGGGTGCAGTGAGTAGCTGGAGCAGCATTCTGATCACGGGCTGAGGTGGCTGTGCATGAGCTGGTGGTTCTGGAGGTGTTTGTGCTCTGGCTCAGCCCCTGCTGTGCAGCTGAGGCTGCACTGGAGGCATTTGCCAGGCCACTGACAGGCTCTGGGACTGGTTTACCTGGTTGGTGCTGACTGTGTTAAGCAGGGAAAGACATTTTTCCCCTGGCTGTGATGTGCTTGAATGGCTGGTTGTGAAATGTTTGCTTTTACTCTGGTTTCAGTCTGTTGTTAGAGTATTTCAAATGCATTTTTTGTTTCTCAGAGATAGCAATATCCTTCATAATTTGCCTTGTGAACAATCCCTAGTGTGTTTTTCCAAAGCTGCTGTACAAACTTCTGATTTCTGCTCATCTTGCTGTGATTCTGATGAGCTGTTCCCAGTTTTTCCCTGTTTCCAGGCCCGTCTCCAAAGTCTGCACTTCAGGCTTTTATTGCTCTCATGGTTTGAAGTATTAGCCTGAGAGTCTATGCCTATCAAGCACTACCATCATGTGTTTATCTACTGCAAACTCTGGTGGTGATGTCCCTTTGTGACTAATTTCCCTCTTTGGAATCTGTGAGTGCTGGCAGTTGAGGAAAGTGTCCCTGCAGGGGTTGGGACTCCATGATCTTTAGGGTCCCTTCCAGCCCAAATCACTCTGTGATTCTGTGCCAGCCCCTGCAGTGGTGCATTGACAGTGTCACAGAATCTCAGGATTGTTCAGACCTTTAAGAGCATCCAGTCCAACCTGTGATCACCACCTTGTCACCCAGCCCAGAGCACTGACTGCCAGGTCCAGTTGTGCCTTGGACACTTCCAGGGATGGTCATTCCACCACCTCCCTGGGCAGTCCCTTCCAGTATTTAACAGCCCATTCAGTGAAGAAATTCTTCCTGAAAGAGTCAGTCAAGCAGGYTCTCAATGTTCAGAGCTGTGCAGTCAAGCAGGAAGCCTTTCCCTAATTTTCTTTGCTGGGATAGAATTTTTGTAAGGATTTCTCTCCCAACAGTATCCTTGTGAAATGTAATGACTTTAGGGCATTTAATTCTTGTGGTGGGTGTGCTGATGCAGTTATTACACAGGAATTTCATTCTCTTTGAGGTTTTTTCTGAGTGTGTGGTTACATTTCACATGTCATTACTGCATGCTGAGGATGCCTGGTGTATCCTTGTGGATCTCATCAGTCCCCAGGCCACCCTGGACCAAGCCTTAGAGATTTAATATTAACAGCAGTGGTCTGAGCTTGCCTTAAGACACAGTAATGTGAAATGTCACTCTGTGGTCCCTTCTCCGAAAGGCAGGTGAGCAGATGGCTGTCTTGTTTATTTGCTTGAAAACAGAAAATGCCAAGCCTTGATGGCTCACTCCATAACCTCTAAAATTCTTGGAAAGCAGCTGCAAAAGGGCCTCTATTTCACTCTCAAAAATAAACATGATTCCTTTCATGCCTTCACCTGGCATCCAGCCTTCTGCATCACTTCTGTTTGGGGTTGGCAGCTTCTTCCTTGCACCACAAGATGCTGTAAATCTCCTGGCCCCGTTTTGGGAGGGATCTCAGTTCATGGGAACTTGGATATTTAAAAGCAGCCAGATGTGCTGCAGCTCACACAAATGTGCTTCCCAGAGCTGTTAACCATGGGAATTTATTGTCCCAGTATCCCTCATGTCCCAAGGCCACCCTGATGGATACAAGACACAGAGAAAATAGACTTGGAGGCAAGATGAATTCCCAGTGGAATCATACATTAGAATTACCTGTGAAAATCCAGCTTTAATCATGACCAAGCACTTGTGTGAGGGGCAAAATTTGCTGATCTGAATTACTGTGCTGTTACTTTGCCAGCACTTCCCCTCCCTCAGATGCTGCCCTGGAACTGCAGTTCCACAGCAGAGCAGTGTGGGTGTCACTGGGGTGGTGTGGACCACCAGGATGCACCCTTGGGTCAGCTGTGTGTGGCACAACAGGAGGTTTAGTGCCCTCCTTCTGCCAGAGGAAGCTAAAGTCTGGTGCTGCTGTGTTTTCTATGAATTCAGAGCAGCTTTGGCTTCCTGGAAAGCTGCCCTGCACAGCAGCAGCGTGGGCAGCCCAGAGCCCTGTGGAGAGCTCAGCTTTGGCTGCTGTGTGGGGAAATAAATCATCAGATGAATGAGGCTGGCAGCTCCTGCTGAAGGAAGTGCTGCCTTCATCTCCTCTTTGGGCTCACTCTTGCTTGCAATAACTCCTACCTAACATGCACAGGTGCATGGCACTGATTTGCAAAGGGATAATCCAGCCTCTGTTCATCTGCCAGGGAGCACCTGGGCAGGTGCARCCTGAGGAAACCCTGGAGCATTGCTGCTGCTGCTGGGTGCTGTTTGCTGCTAGAGGGGTGCTGACCTGGGTCCTGGAGCAGGCTGGGCTYTGGGATGGCCCTGTTTAGGCTGGGCTGGGCTCTGGGATGACTCTCTTGAGGTCATCCTTTGGTTCTTTAAGGTTCTTATCATGCTGTGCTCTGGATGCTGAGCAGAAGGTGTTGGGCAATGGCTGGCACTGGCATGATGGGGAAGAGCTGCTGGCAGGGATGGCAGAGCCACTGAGTCACCCCTCCAGCCCTGTCTCCATGGTGGTTTAAAGACCTAAAATGAATAAAGTGAGGGTGAGGGAAGGCAGGGCCAGGAGGGGCACCTGCTGGCAGGAACTGGGTCTCCTTAGGAGCAGATGAGTCTGCTGGGTCTCAGCCTCACCCCTGCTTCACAAATTTAGGGACTGAGGAACACACTTCTGCAGTTCCACAGCTTGCAGACCCACAGAGGGGTCTCAGGGGGAAGCTTGCAGCCAGGGCAGGGCACCATGATCTTAGAGATCTTTTCCAACCTTGACAGTCCTGTGATTCCATGACTTTGAAGTGGTGCAGACCCACAGTGGGTGCTGTGTCCTCTGGCCAGCCTGGGCTGCCACTGGCTGGGTTTGTGCAGCTGGGCACCCTCTTCTTTCACAGCTAAGCCAGATCCAGTCACAGCCATCTGAGCTCTAAGCCTGGTGCCAGCTCCCTGCGCTGCTCCCAGCACCTCAGGGCGGCTTGATCAACACCTGGGGCTTTGTAGCAGGAAAGAGATCTCCCTGCCCGGCCCTCTCCAGTCCTGTTTTTCCAGCTTTGCAGGTTTTCTGCGCACAGCCCTCCCAGGCTTGCCAGGCTCTTGGCTTCCCTGGCTGGGGGAGGAGCAGCCAGGTCCTGCTCACTCACCATGGGGGTGGGAAAGGCCAGGAACTAGGTTTGGATCTCTCCCAAAAGTGGAGTGAGCCAAACCTGCCAAGTTCTGTTCTGTGGGGAGTCAGGCCAGGGTCAGAGGAAGATGAGCAGGGCCTTTAGAGCAAGGTGGAGAGGTGTCTGGTGGGTCTGGGCTTTGGTGAGTCCCTGCCTTGTTCTGGCCCTGGCTGAGAGGAGAAGCTGTGGCACCCACCCTGAGCCCCAGCACTGTCACCCTGGGGAGCAGAGGGGCCCCGGGAGCGGTGTGTGAGGARAGGGTGGTTGTGCTTGTGTTTCTCACAGCCATGACTACCTCGGGTGGTTCAGGTGGTGGCCACTGCGTCTGAGCTCATCACGTGGCTTCTCTTGCAGGCTCACAGGAGATTCACATTGATGAGAAAACCCTAAGCCCCCACCTCAGTCTGTCAGAAGACAAGAGAACCCTGACCTTCAGCCCTAAGAAAGCAAAGGTGGACTCGGGCTGCCCCGAGCGGTTTGACCACTGGCCCAACGCTTTGGCCACTGCACCTTTCCACTCGGGGGTGTGTGCCTGGAAGGTCAGCGTGGAGCAGAGCTGTGCCTACAAGCTGGGGGTGTGCTACAGCTCCGTGCCCAGGAAGGGCTCTGCCAACGAAGGCCGCCTGGGCTTCAACGCCGCCTCCTGGGTGTTCTCACGCTACGACAAAGAATTCCGGTTCCTGCACGCGGGGCAGCCCCAGCCCGTGGAGCTGATCAAGGCCCCGGCAGAGATCGGGGTCCTGCTGGACTTTGCAGGGGGGGAGCTGCTCTTCTACGACCCCGACTCCTGCACCATCCTCTTCTCCCACCGCCAGGCCTTCCTGGAGCCCGTGTTCCCTGTCTTTGCCGTGGCACACCAGAGCATCTCGCTCGGCCCCCGTGTGTGACTGTGTGTGCAGTGCCCGGGGGAAGGGAGCCCGGGCAGGGCTGTGGGCTGTGTCCAGGGCCCTTCAGACAACACTGCCTTCACACTACACCTGTCCTCGTGTGTTCTCTGCAGCTTTCCTCTCCTCCCAGAGCTTACACCCTATGCTGGGGTGAGGGGTCTGGGAATGCTTGCCTGGGCCAGCTGCTCCTAGGTGAATTGTGTGGTTTCTGCCCCACCAAAGGCAGCTTTCCAGTCTGCTGGTGGGCTGGAAAAAAGAGCAGAAATAGTGAGAGATATGTATGGAGAAGTGGCAGGGAGGAGGCCCATGGAAAGGGACATAGTGTGCTCTACAACTCCTTGCCAGGAGAGTGGAGCCAGGGCGGGTCAGGCTCTGCTCCCAAGCAACGGTGAAAGGACAAGAGGAAAYGGCTTCAAGTTGTGCCAGGAGAGGTTTAGGTTGGATCGTGGAGAAAATTCCTTCTCTGGAACGGTGGTCAAGCCCTGGCACAGGCTGCCCAAGGCAGTGATRGAGTCACCAAGCCTGGAGGGGTTTCAAAGGTGTAGTGGATGTGGCACTTGAGGATGTGGTTTAATGGTGGCCTTGGCAGTGTTGGGGGAACAACTGGACTCGATCCTCAAGGTCTTTTCCAGCCTTCATGATTCTGTGATTCCCTGATTGGGACACAGCTGGAGACACTTTTGGGAGGAGCTACCCCACTGCAGAGCAGTGACAGCACAGGGGTCTGTCCCCTGTGGGGGAACCATGCTGGGACAGGGGCACTGCTGAGGGGCTGTGGCCATGTCCAGGCAGAGGAGCAAGCAAAGACCAGCAGAAAGAACCAAAACTGAGTGTCTTAAGGCAGTGGGGTTTGAGTGTAACGTGGTGCAAACATGGGGAGCTGATGGCAGCAGGCAGGGAGGAAGGAGAGGTGTAGGCCTGCAGTTGAGCCAGAGAAAGGGGTTTAAAATCATCTTTAAAGGGTCATCTTTATTTCTCACTACCCGAATCAGTAAAGTTTGTTAATTGGCAATTCATTAAGTGAAATTGCCCAGCTCCTGCCTGCCTACTGCTGTTGGGAAGGGGGGGATGTTGGTGAGATGGCAAAGCTGGGGTACACTGAGGGTGCAGGGCCTGGGCAGGGGTGTTCTGGGTGCTCTGTGTGGGCAAACCTTCCCTGGGACAGGGCCACCACTTGCACTGGGGGATGTTTAGGCCTGTCCCAGGGATGAGTGGGAAAGGGATAAACCTTAGTATCTGCCTCCATCTCCTGCCAGAATGAACCTCTGCAGTGACGCAGTCCCAGCCCTGTTAGGGGAAGACACCGCAGCTGACCTTCTTCTGTGGTGTTCTTAGAGCCATGAAACACATCTGCTCCGCTGCTGGGCATCAGACATGTTTTATTGCATGAACACTCCTGCTCCATAGGCAGCTCAGACTTGCTCTTCCCTGCCCACCTGGCAGCAAGAAATCTCAGGACAGTTCAGCACTGGCAGCAGCTCTGGACCCCTCTGAACCGCAGCTACTCCTTCTCGATGCGAGCCAGGAGGTGGCTGAGCGTGGGCAGGACGTGCTCGGGGGGCACCTCGGGCCCCTCGGCCTGCCCGGCCTCCCGCAGCAGGAAGCTGTGCATGCCCGCGGCCCGGGCCGCCCGGTAATCCCGGCTGTAGTCATCCCCGATGTGAGCCGCCTGCTCGGGCCGGGCCCCGCCGAGCCGCAGCGCCTGCTCGAAGATCCTCCCGTCCGGCTTGGCGAAGCCCGCGGCCTCGGAGGTGAGCACGAACTCGAAGTGGTGCCGCAGGTTGCAGTGCGAGAGGATGGCTTCCAGCCGGCGGTCGAAGTTGGACACGACTCCCATGCGGAAGCCGAGCTGGCGGCACCGGCTCAGGGTCTCGGCCGCTCCCGGCAGCAGCTCCCARGTGTCGGAGCTGCAGTAGTCGCGGTAGAGCTTCTCCGCCAGCTTCGTCAGRGCTGCCTCGTCCTGCACGCCCGAGAGCCTGAAGCTCTGCTTGATAACATCCAGCCACCACTGCCGGGAGCTGAGCCCCTGGCCGTGGCCGTAGTTGGGGAAGCGCCGGCCCYGGGCTCCGTACACCTCCCGGAAGGAGCGCCCCAGAGCCTCGGGCTGCACYTGCAGCCCCTGGGCCCGGGCCTCGGCCGCGTAGCTCTGGCCCACGGGCTGCCGCAGCCGCAGCAGCGTGTCCTTCRCGTCCCACGTCAGCAGGCGCAGCCGGAGCATGGCCTCGGCAGCGCCCGGGGACACCGCCGAGCGCGCGGAGCCACTCACATCCGAGGGCTGCGGGCACCCCGGCCTTCTGTCCGCCCCAGTACGAGCGTCGGTGTCCCTCCGGCGGGGCTCAGGGCACCTCTGGGGTCAGCACAGAGACGCGGCAGGGAGGGCAAACCCTGCTCCGAGTGCCAGAGGCAAAGTCTGCCAGGCCGGGGCACTGACACTCCCCACGTGGGTGCCGCAGACGGGGCGAGCTGGGGCACCGGGGCTGGACCCGGGCTGGGGGTCAGGGGCACGGCCGGGGTGTCTGGGGAGGGTGTCCGGGGCACGGCCGGGGTGTCGGGGGCAGGAGCACCGCTGGAACGCAGGTGTAGGATCGCGGTGTCCCCGCGGGTCCTGGAGGTGCGGGCCGGTGCCGGCGCTCACCGGGCCGAGCTCCCGGTGCGCGGGGGCCGCGGGCTGGGGGAGGGCGCGCAGTGCCGGGGCCCACCTGCGCCGCTGCCCGGAAGGGCCGCCCCTACCGAGAACCCGCCCCTACCGGAATTCCTGCCCCTACCGGAGAACCCGCCCCTGCCGGAATTCCCTCCCATCCCGGAGAACCCGCCCCTCCTGGAATTCCCGCCCCTCCCGGAATTCCCTCCCCTCCCAGAGAACCCGCCCCGGCCGCAATGGCCGCGCTCAGTGCCGGCCCGCCGCCTCCCGCAGCCAGCGCAGCAGCTGCGGTGTGAAGTAGGTGATGATGATGTCGGCCCCTGCGGAGAGACGAGACGCTGGAGCCAGCCCGGGGGTCACGGGGGATAGGGAGGGGGACACGGGGGTCGCAGCCTCACCTGCGCGCCTGAAGGCCGTGATCGCCTCCTGCACCGCTGCCTCCAGGCTGAAGGCGCCGGCCTGCGCCCCGTGCCACAGCATGGCGAACTCCCCCGAGACGTGGTACACGGCCAGCGGGTGCGTGGGGTGCTGCGGGAGCGGGTCAGTGCTGGGGACAGCCCGGCCTGCCCTCCGCACACTCCCGGTGCTCCAGCGCCCTCCCCGCACACAGAACCCACGGCCCCCACCCAGAGCCCTCCCTGCCCCGCAGGGCCTCACCCGAGCCTTGACGTCCCTCACGAGGTCCAGGTAGGGCATCCCCGGCTTCACCATCAGCGTGTCCGCGCCCTCCCGCACGTCCCGGTCCTGCCACGGCGGGGACAAGAACAGCTTGGTTTTGCCCAGGAGTTTGGAGCCGCGGTGGTTTTCCCCAGGAGGGATCACAGGAGGCTGTGAGCCCCTCAGGGCCAAGGTGGCTGGTGCTCCCCTCACCACACACATGGTGCCTGGGGAGAGCTGATGGCTTCACGTCCCTGCACCTGACACCCCTGACCAAGCAGGGCATGGGGACAGCAACTGCACAGCTCCCAGTGCTCAGCCCTTGGGCACACACTGGGACCAGCTCTGCCAGGCTGGTGGGCCTCGTGTTTTTTTGGCTCATGGAAGGGGAACACCATTGACCATTTGCCTCCCAACCTCTTGCTCGCCCCAAGCCCTGTGGGGTGTGATCACCCAGGCCCTGTGTGAGGGTGTCCCACTCCACAGCCATTCCCCCACAGCCCACTCTCACCCCACTGAGGGGGTCCCACCCCACTCTCACCCCACTGAGGGGGTCCCACCCCAGAGCCCACAGTCACCCCACACTCACCACAGCGCGCAGGGCCAGCCCGCGGGCGCCCGGGGGCAGCTGGTAACAGCGCCGGTCCCCAAAGGCAGGTTTGGACAGCGCTGCGTCCCTGCAGAGGGGCAGAGGGCAGAGGGTGAGGAACCTCTGCCTCCCACCTCCTGCAGCTCCAGAAACACGAGGACAGGCCAGGACAAGCATCTGAGCCACTGAGCCAGAGCAAGGGGGCACTCCCAACACAGTTCAGCACCCAGGGATTGCTCTGGGAGGTCCTACAGGCCCAGGCTGGCCCTGGGAGCTGTTTCAACAGCCACCACCCCTTCCATGCCCAGAATCTGGGTAAAATTATGTCCGGCTCTTTTCCAAGGTAGATTCCTTGAGGATACCCAGCCGGGGTCAGGCTGTTCTTGGGACAAGGTCTAACAGCTGACTCAGCTGAGACTTGTCCCTGAAGTCATCCTGTGGGGCAGCACTGACTGCTGTGACTCCTGACAGCTCCTGGAAGCTGCAGGCAGCTCCCTCTGCCTGCCTTGCCACCAGCACCTGAGCAGGTGAAGGGYTGGGATGGAAGATCAGCCTTCAGTGACCTTGCTGCCAGCCAGCCTCTTCTGGGCAAGTCCTTTTTTGCATGGAGAAGTAGGAGCAGGGTGCTGCAAAGTGACCAGTGTGGCCCCACGTGCAGCACAGGCTCTGGGCAAGCCCCTTTCCCAAGTGACTCCCTGGGAATGCACTCCYAGCCAGCCTGGCCCCAGCTGGGCACACAGACCCACCTGAAGGGGCCGTAGAAGCACGAAGCAAACTTGGCACTGTAGCTCATCACCGAGACCTGCAGGGCAGAGAGGGGCCGTGAGGGCTGGGAGCTCAGGGCCACATCCCAGTGCTGGGACAGGAGACGTTCCCTCCCACAGCTTCACCCTCCCCCTGCCACACATCTGGCACCTCACCATGCCTGGGCATTCCCCTCCAGCCAAGGACATTCTCCTCCTGTGTGTGCCGGGCAGGGCAATGCCTGTGGCACCCAGGGGGCTTTGCCCCTCCTGCCCCTTGCCCTGTCCCGTTGTGCTGCAGCCTCCCATGGAGGTGGCTYGTGCCTGTGGCACACACAGGCCCCTGGCTCACCTTGTTGCCCAGGTCGTTGGAGATCAGTGCCTGCTTTATGGCTGCAATGCGCCCGTCCATCATGTCCGAGGGGGCCACGATGTGGCAGCCTGCAGGGACAGACAGCACAGGGATGTTGGGAACACTGGAGGCTCAGGTGCTGCCTGGACAGTGCAGGGGAGCACTTCCAGTTGGAGCCAGGCCCAGTCTGCTTTTGGATCTGCCCAAAGCAGAGAGGGKCAGCTCTGTGAGAGCCCATCTGGGGTGTCACTGCCAGGGCTSCTCACCTGCTTTGGCATAAGCCAGCGCCACCTCAGCCAGCCGCTGGCAGCTGAGCTCGTTCTGGATGGTGCCATCCTCACGCAGGATGCCTGGGAGACAAACCTGGGGTTACACAGCGGGGCTACTGTGGCTCTGGGGACAAGCTGAGGAGATGCTCAGAGCAGCAGTGGGGAACCTGATGTGTTCAGGGAGGTGGATAAGGACCAGGAGCCTGCTGGAAACTGGAAACAGCATGTGGGTGCTTCAGGGAAGGGAAGGCAGAGATGGGGAACACGGAGGGGTGCTCAGACTCAGGGGCCTGAGGGAGGGTCTGAACCACCCATGCCTCCCACCCTGTGGTCAAAACTCAGGAGAGGCCACCCAGGCTCAAGTACAGCAGAACAGGGAAGCCAAGTCTTGGGGCAGGAGCTGGCCAGACCCTCAGTAGAAAATGGCAAATCCCAGAGGCTCCCAGAGGCAGAAGGCTCAGAGCACAGCCCAGCCCGGAGCCCCTGCTCACCACAGTGCCCGTGTGAGGTGTAAGGGCACARGCAGACATCACAGGCAATCAGCAGCTCTGGGAAGGTGGAGTGGATTTTCCTGATGGCCTGGATGGCAGGAGTGCCCTCGGCATCAGCAGCAGAGCCTCTCTCGTCCTGTGAGGACACAAACACCTCAGCATGCACAGCTGACACTTCCCACGGGCTCCTCTGTGGCAGCAGCTCTRCCCAGGAAGCATTTCCTGAACTGTGGGACCCTGTAAGGCTGGATGGTGGGACCACACTGAGGGAAAAGGGTGATGGGCAGCTAGGGCAGGTTTTGGGGCCACCTGCAGAGCTCTGGGGACTCTCTGGGTGTCACTGCAATATCCTATCACAGCCAGAGACCCTGAACTGCTCCTGTTTGATCGGGAGACCACTCCCACCCAGCCCCCATAGCTCTGACAGCCCTGTGGCTATCCCAGCAYCCCCACACCACGCACTGACCTTGTGCACCTTGCTGGGCACCCCAAAGATGAGCACACACTTGAGGCCATCTTCGACAAGGGGCCGCAGCATCCCCTCCAGCTTGTTCACTCCATACCTGCAGGGCAAAGGGCAGCAGCTGCCAGGCACCCAGAGCTGCCCCGTGGGGAGAGCTGCCCTGGRACTGGGATGCTGCTGCCCTGTGAGCAATCCAGCATCACCAGGCAGTGCCTGCAGGTACAGGGAGGTGTTGCCTGAACACTGGGAGGAACAATCTGAGCCCTTATCTGGGGCTCCAGGAGCGCTATCTGCCCGGCAGGGACACTGCTCCAGAGGGATGGGCATACCCTGCCCTTGGATCCCTTATCTTGGTGTCCCTGGTGCAGCTCCAGCCCTGTTCCCATCACAGCTCCCCTGCCCAAAGCCCTGCTAACGTGCAGCAGATGCAGAGGGGAGCTGCCAGTCCAGTGGGATCCAGTGCAGGACCAGATCCCACGTCCTTGCAGAGGTTTTCTGGCTGCTGCTGGAAACTCTGTTCAGTTCCAGCCTCCCTGTGTGCCCAGCTCACACAGCCTGGGAGTGCTCTGGGACACAGCCAGCCCCTGGTGCTGTCCCTCCCAGTACTGACTCTTTTCCAGCATTCCTTGCACGATTCCCTCCACTCCCTTAGTGGATGAACACTCTCACCTTGCCTGATCCTGGGGATCTCCAAAGCAGGAACCAGAGGGTTGGAAGCCTCCCCCTGGCTCATGCTCAGGGCATAAATGAACCCTCCCCAGACACAGGGCACAGCAGTGACTGGGGGGCTGGATTCATACCTGGCTTGTCCAGGAAGGCTGGGAATTTGCTCCACGGCATCAGGGCTGTCACTGTGGGAGGAGGATGGGACAGAGACGTGAGAAGGAAGCCTCTCCCCCAGGCTTGCCCAGAGGAGCTCTGCACCCATTTAAGAGCTCAGGGGGTGCAGGGATGGGCCCAGCCAGACACCCTGAGCCAGGTCCATCCCTGCCCCCAGAGCTGGGGCTCACTCACGTGACAAAGATGGGGTAGATGAGGTTGGAGGCATCGAAGGTGGTGGCTGAGCACTGCCAGGAGCGCAGCACGGGGTGGAAGTAGCCGCTGTGGAGAACGGAGTCTGCCTGCATGGTGGGCTCTGCTGTCAGGGAAGGAGACTCTGAAACACCAAAACAAACAGTGGGGCCCTGGTGAGCTGCTGCTCTTGGCACACGTGAGGAGGGGCTGGGATCCAGGCAGCCCTGCAGGACTGACCCTGTCCCATGCCAGGCCATGAGCTGCAGCCCAGGCAGCTCCATCCCACCTACCCCGGGCACCCTGGGGTGCTGCAGGACCCCCACCAGCAGTCACAGCCCTTCCCATTAACAGGGGTGTCAGTGACTCCTCCCCACAAACCTCCCAGGTCTGTGTATGAAACCCCATTTCCAGCCACTGACAACCTCCCCCAGCAGAACCACGCTCACCCTCTGCAGGTTCCTTTCCCTGAGCCCCAAGAGGGTCATTCTTCATTCATTTTACTTTWCCTTAGTGCTGAGAAATTGTGCTTTTGTATGGAGAGGATACAGAGCTGCTTTGTGTGATCTTTAAGGTCCCTTCCAACCCAAACCATTCCATGATTCCGTGTAGCACCACATATTTATGGCTGCAGTGTGAAGGTGCAGTTACAGAAGAGTAGGGGCACTGGAGGCAYGGGACCATCCAGGGCTCTAAAGCTCTCACACAACTCTCACAGTTAAACAACTCCAGTGGCCACTTACTGCTGGAGCTGGGCAAAACTGATTTCAGAGGTAACAAACTCACACATAAATCAATCATTAGCTATCTCATGGCTGAAGCTTCTTTTGTAGCAATGTTTTACTCTCTAGCAGATCTAGTAATAATTCTGTGATCAGCCCATTAAGAATTACATTTCCATGAGGGCTCAATTCCCACCACCATGCTGCAGGTGGATGTGATGGAAGGGGCCGTGGGAAGGGAGCTCTCCTGGGACGAGGTGTTTGGCTGCAGTGCAGAGCAGCAGCTGCACGACCCCAACAAGGGACTGTTTGTGCAGAGCAGCTCCAGGGACTGCTGGCTGCTCAAAAGGGCCACATCCCCTGAACACCCTGKGCAGAGCAGCTCGGGTGCCCTGGGGGACAAAGCAAAGTTCCTGCTGAAGAGTGTGGGGTTTTGGGAGCTAAGCCTGAGGGAGCTGAGATGGGATTCTGAAAGAGCAGGTGGATTCCTATGAGTGTCCTGGGCAGGGCAGGGCTTCCCTAGGGAGATGGAGCAGCCTTGGTCCATCCCAGGAGGAGTCAGTAAACCTCTCTGACCCTCAGCCTGCATCCAAACTCCCTCTGGAGAACAGAGTGGGATCAGAGTCCCCCTGGAGCACTGCTCCAGCTCCCAGCACAGAATCCAGGGGACAAAGTTTTACACTGGCACCCGTGACACCAGCCAGTAACAGAGCTGGGAGATGGCTCAGTTCTTCTGGAAAACCTCTAATATGAAGTGTTTCACCTATTTTACACACTCAAGACCCTTAAGATGTTCTAATATGGAGCCAAACTCTGTCAGAGCAGCCCAGTGCACAAGAGACTTGGAACAAAGGGGGATTGTGTTCAGTCCAGGGCTGGAATTGAGCCTGTCATACCCCAGGGAATCGCTTCTGCTTGGGGATGAGGAAAKGCCCCTCTTGGTTAGAGGCTTACATGTATAAAAACCCCAATAAAAACATCAGGTGGTGCTCATGGGAGATGCAGAGCAGCTGACAGGAACCTGGCAGCGTCATGGCATCCCTTGGCAAGCCATTTTTGGCCCTTGGAACGCTGCAGCCCCAGGCTTTGCTCCAGGGAAGGGGACAGCCCTCGGGTGAACCGGAGCTGGCAGCAGGTGCCAGGCCCCAGGCAGGGCTCCCGGCAATGGCAAACAAAGGGCTCAGTGAACAAAACCCACCTCGAGAATCCAAAAAATGCTTTAAACAGTTAATCCCACCCGAGGGAGGGGAGGGGGCCGGGTGGGACCAGAGGCACCTGACTGGATGGGACAGATAGAGGCCACAGCTCCCGAAACCGCGCTCTGGAGGAGGAGGAGACGGCGCCGGCTGGGATTGCAGGGCCGAGATAAGAGCGGCACGGGTGGGTCCTGGGCTGCTGGGCCGGGTCCTCCTTCCCAGCCCCACGTCCAGGACAAGCTGCTGCCCACGCAGGGCACCCGGCGGGACCGGGGGGCACAGCCGGGGACAGCGCGGAAGGAGGGCAGGGCCAGGGGGACACTGCGCCCCCCTGGGCTGGGACTGCCCCTCCCGAGATCCCAGCAGTGCGAATTAACCTTTCCCCAGCATCCAGGGCCCAAACCTGACTTTCTAAAGCTCTTTGCTCCGSGCACACCGGAGGAGTTCAAGGACTGGTCGCCAGCAGAGCGGCTTCACCTTTGCTCCTTCCACTGGGACCGGTCCAAAGCCGCAGCACCCGAACCCGCAGCGGTGCCCAGCCCGTGCCCGCGGCACTGCCCGGGTGCCTCGCTGCTCTCGAGGGACGGGAAGCGCCTTCCCAACGGGAGAACCCGGCAAAGGCCGGCCCTCGGCACCGGCCGGACAATGCTCGGGACGGGCTGGAGGCAGAGCCGGCGCTGCTCCGGCTCCCGACAGCCCCCCATGAGCTGGCAGGGTTCGTTCCCTCCTCTCGCCTCATCTTGGCAGCAAGAGGTGTCCCCGCATTTCAGGACACACAAGCACACGTGGCCTCAGACGTGAGCTCAACCATTTAGCTAAATCCCAGGGACATGMGGGCTCCCAAAATCCCAACTGGGGACGGACCGGGATGTTCTAGGAAAGTGGAGCTCCCCATGCAGACAACGGAGCTGTGGGTTAATAAACAGCCACTAACGAAGGTCAAGCTATTACAGGGTTAATTAAGAGGTCAAGCTGTTAGGGCAGGTTTCCCGCTCCAGGACGGGAACGGGGATGCTCAGGGGTCTGGAATTACACCCCAGGACAAGCGGGAACTCAGGACCGACGCCAGCTCGCAGCATCCCACGCTGCTCGGTGCGTCCCCCGCCGTTGCCACGATTACCGAGCAAAAACGGAGCAAAAACGGAGCAAAACTGAGCAAAACCCGGGTCGTCCTTGCTGCGTTACCCGGGGCTGCCCTTCCTGTCTGCACCCAAGCGCGGCCGGGCCCCGTCCCTGGAGTCATTCCTCGGCAGCCCTGCAAGGGGCCGAGGTCGGGGAGCGGAGGAGGGGCGGACGCCCCGGCCCCGGCCCCGGCCCCGGCCCCGGCCCCGGCCCCGGCCCCGGCCCCGGCCCCAGCTCCGGTGCCCGCTCCCAGCCCCGCTCCCGGTCCGGTTCCCAGTCCCAGTCCCGGTCCCGGTCCCGGCACTCACCGACCGCCGCGTCCGCTCCGGCCGTGTGACAGAGTCCTCGATTTACATAACCACGCCCACAATCAGCATAGCCCCGCCCCCGCGGAGGGGCTGGCGGGAAGTCTCGCGGCGGAGCGCGGGAAAGGCGGCGCGGGGGAACGGGGGCGGTGGCGGAGCCGGGATTTGGGGTCTGCGGCAGGGATGGGCCCGGGAGGACACCGGGCACGGCCTCGGGGTGCTGCGGGGCAGGCTCTGGGTGCTGGGGCCAAGCAATCCAGTTCCGGGGTGCTGTAGGGGCACCTGGAGCCAGGTTTGGGGGTGCTGCAGGGGGACTCAGAGCCAGGTTTTGGGGTTCTGGGGGGCATGGAGCCGGGCTCTGGGGTTCTGGGGGGGCAGAAGGCAGGTTTTAGGGGTTTATGGGGGCTGGAGCAAAGCTCTGGGGTGCTGCAGGACCCAGAGCCAGGTTTTGGAGTGCTGAGGGGGACAATGGAGCAGGGTTTTGGGGTGCTGGAGGTCTGTGCAGTCCAGTTCTAGRGTGCTGTGAGAGGACCTGGAGCCAGATTTTAGGATTCTGGAGTGGCTGGGACAGGGCACTGGGCTGCTGTGAGGGTTTGGTTTAAGGAGCATGGCTGAGAGGCTGTGGTGGTGTGGAGCAGGGTTTGGGGTGCAGCAGAGGCACCTGGAGCAGGTTTTGGGGTGCTGCAGAAGCACCTGGAGCTGGGGGAAGCCCAGGCCCCTGTCTTGGTCCCTCAGAGCAGGGGAGATGCCAGGATCAGGTTTAGTGCAGGAATTCTGCAGCTCCCCCACCAAAGCATCATTCCCTGGCTCACTCCAGTGCAGAAACTCTGGATCCAGATCCTGGATCATCCCCCTAACCTGGACCCTCTCCCTGGAGCGAGCTGACAGCTCCTTCCCCCAGCAAACATCAATGACCTGGAAATCCCCTCCTTCTTTCCACAGTCCCTCCTCCTCTCACACTGAGGCCAGGCTGYAGCAGCCTTCATCCTCCCCTCATCCTCCTCCATGTCAGCTGCTCCAGAAACCATTTCCCAGAGCATTTCCTGCTCCCATCCCACTTATGCAACCACAACCTGCTCATTTTATAACTGACCAAAATACGAGACTCCCATTTCTGTAAAAAAAATCTGGCTTTTATTTAGATCTCATTCCCTTCCAGAATATGCACCACAGCTATGTGCTGAAGAGAAAAAAAAAAAAAAGAGAGGAAAAGAGCTGGAAGGTGGGTGTTTATCAGAAATGTGGGGAACACATCATCAGCTCAGGCTTTCCACAGCCTGACTGAATGCCAGCAGGAACTAGACAGCAGAAAATCTGTGTTGGTTCAGTTCTTTTCAGAAGCTGGGCTTGTGTGCGTGTGAAAATCCAGCGAGCCAGAAAAGCAGGAAGGCAGGGTGGCTCTTGTGGGGAGCTGCCACCATTTTTTGGTGGAAAGGATCCAGGATTCCTCACAAGTGCTATTTTAAAACTGCACATCATCAAAACCTGGGGGTTTTAAATGTATATAAAACTTTCTAAGGGAGAAAGGCATCAGAACTAAGAGTTCAAGTGGAAAAGCACAAACCTACACCAGCACAAGGAATACCAAGAGCTTCTCTCAACCCTTCCTTCTTGCAGGAGCTTTTGTGAAGCCACATGGGCCCCCTGGGTGGGCACACCCTGCCCTGCTGCCCTCCCAGAGGCAWCCCTGGAATGACCAGCGAAGGCTACAGAGGGACCTTGGATGGAATTAGCCCATCCCAACCGGGAAAAGGGGAAAAGACAACCACAGTTCACCACTCTGTTCTAGCACATGTCAGCTGGCTGCAGGGGCTGCTGCTGCAGGGGGCAGGGGAGACCACCAGACCCCAGAGTGACACTGACCTGTCACCCCCAGCACTGCACAAAGCCACCTGTTTCAGCCCTGCTCCTCATCTGAGCCCCTCCTTGTGCTTCAGATTTTGAATCAGTCTCCTCTTTGTCTCTCAGGGCTCTCAATGCACTGTCAGTGTACAGTTTACCCTGTCAGCACTGCGTGTTTTTTGGATTTGGGTTAGTTTGGGTGAGTCAGTGAGTGAACTCATGGTCYCTGTACAGCCACCCTGTGCTGCTGCTGAGGCTGGAGGACACAGTGTCACTGTCACAGCAGCGAGAGAAGGCACAGCCRGGACACAAGGAAACAAAGGGAAACAAACAACTCAACTGGATCAAAAGCTTCAATGTGCAGCTCCCAAGCSTCTGGACATCATCACCTACATTCTACACCCCACAAGCGATCTGTGAATGATCCACTGGATTCAGCCCCTCATCTTCAASACTCTCATGTTCTCCTGGCCAGTTTCTGCACTGAGCCCCACCAGTGCTTTTTTCCTCTCTTTCAGAGCCAGCCCAGCATCAAAAGCTCAGGAAATGCCTGCCCAGAGCCTGGGGAGGGCCAAAGCCCCCCAGGCACAGGGAGGAGCCACCCTGCCACGGAAAAGCTTCAGCACAGTCCTTTATGTACAAATTACAGGCCTAAAGAGACAGGCCACAGAGGGGCAGTACAAAGCTCTAATGGATACTCGAGGGGATGCAGCAAGGTCGATTTACAGCGTTCACATCCCCCTGAGCACACCCCAACCCCTGCCCACGAGCCAGCTCAGTTGTCCACCTCTTCCTCATCGTTTTGTTCTTCCTCCTCCATCCTTTCATCATCGTCATCATTGTCCTCCTCTCGGCTCTTATCTTGCTCCTCCGAGTCTGCCTTCTTGTCTTTATCTTTCCTGGCCTCTTTCTTTCCTTTCTGCTCCCGCCTGTAAACTGGAGGAGAGGGAACAGTGAGGGCTTAGCTCTGGCACGGACAGGTCAGTGGCTGAGGTCCAACATCCACTTGCTCTCCCGGCTTTGGAGGGGAGCAGGGAACTCAGAGCACAACTCACCCTACGAGCTGAGCTGTGCTGAGCAGCTCCGTAGGAAATCAGGTTAAATTTCAGCAGAAAAATGCTGAAAAGGATGCAGGAGGTCACATTTACAGGCAGCACCTACAGCTTTCCTTAGATAACATAATAGGGGAGTGAGAGCAGATGAGACTTTCTCAATCCTCATCAGTTGTGCAATAATGTTATCCCAGTCCCGTTAAGGTGCACATTAGTTACTCCCCAGGCAAACTGCAGTGTAGGACGCTGGGCAAAGAGAAGAGAAACAAGACAGGCAATAAGTGTTGCTTGTCCAGCGTTGGAGGAAAGCAGGACTCRGTGCCTCTCAGAGTCCCTGGACACCCATGGAGCACGGTACCTTCCAGGGATTCCTTCAGAGGGGCCACGAATCTCTGGAACTCCATCTCCTCCATGGCAGAGAGCACGTCCCCAGCATTCAGGGTTTTCCTCTTCCCCTTCATGGCAAAGTTATTTGCACTAGGCAGAACCAAAGAGAGAGGTAATAGGGAACTGTTAGCAATTCCATCTYGACTTTAATAATAAAGTCATAAGCAACTTAAAAAAGCCATCCCCCAACCATTTAGGGTTTTTTTATAATTTACTAAAGGAGGTTGAGACATTTTTGTTTACACTGGCTGTCTGTGCTTTCCCACAGTGTTAGTTTCTGCTTGCACAGACCTTTTCTACAAGCAGGAGAAGGAGAAAGCCTGAACCTTGGCTGTGACAGTTCCACACAGCCCTAGAAGCACCTGAYACTAGAGAAGTGACTGCCTGCAGAGAATATGCCAAGCCACCCCAAAATGTGACTGTGTCCTCTGTGGCAGCTCTTGCCCTAACACAGCTTCATGATGAAGAGCCTGACAGTGAGTCAAGTGCTCCTGCCTTTGCCAGGAAGGCTGTGCAGCCACGCTCTAAGGTTAATGGCAGTTTGGGACCCCTCTTTTTGGGACATGGCTGTGTCCAGAGCACAGATACCTTCCCATGGGCTGCTCTGGGCAGTCCAAACCCACCTGCTGCAGCCTAGCAGACTGGTTTATTTATATAARCAGAAAATACAGAAAACCAACACTGGGAAAGAGTCCCCAAGCCAGCAGAGATGAATTATCAATCAAGTGCCCCAGGGACTGCTGCACCAAGTCCTTACCATGAGGTTGCATACAGCACAAACACACTCGCTGCTCGGGAGATTGCGCTCCGGGCTTCTTTGGAAATATTGACTCCATCAGGAAGCTGAAAAACAAATCCAACTTTTATCAGCAGCTGCTAAAAACGACYTAAACTCACATAATTCAAGTGTCAGTGTGTTAAGGCACTCGGAGGGCTCAGAAGAACTGGGAACTGCTCTGGGGTGCTGCCACAGGAGCTCTGCTCCCACTGGAAGCCCAGGACCTCAAAAGCACAGAGCTGAGCAGAAGCCCAGTGACTGGCATCTGGGGTCTGGCCACCGTCGGCAGGTAACTCATCCTGTGACTACTCCAGATATGCCTGCCAGGCCCAGACCCACTCAGCAACACCTCACAGCTCCACACCAAAGGAACTAAATTAAGCACTGGGAATTATTCTGGATTTTTATATAGACATGGACTTGTGTGCTGAAGTTTTAGGGGGCCCGGTTCTCACAGCGCCACTGTGGGAGCTGCGCTGCTGTGAGCTGCACYGGTGCAGCTGCATCCCTTGGACGCTGCAGCGAGGGCCGCAGCCCCGGTACCCCGGGGGACAGCCCGGGACAGAGCCCCGCGGGCGGGGACACAGCACGGGCCGGGGCCGGGGCCTCCGGGGCCGGGATCTCCCGGGGCCGGGGTCTGCAGATGCCCCGCTCCGCTGGGCCGCGGGGCCCGGCACCCACCGCCTCCTTGATGATGCGGGTGATGACGGCGTTGGGCAGGTTCAGGTCCTCCGGTCTCTCCGCCATCCTGGGCCTCCTGCAAGGCAAACGCGGCGTCAGGGGCGCCGGGATGGGCGGGATCCCGGCGGGACACGGCGAGATCCCCTCAGAACARGGGAATCGCGGTGGGGCACGGTGGCTTCCCCTCAGGACAGGGGGATGGCGGTGGGACAGGTGGGATCCCCTCAGAACAGAGGGATCCCCTCAGGACGCGGCGCTCCCGGCCCGGCCGTACCCAGCCCGCGCTCCGCCGCCCCCCCGCCCGCTCCCGGCGCGCACCGCGGCCCTGCCCACACGGCGGGAAATGGCGGCGGCGCAAAGGGACAGGAAAAGGAAAAGAAGGAGAGGGAGAAGGACAAGAAGGAGAGGCAGTCATAGGAACAGGATAAGGGCAGGGATAGGGGCAGGCATAGCTATAGGTGTAGGTACAAGTGTAGGTGTAAGGCCAGGTGATGGTGAGGGCACAGGGACAGGTGCAGGGACAAGTTTAGGTGGAGGTGATCGTGCAGGGACAGGTACAGGTGTAGGTGAAGGGACAAGGACAGATTCAGGTGTACATACAGGTACAGGTGCAGGGACAGGCTCAGCTGTAGGTGAAGGGGACAGGGACAGGCTCAGGTACAGGGACAGGCTCAGGTGCAGGGACAGGCTCAGCTATAGGTGAAGGGGACAGGGACAGGCTCAGCTATAGGTGAAGGGGACAGGGACAGGCTCAGGTGCAGGGACAGGCTCAGGTGGTCACACTGCTGTCGCCGGGGGTTGCTGGGGGCTGAAGGGCTGTCAGGGCTGGGAGCAGGGCCAGGCACAGGCACAGCCTGGGGCAGAGCTGGTGCCTCTTGGATTGTTCCCAAGGTCCCCCAAAGTCCCTGGGATCAGTAAGGCTCCCTCTAGGGCTGTGTGACACTGCTAGTGAGTACGGCATTACTGTATCCTCAGCCAAGAGTGTGTGTGGCTGACAAAGCTCCAGCCTCTGCACCAACACAGATAAAAAAATTTCACTTATTTATACATTTTTAGCAAACAAATTTATGTTCATTGGCTCTAGGTTACATAATTATTATCATTACTTAGCTTTCTATCTGCTCTTGGTTGTTAATTTCTCACTCTTCACGCTAATCTGGTTCACATACTTTACTACTTTTATAATATTTTCCTCAGCTTGGGAATCTCCAACTTTCCAGGCCTTAATCTCCTCTGCATTTTCTAGTTACTCCAATACCCTTGAAGTGCCATAAATTTAASATCCCAGATGTCCAGTCTCTAACTCCCTTTGCCTTTGTTTATTGAAGCTTGGCAGGGTTACTTTTAACAAACGAGGTTTTGGTTATTTAGTGATCAAAGTAATTGTAAGAGCCTGTGAAGAAACTTAACTAGTGCTWGCTGAAAGTAGGCACTGCTTGCAATTAATTAATACAATTATTTAGGAAATTTACATAATTTCCAATGGGAAATAGCAGCTGTTTTACCCCACACTGGTGGCTGGCCTCTTCCCTTGTTGCTGTGTGAGGGCACAGGGCTGTGAGCTCCATCCCTGCCCCACTGACCCCAGGCCTGGCCTAAGCCCTGTAATTCCATGAGACTTTATCCCTGTTCACAACCTGGCCAGGTAACTAAGTAAGCTCAGAGTGCAAGAAAGCAGATTAATTAGGTGCTGTGTTGAGGTGATACTTGAAATTGTGAGCAGTGATTGACAGCAGAGCTCTTTTTCATGGAAAATGGGAATTTCCTGTTATCAAGGGCAGTGTTTCTGTTGTAGGGAGAGTTGACACAAGCTTGTGAGCCCAGGTGAAGGTAACTGTGGTGGACATAATGCTGTGCTGGGGGAAGCACACACTGAGCACACCTGGGCCAGGCCTGTGTGAGCCCTGGGTGACTGTTCCAGTTCCACTGGATTAATAAACTCCATCCCTGCTGCACAAATGGYGTGCAAGTTTTGGCTTTAGCTCCTTTCCATGTGCTCTGTTGTTAACCCTGAATGCTGAGTGTCCCTGGGCAGGTGTGGCAGTGCTGGCACTGGGGAGGGGCAGTCACAGGGCACAGATTGAGCTGCTGTGACAGTGACCGTGGCACACTGAAGCTGCTGTGACAGTGAATGTGGCACACTGAGCTGCTGTGACAGTGACCGTGGCACACTGAGGCTGCTGTGACAGTGAC
>JACDOX010000208.1:81125-93214 GCA_014549065.1 Cardinalis cardinalis | reverse complement strand
CCAGGGATCCAGGGGCAGCCATCCTGGCCTTACATCCTGTAGGTCCAGAGCCTTTCTATTAAATCAGMTTTCTAGTCTTGTTTCACTGTCATGTGTAAAACACAGATGTTGAGCATGCARTGCTCAAGTTTATTGCTGTGAGTCACATTTTACACTGGAACAAAAATATTGTTGCATGTAGCACAGGTATAGATACAGCGACAGAGGAGCAGCAGCTCAGCCCAGCCTGAGAGGGAAAGCAAAACCGTGGGACAATATTGTCCTTCTGCACCTCGGGGAAAGGCCATAACAGATTTAGATTTAAATGCTTTGAATTAGATATTAAGAAAACACCCTGTGAGGTGGGCAGGCCCTGGCACAGGGTGCCCAGAGCAGCTGGGGCTGCCCCTGGRTCCCTGGCAGTGCCCAAGGCCAGGCTGGRCAGGRCTGGGAGCACCTGGGACAGTGGGAGGTGTCCCTGCCGTGGCAGGGGTGGAATGAGAGGAGCTTTAAGGTCCCTTCCACGTTCTGTGATTCTGTTCAATGATTCTGCACTGATGTCAGGAGATGAACACTGTGAGTTTTAAGCCTGCAGTGAGGGTGGGCACTCCTTTGGCCTGCTTGTTTTTCACAAAATTGCACAAAAATGTGAYATTTATGGTTTATCTGCAGGCACAGAGCTTACCCAGCAGTGTTTGTACTCCTGAGAACCCACTGTAAGTACAGAGGGGCTTGAATCTCTCTTGACTTCTGTGAAAATGACACTTCAGTATCATCACGGCCAAAGAAAAAAATATTACTACAAAAATACAGATTATTCTGATGTAGAGCAGTCGTTGTGGAACACCTGTGTTGTTTCCAGCACTCCTGACGCCCTGTTTGGATGGGTGCCATCCAAGTCCTGTAAATAAGAGCCTGTTGATGCAGTAACAGATAACTCTTCCTCTTGTAGCATGAGGGATGAGGTGTGCCAGGACGTGGTGCACGGGAGAGTTCTGAAGAGCAAACCCTTCCCTCTGGGCTCTCCCTGGCTCTGCTCAGAATGTTTGGGGTTGCAGGATTAACTGTGAGGGCYTGAGAAGCGTTCAGTGCGTTCCTGCCCCGTGAGTCACTTCACACCTCTGCCCTCGCTGGYGCTGAACGGACCCGCCCGGCGCGGGTGACTCAGGGGGACAGGCAGCGCTCAGGAGTCACAACACACAGCAGGAGACACAGCGGTCACCAGGCAGCGACACAGGGTGACACCAAACTGGTGTTGGATGAGGCAGGGACACAGGGACTCATCCCAAACTGGTGTTGGATGAGGCAGGGACACAGGGACTCATCCCAAACTGGTGTTGGATGAGGCAGGGACACAGGGACTCATCCCAAACTGGTGTTGGATGAGGCAGGGACACAGGGACTCATCCCAAACTGGTGTTGGATGGTTTGCACCTACCAATTTAAATTTCCTTGGGAGATTGTCTACGACTGCTCTGTTTTTAAAATTCATTTTCCTTTTGGCTATGGAAGAAGAATGAATGTGAAACACTTGGCAGTATCCTTTTWAAAAGGAAATAAGATTTTACTTGGTCATTATAATCTCTAAATGTTTAAGTGCATCAGGGCTCTAACTGAGAGCTGGTGCCTGGAATGATTCCATTTTTCCTTCCCCTACAGACAGGCCAGGCASTGCAGGCAGGAGCTGGTCCCCAGAGGATGGAGCTGTCCCTCAGAGGTGTCACTCACACACTTCTCTTCCTACCTCAGGCCCTCTAAGTTTAGCTCACCTCTGATGAAGGCCTCCGAGTGCAGCACTTTTCAAAATATCTTCCTGGCATTCTTTTTTTAGCCATAAACTAATTCAGCAGTTTCAACTGTCAAAAAAGCGCCAGCCTAAAATTCTGCTGATTGAGTGGACCTTCCTATGTGACCTAAGCCAGAGACTTGGACAAATCCTGTGTTCCAGGTCAGGAGCTATTTTCAGCTGCGTGGATGGRCTATTGCATTAACTGTAACTTTGTTACTCCCTTTGGAAAGTGCTTTGGGAAGGGAAGCTGTAGGGTGACCTCTGTGTCACCTCTGGTGGTGCTCACTCGGGTTTGTGGCACCATGAATCTTGCTCCTGTTTGTGCCCTGCTCCAGCCAGGGCCCTGCAGCAGGGTCAGACGTGCTCTCACCTGCACAGATCCCCCTGGTGCTCTGCAGTAACCTGGGGACAGTGAGTGCTCCCAGCTCCCAGGGTGTCGGARCYCAGTGCATCCCTCCGGGTGCCCAGAGTTGCCAGGACCCCGCCGGGGGGCTCAGAGACCCTGGCACACAGCCCAGAGCATCTGGGGRTTTGATTGTGACCCTTGGAGCAAGTTACCAGCTTTGTATGAGGACATGAAAGTCACACAGGTTTGAATGGTGTAATAACAAAGTGATCACAGGGTGAAAATGTAGATTTTAGGATTTTTGGTATGGGGGTTATGGGGACARGATGGAGGAATCTGGGCRTGTCCAGYCYTTCTTCTTCTTCTTGTTCTCCATTCTCTGCAGTGATGTTGGCACTTTGGGATTGGTTTAGAGTAGAGGTGCACTGTCTAACACAGGTGATAGGTATTGGGAATTAAGTGTAAATATGTTCTATGTAGTTTGTAGTATAAAAGGACAGCACCGCCTCGGGGGCGGTCAGAGTGCCTGTGGCTGCCCTGCTGAGCAGATCTCAGCTGGGCAGAAAGAAAATTTTATAGATAAGAATTAATAAACAACCTCAAGACCGAAAAGTGAAGAGTCCAGCCTCAATCTTCAGCTGTGTGGGCCAAAGCAGAGACACCCTGCACATCTCAGGGCAGCAATTAWCAACCAAAACCCGAGACCAGGGAAGGGAATGCCTTCCTGACTATGGGTAATGGGATCACACTCAAACAATATGGGCAGTAATCAGGCTGTGCTCAGCTAATTGATCCAGAATAACAATTAATCCACAGAGTGGCTTAAAGGYGCCCCAGTAAGGTGGGCTAATGGTGTAGTGTGCCACTACACAAATGGGATCCAGCTCCTCCTATGTCTGCCAAATGCACACTAAAGTTGACCCTACAGGAGTGGAAAGTCCTTGAATTGAAAATGGTTTGGGGCTGGGCAGCTGTTTTGGAAAACATCTCTTGCCTGCTCTGTTGTGTTCTCCCCTGGGCATCACCTTCTGACATGAAACAGGAGCTTCGTCTGACCCAATGGCTCTGCTTTTATTTTCTTCAATATTCTTGAATATACTTTCTCCCTAAATATTCTTGTAAAGACTCTTCACTCAGAGGGTGGTGGTCACTGGCACAAGCTCCCTGGGGAAGTGATGATGGCACCAAGGCTGCCAGAGCTCCASAAACATCTGGAGGATGTGATTAGTGACAGKATTTAATTCTAGTCCTGCAAGGGAGTGGGGCTTGATGATCCCTCGGGGTCCCTTCTAGCTGGAGAGACTCTGTGTGCTTGTTCCCATGCTTGGGCTGAAGGGRGGAGTCAGCATCAGAGTTCTGGGGGAGAAATGAGGCAGCTGCCCTTGGAGCAGCAGCTTCACTCTAACACCAGCTTAATTGAACATAAAAATGTCAGAGACCCTTGGTTTACTCTGTCCAGCCTGGGAATGGAGATGACAAAGATGATCCAGATGAGAAARGAGATCTCTGTCAAGAAAAAGGGGCAACTTTCCCCTTCTGTTGTGCCCCAGAACAAAGAACAATAGCTTTAAACTGAAGGAGGATACATTTAGTTAGATATTGGGAATTGGGAATTGTTCCCTGTGAGGGTGGGCAGGCCCTGGCACAGGGTGCCCAGAGCAGCTGGGGCTGCCCCTGGATCCCTGGCAGTGCCCAAGGCCAGGCTGGGCAGGGCTGGGAGCACCTGGGACAGTGGGAGCTGTCCCTGCCATGGCTGGGGTGGAATGGGCTGAGCTTTAAGGTCTCTCCCAGCCCAACCCAGTCTAAGATTTCTGGCATTTGATCTGTCTTCCCCCATCACATGCCCTGGTCAAATCTGTTTGGGTGCCAAATGCCAGAAATGTTTGATTTTCTGTGAARTCAGTGAGCTAACCTGGCTCACTGGGAGGCAGGGCGGTGCCAGAGCTGGGGAGCAGAGCCCATGTGAGGCACCTGAGAGGAGAGCTCAGCTATTTCCTGCAGCTCCAGACTGAGCCTGGCAGTTCAGCTCAGGTGACAGGCAATAACTTCYTAAGCTGTTTTAACTTCATTACTGTGATCCATTTGACCATTCTAAGGCCAAAAGCATAATTCCCAAGAGACCTTTTGCTATATTGAAACTGATCTCTTTTATGAGAAGGGTCACTAAAGACCCAGCTTGGTTATTACATTGTTTTTATTGCATTAAAATAAATCAACAATGGATTAATACTCAGCATTTGTCAAAATGCTGCAGCAGGACTGGATGCTCAGATCAGACATCCTCTAAGAGACCTGGAATGTCTCATGGTGCTGCTCTTCTGTGTCACTGAGGGTTCAGAGTGCAGGAGAGTGGTGCTGTGGGCTGATGTGCTGCTGTAATTCACTGGGCTTTTAATCAGGTTAAGGTTTTAGACAGGAGTGTGTTAAACACCTGGCCTGAGGACRTCCCTCTGCCCCAAGGAAATGCAAAAGCAAGGACAAAGCCCTGAGCTGGGAAGATTGTCAGGTGTTTGGGTACTGTTTCTAAGTCAGGTGTGGGCCCAACCCACTGTTATCCTGCAGGCTGGGCATGGCAAAGGGGAAAAAGGATAAAGAAGAAGAAGAAAAAAMTRGTTGATGGTGCCCCATTAGTGCTTTGGGGCCAGCATCCTCTCAGCCTGCTCAGAGGCAATCAGACTGAGCTGTGTGCCTTTAATGGCGAGAGAATCACGGAACCCCAGACTGGTTTGGGGTGGAAGGGATCCTAAAGCCCATCCAGTGCCACCCCTGCCATGGCAGGGACACCTCCCACTGTCCCAGGTGCTCCCAGCCCTGCCCAGCCTGGCCTGGGGCACTGCCAGGGATCCAGGGGAATCCACCCCACACAGGCAGCCTGTGGTGCTCTGSTGGCTGCTGCTCTCTGTGATGGCTGCTCCTCACTGTGGAGGGTGACAGTGGAGGCTCCTCCAGCCCTGTGCTCTGTACAGGATGTTTCTGGAGGGATCAGGGAGCATCCCTGTGCCCCAAAGGGATCCCTCTCCTGAATTCACCCTGGATGTCTCCCTGACCAGCCCCAGGGCAGCAGGGAAAGAAGCCAGGCAGTTTCTGCAGGTTTAGAATGTTCAGATGGGTGAAAATCTGAACTGAAATAAAAAAGAGCTTCTTGCTCTCCCATCTCTTCCCTGCTGCCCTCCTCCTGGACAGGAGCTGGTTTATGGAGCAGCTCTGTACAAACCATGCTGTGGTCACAGCTGCCTTGGTTTCAGCCAGTTCAGCAATGGCAAAGGGACAAGATGAACTGTTTCCAGCAAGCTTGGCCCTGCTGAAGGATGGGCACAGAACAAGTGGTTGTGCAGGGAGACTGTTCTGTGCTCTGCATCCCTGGTGAGCCACCCAGGGGCTGTGCCAGCTCCTGCTCACGTGGGGTTTGTCACAGAGCCTCTGCCTGCCCTAGAAATACTCCGTGCTCCCATCCTGAGCTCTTACAGCCACGCCTCAAGCCCAGGCAGGGCTGTGGCTGCTCCCTTGTCGTGTTCAGACTCTGCATTTGATGGAGAAGGGGCACAGAGGGAGGTTTAGAAAAGAGATCAGCCCAAGATTTTGTCACCCAAAAGAACGGATGCAAAAGGCCAAACACATGAAGTCCTGAGCAGAGGCAGAGACACAGTTCTTGTCAGACTCTGGATGTTGCCATTTTGCAGCAGCTGAGCTGAGCTGAGTGCCGTGCTGGGATCATGTTCTGGCTGTGGGGACACTGGGGAAGGGGAAGGATGGTTTTGTGAGCAGGAGCAGCCCATGAGGCTGGGGCAGTGCTGGGGCAGTGTTGGAACACTCAGTGCTCCGTCCTCTCCCAGCTCCATTTTCCAGGAGCGTGGAGTCCTGAGTGCATCTGCCTGGAAAGGAGGAGACAAGGGAGCTGCAGGGTGGCAAAGGCAGCAGCAAAGACCAYGCTGGGGATGTTACTGCTGCTCTGGCTCAGGTTTGAGCTCCAACAGGATGCTCACACTCTGGGATGTGGGCAGAGAAGGGGTGGTGTACCTAAAATACCCTGGGAAGGAGGAGAAACCTGTCTTGGGCCTCAGATTGGAAAAGGATTTGCTAATGTGCCAGTCTGCCTCTTTGTTGGGTTCCCAATTGGAGTTTTCCAGGGAGAAGCTCAGCTGTGCCTGCTGCAGAGGTGGTGTCGGGGACAGCAGYACCTCAGCTGGGCCCTGGGGAAGAGGGGCTGCACTGTTCCCACTGCTGGAATGGTTTGTGTGTCTGCCCTATATGCCAGGCTGTSCTAATCCCAGAAATCTGCCCTCAGGATTGCTCTGAAATAGCCCAAACCCTYCCTCTTGCAATCCTCTTACCATCTGGGAAGCCAGATAATTTTTCCCAGCCTGATTTAGTTTCTTAGTTCCAAAGGCAGCCCCAACCCTTTGGGTTTTCTGTGTGCATATGTTACCCTTTTGCCTGAAATAACTGTCTAAGCACGTGTTTGGATTTGAATATCCAGCCAAAGGCAGACCCTGGTGCTGGCAGACTGAAATCTGTGATGGAGAACGGTGTTAAATTTTAAAAGAAAGTCATTAACTCCCAGGCCAACCAGCTGAATGGGCAGTTTGCTGGGGACTCCAAGAGAACTGCAGGTTAAGGTCAGTCCCAGGCTGGAATGTGAGGGGGGAAGTTAGGAGGAGTTGATTTCTTGCTGTTGGGAGCCAGGAGAGAACGGAGCTGTTGCAGGACCACCATCTCCTCCCAGCTTTCCGTTTAATTTGTACCTCCCCAGACTGGATCTCTGCTCCCTTGGGACACTTTTATACTGGTTTGGATTGGGGTTTCTCCCTCCCCCTGCAGTGGTACCACGGCCAAAGGCTCTGGCAGCTGAATCTCCCCGGGGCCATTGCTGGAGAGGATCTGACCTGCGAGGGAGCCATGGAGCAGCCGGGGCTCAGCCGTGAGTGCGCGGGGCTCCCCCGCCTTGGCCGCGCTGCTCATTCCCGGGGAGGAGGGGGCATGGATGGGTGGCACAGACATCTTCTATRGAAAATCCTTTCCTKAGGATTTTTCCTCCTGAGAAGCTGAGAGGCCTCAGGAGCCAAATGTAAGCAATGGTTATCTGCTGCTGKGGAATGCAACAGGTGCATCTGGGATTGGTCTCRTRTGGTTGTTTCTRATTAATGGCCAATCACAGTSAGCTGGCTCGGGCAGAGAGTCCGAGCCACAAACCTTTGTTATCATTCCTTCCTTTCTATTCTTAGCTGGCCTTCTGAGGAAATAATTTATTCTATTCTTTTAGTATAGTTTTAATGTAATATATATCATAGAATAATAAGTCAGCCTTCTGAACCATGGAGTTCAGATCCTCGTCTCTTCCCTCATCCTCAGACCCCTGTGAACACGGTCACAGGTGGGTGATGGCTCTGTGGGTGCCTGCTCTGGGCAGCCAGATCCTGGGGCCTGGAGGAGATGAGGGGCTGTGTCTACCCCGTGCCTGTTGAGGGGGGCTGGAGATGCTCAGCTCCCTGTGGGACCGTGTTTGATCTCAGGGCTCTCTGTGCTGCAGGACAGATTGGATTTGAATCTCCTGGGTTTGTGTGTTAGGAGTGATTTCTGCAGCCAGCGAGCCTCAAACCCTCTGGGAGATGGGCAGGGAGAGTTTCTGTGGCCTGGGAGTCCCACAGAGACCCTTTACTATAATTTATTTATTTATATTTTTGAAAGCCCTGTCCCCTGGGACTCTTTCACCCAAAGCTGTGAGACTGCCTGCTCTAGCTGGAGAGACAGAGCATTTATTACTGTCCTGTTTGCCTCTTAAAAGCCTTTTGCAATGAGAGGGAGAGAGAGGAGGCTTTGTGTGAGCCTGGGGAGCTCCTGGGAGACAGGGGAGTGTAAACACCTCTGAGTGCTGGGAGAGCTGCGGYGCTGCTGAGAGGAGCCACACAAACCATGGTGCTGTGCTGTGACAGGGACCAGGACACGGCGGGGCTGGGCAGGAGCAAACCCTGCTCCCGTTCCACAGGCTCAGGATGCCTGGGATTGTGGAGGGAATTGTTTGCTGCTCGCTCAGGAAGATGCTTGGTGTTGTCTGTCCTGGGGGCTGAGCTGTGCAGTGAAAAATCCCACGTTGGTTTGGTTTTTCCCAGGTGCAATCCCAGATTGGTTTGGTTTGGCTTTTCCCAGGTGCAATCCCAGATTGGTTTGGTTTGGTTTGGCTTTTCCCAGGTGCAATCCCAGATTGGTTTGGTTTGGTTTGGTTTTTCCCAGGTGCAATCCCAGATTGGTTTGGTTTAGGTTTTCCCAGGTACAAATAAATTTGCTGGGAAAAAGCTTTAATTTTGATGGGTGGTAAGTGGAGATCACTGGGAATGTCAGCAAATGGGATTCAGCTGAACCAGTGAAGAGTTTTTGATTATTCTGAAAGGAGGAACTTTCAGAAGTGCCTTAGGAATGACCCTGGATCCCTGAGCGTGGCCACCCCACCTGTGTGCTGGTTCCTGCCTGTCCAGGACAGACCTTTAGGGTCATTTTTCTGTGTCTGAGGGGCTCTGGCATCAGCAGAGCTCCTGGGGCACGTGGCCAGGGCCAGAGGGGGCTGTGGCAGGGCTGTTCTTCAGCCCTCCTGTCCAGGAGGTGACAGCAGCACTGGCTGTGACCCCAGGCAGCCCAGGGCCTCTCCTCTGCGTTATAAACACACCCATGAGAGAGGGAGTTTGAGCCTTTGTGAGGTTTCTCTGCAGAGCCCAGGGCTGGGATGATGAGGGGTCCCCAGACCCTCCCTGTGGGCCGGACAGGAGAGCTCTTGGAATATTCTGTAGCATAAACACACCTCAGTTCCTCTCCCATTTCTGCCTGTTGAGGATGGGATGAAAATGAGGGTGGGATTAAAGGGTCCATCCCCACCCCAGCTCTGTATCCTCGGCTCTCTYGCCTTTCAGCAGGATGTGCAGAGGATGGGACACCTCCAGTGTCAGCCTGTCATATCTGGGAGGAGCTCTGATGCTGGTGAGCTGTGCTGGAGCTCAGGGCCCTGATCCTGGGGGGAGCCAGAGCTGCTCCCCTGGCTGTGCCCATCTGCAGGGAGAGCCTGGAGCAGGCCATGGGATGTGTTGGGGAATGCCAGGGTGCAAATCTCAACCTGGGCAGCTGGGACAGGCCCCTGGGGGATGCTGTGGCACTGGCTGTGTGCCTGGCCAGGCTGGCTCCTGGCTGGAGAGCCTGCCTGGGATGCAGGGATTGCTCCTGCCCGCTGGCAAAGGACCCCCTCCCTCTCTGTGCTCCCCTCCTTGTGCTTCTGGGTTTGATAACTGCATGAATCCCTTCCTCAAGGACCTGCAAAGCAGCTGTGCCAGACGTGGGAAGCAGGTTCTTGTTCTGGGCAGAGCTGCTGGAGCAGCCTCTCCCCTCCKGGGCCACCACATCCCACCAGAGCTGCCCCAGGCTTGCTGCCTCAAGTCCTGCTGGGGAGGCAGCAGCTGTGGCTGCCCTGGGGGTCCTGAAGGATTCCAGAGGCTGCTGAGCACCTCTGGGGGGTTCGGGGTCACCAGGCAGACAGGAGAATTTAGGTGGAGGCCCAGACTTGCAGGGATCAGTGTGACCAGGCTGCAGCTCCTGCTCACCTCCCACACCTCTGGCACTGCCAGCTGGGAAAGGGGATCCAGCTTCCCCTGGGCTCCAGCCAGATGTGCTGTGGGGGCAGCCAGATGTGCTGTGAGAGCAGCCAGATGTGCTGTGAGGGCAGCCAGATGTGCTGTGGGGGCAGGCAGATGTGCTGTAAGAACAGCCAGATGTGCTGTGGGGGCAGGCAGATGTGCTATGAGAGCAGCCAGATGTGCTGTGGGGGCAGCCAGATGTGCTGTGGGGGCAGCCAGATGTGCTGGGGCTGCTGAGGAGCTGCCGGTGCTGTCTCAGCTGCTCCCGCTCTCTGCCATGTCCTTGTGCACCCCCTGCACTGTGATGAGGGCAGCAAAGGCCCTGCTGTGCTGCACAGACACTCAGAATTACAGAATAAATCACATTTCTGTTCCTGACCCCACCCTGAGCCCTGGATCCCGAGGCTGGGGGCACAGGAGGGGATGGGGAGCTGGGGAGTTGAGCAGCCCAGCTGTGCCCCCAGATGTGGGGGTGCTGAGCAGCCCAGCTGTGCCCCCAGATGTGGGGGTGCTGAGCAGCCCAGCTGTGCCCCCAGAGGTGCCTCTGCCCTCGGGCTGTGTGTGCAGGGGCTGCAGCAGCACAGCACCCATGGCCATGGATCCCTGTGCTTCCCAGGGCTGCAGAGGGACTCTCACAGCCCGGGGGGACTCAGCTCCAGCCTCTCCCACCCCTGCACATTGCCCTGCTCCCATCCTGGCTGGCGCCTCGCTGCTGCGCTGTGGGAAGGAGGGAAAAGGAGGCTCCTGGCCCCTCTCCAGCAGGACAGCAGGAGCTTGGGGTGGGAGCTGGAGCASAGCCCTGCCAGGCCCTCAGCAGGAGCTTGGGGTGGGAGCTGGAGCAGAGCCCTGCCAGGCCCTCAGCAGGAGCTTGGGGTGGGAGCTGGAGCAGAGCCCTGCCAGGCCCTCAGCAGGAGCTTGGGGTGGGAGCTGGAGCACAGCCCTGCCAGGCCCTCCCTGCTCTGAGCACCCCCGGCCTGGGCAGTGCTGGCTCTGGGAGCCTCCTGCAGGTGCCAGGGCCAGGCTGACCCTGCAGGCACAGGCGGCCCCAGCAGAGCTGGGCTCTTTGTCCGGAGGCTTTGGGGGCTGCTGGGGTGGTTTTTGTCCCCACCAGTGCCCAAAGGGGCCTGGATTTATGGCAGTGCACAATAGGTGTCTGTGGCAGTGATGGATTGGGCTGTGCAGAGCATTCCTCCCTCCTTGCCTCCCTTGTTTGCTCTGTGTCCCTCCTGTTGATTTCCTTCAGTTTCAGGCAGTTTTGCTGAAGCTCAGCTGAATCAAACCAGTGCCCCTGGCAACCTTTGGGGGAAAAGGCTYTTCCAGTGAGCAACCAGCCTTTGCAAGCTGCTGCCTCTGCCTAGGGGTGTGGAGATGGAGCTGGAGATATTTTGGTGTACTGGAGGCACTGGGCAGGGTGTGGTGGGTGCTGTCCATCTGTCCATCCTGGTGCACACTGGCASAGGGTTGAGGGACCCCAAAATCCCAGCTGAGGCTCTTTTGCCTCTACAGCTGYTGTGAGAGTGGCTCCACCAGGGCTGAGGGACACTGCTCTGCCCCACTGCCCTTCCAGGGAGTTCTGGGGCTCCAGAACTGGGGACCCCCCATCTGGGGCTCCACAGCTGCCCTGTGTTAAGGGCAGTGTAAAACAGCTCTGCCTCACCAGTCCCACCCCGCTCATCCCTGTGGAAGAAGCCTCAGCAGATGCTCCTGGYCCTGCAGAGTTCCTGGGCTGTGCTGGTTCTGCTCTGTGCTGGGAGATCTCTCCTCCAAGGCTCCCCGTTCTGGGTCTGAGCACCTTTGTCTGTCTCAGCATCAGATCCTGTGGCAGGCTGGGATGGCTGTGAGTGAGGAGAGCCAGGCTGGGGCTGCTGGGGCATTGTCAGGGTGCTGGACATGAGGAAARCATCCAATTCCCCCTCTTGTGGAGCCTCCTCTGAGCCCCAGCACATCAGCAGGGCTGGGCTGGAGCTGGGTCTGAGCCAGAGTCCTGCAAGAGTGTCCAGCTCTGGGGCACCCACAGRAGGGCCTGGAGGTGCTGGATGAGTCCAGGGGAGGTCACGGAGCTGCTCCAGGGCTGGAGCCCCTGTGCTCTGGAGCCAGGCTGGGAGAGCTGGGGGTGCTCACCTGGAGAGGAGAAGCTCCAGGGACACCTCAGAGCCCCTGCCAGGGCCTGAAGGGGCTCCAGGAGAGCTGGAGAGGGACTGGGGACAAGGGATGGAGGGACAGGACMCAGGGAATGGCTCCCACTGCCAGAGGGCAGGGACAGATGGGATATTGGGAATTGGGAATTGTTCCCTGTGAGGGTGGGCAGGCCCTGGCACAGGGTGCCCAGAGCAGCTGGGGCTGCCCCTGGATCCCTGGCAGT
>JACDOX010000208.1:62142-80285 GCA_014549065.1 Cardinalis cardinalis | reverse complement strand
ATCCCCTTTTGATGGAACAACACCCTCTGCTTGCAGACAGGCCCAAGGGTCAGAGCAGACCCTACAGCTTGGCAGAAGGGGCCCAAAGAGGAGTTTGTAGGGTTTAAAATGTAACACAGTGTGGTAATGTAGTGATTCTTATAGGCTGTATGGAAATGCTATAGGATTTGTATCTTATACTAGATTGGTTAGTGAGAATCGGAATATTCAGCACAGAAGAAGATTTATTGTATTGTAATGGGAACCTTGCTCTCTCTGATCCTCTTTACCACGCTCTTGCCTTCTCTCTCTCTCCCTCCCTCCCTCTCTCAGCCTGCTCTGAGCTGTGGCTGGCAGCTCCCAGCAGGGCCCTGCACCCYGGCCCTTTGCAACAGACTGCAAGTTCCAAACCCTCACTGCAGAAATCTCTCATCTCCGTCCATCCCAACTGCCCTGCCCCCTGTCACTCCTGCAGGGGGGCTCTGGGCCAGCAGGGGCTCAGCCCTGGCCAGGGCTGTGAGGAGGGGTCACCGTGGGCAGGGCAGGGCAGGGCAGGGGGTGTGTGTTCAGCAGCCTGGGCTGCACAGAGATCTCGTTCTTTTCCATCCCGGAGAGATCTGGCTCAGCTCAGCCTTTGGGGAGGGTTTTTTCCCCCAGGAACCATCTCCACCATTCCTCCACACCCTCTGGAGCTGGAGCTCAGCCCTGGTGCCCCCGGTGAGCTGTGCTGCAGCACCCAGGGCCAGTGGGTGCACCCAGCTCCTGGGTGATGGGATGGGCTGCTCTGGGCTCTTGCAGGGGGACCCCATAAGCCTGGAGGGGCTGCAGGCCTCTTTCCCTGTCACATGAGAGCCAAGCAGGTGACCCATGCCCTGCCATCCCCCTGCTCCAGCTCACCCTCCCAGGCCAGTTCTGCTGCAGCAATGTCCCCAGGGAGCTGTGCCGGCCCCTGCCCCGCGCTGAGCAGCTGRGATGTGCCAGCAAACCCGCGCGGGCAGGCCCAGGGGCTGCTGACACCAGCGAGGGTCTTCTCTTTGCCCTGCAGCTCATTCCTGGGGCACCATCCGCAGCGTGGCTCCGGGGTCCGCGGGGGCGGGCAGGGCACTGTCCCCTCCCTGTCGCTGTTCCCTCCCTGTCACTGTCCCTCCCCCCCCCGCACTATCCCCATCCAGGACTGTCCCTATCCAGGCACTGTCCCCTCCCTGTCACTGTCCCCATCCTGGCACTGCCCCCGTGCTGCCACAGGTGGGGAAGGGCACTGTCCCCATCCAGGCACTGAACCCACCCTGGCACTGTCCCCGTGCTGCCACAGGTGGGGCAGGGCTCTGTCCCTGTCCTGGCACTGTCCCCCCCATCCAGGCACTGTCCCCGCCCTGGCCCGTGTCCCAGGTGCGCTCCCGTTCCCGCCCCGGGGCCGATGGGAGCCGCTCCGTTCAAACCGCGGCGGTTGTTCCGTGTCCCGTGGCGAGCCCGGCTCGGCGGGCACGGCTCCAATTAGTGCGGCTCCTAATTAGCCATGGAGGCCGGCGCTGTGCGCAGGGTCTCGCTCTGCTCCCGCCGGGCCGGCCCCGTCCCGGGATCGTCCTTCTGCCTCAGCACGTTCGGTAAGCGCGGAGCCCCGAGCCCGGGGAGCGGCCGGGGAGCGGCCGGTGACCGTGTTCACAGGGGTTCTTGGGTGAGGGAAGAGACGAGAATGTCGATTCCATGTTTCAGAAGGCTTGATTTATTATTTTATGATATATATTACATTAAAACTATAAAAATAGAATAGAAGAAAAGGTTTCATCAGAAGGCTGGCTAAGAATAGAAAGGAAGGAATGATAACAGAGGTTTGTGGCTCGGCTCTCTGTCCGAGCCAGCTGGGCTGTGATTGGCCATTAATTACAAACMDSCRMMTKAGACCAATCCCAGMTGCACCTGTTGCATCCCACAGCAGCAGAWAACCATTGGTTACATTTTGTTCCTGAGACCTCTCAGCTTCTCAGGAGGAAAAGTCCTAAGGAAAGGATTTTCATGGCGAGCTGTCTGTGAGAGCTGCTCCTCGCAGGAGCCGGGGCCGGGCAGCAGCTCCCGCCCCGCTGAGCCGCGGYGCCGCCCGGAGCAGGAGCGCGCCGAGCCCGGGCTGGGCCGGGGGCGCTCCCGGGGGGTCCCGCGCCCAGCCCGCCCTGCCCTGCATGGACCCGAGCTGGGGCAGGGCTGGCTGCAGCTGTGCCCCGTTCGGGCAGGGCCCCAGTTCCCTTTTYGCCCCTCGGGGGTCTCTCTGTGGCTGCCTCAGGTGTGCAGAGTGGGTCTGGTGGCCCCTGGCAGCGCTGGCGCTGCGGGCGGAGCTGGCCCGGCCCTGGCTGGGAATCGGGATGTCTTGTGGATGTCCTGGCCGCTGTGTCAGGACTGTCCTGGCAGCAGTGTCACACACAGGGCAGCTGGGTGCCCCTTCTGGGAGCTGCTTTCAAAGCAGCAGTTTTGTTTTCTTTCAAAGCTTCTCTTGCTCTTGTGACCACGCAGTGAGCTCCTTCCTAGGGATGTTGCCCCTTCCCAGGGATGCTGCTCCTTCCCCTTTTGGAATTCTGAGTGCCAAAGTGCTCGGGACAGCCTGGAAGCTGAAATCCTCCAGTCTCTGTCTGTAGGGTAAAGGCCAAATAATGTGGGTTCTGTGGTGCCTCCTGGCTCTGTAACCAAGAGCAGGCCAAACATCATCTCTGCAGCCACAGTTCCCCTCATGGGCTGAGCATCACTGCTGAGATGTGGAGTTGTGCTCTGAGCTGCAGAGCCTGGCAGGACAGGGCCAGCCCTGCCCTCTCACTGAGGACGGAGTCTCCCAAAGGGCTGGTGCCACGGCAGAGACTGCAGGTGTTGATTTTGGGGTGCCTTGTGCCCATGGGCACCTCCCACCCAGGCAGAATCTGGCACTGTGTCCTCTGGCAGGAATCCCCACTGGCATTTGAGAGATGCTCTTGGCTGTCCCAGCCAGGCCCAACACYGTGTTTTTCCTACAGTAAAGCAGAAAAGCATTTAAGAAGAGCCCCAAATTTCCCATTTGTCAGAGACCATCAGTAAGGAACAGGTTTCCCTGCTTTTCTGCTCCCATAGAAGGTTGCCCTGTCCCCTCCCTTAGCCTGGCAAACTTCTCTCCTGGGTGGGAACCTGTTTGATTACCGTCTTGTGCTTGTTCATGCCCATTTTCCCCTGTTCTCCTTGTGCCAGCTTTGTTCCTTGGCAGGAATTGCCTCTCCTGGCCCTGTGGGTCCAGGTGGATGGGGCTGGGATCTCTCTGTGCTGCACCCCTGCAAGCCTGGCTGAGCTCTGTGATGGGATGTTCACCCAGGACCTGCATGTGGCTTCTCCCTCTGCCCTTCTTCTGCACTTAGTTGAATTTATATTAACCTTTATTTAACAGAGAYGACCTGGGCAAGCTGTGCCAGGGCCTCTCTGCTGGGGCTTGTTTCCCTCAGTTCTTGTTAGGGATATATCAGGAGATAAATCAGGGGAAAAGGTTTCTCTGACCCTCTGCACTTGGACTGAGGTGGGAATGCAGCCCGTGAGCCTGCCTTGACAGGGGTTGTGTTCCTGCCCAGCCAGGTGTGGCCCCAGGTCCCTGCTCTGCTCCTCTGACAGAGGTCCCCAGCTTGGCCTTGGCACAGCACCTCCCTCCCACCAGCTGTGGCCAGATCATTCCTCCCAGAGCAGCTTCCCTCTCTGATCCTGGTCCCACACAAGCCAGTGAGTGCCTGGGGTCAGGCAGGGGCTGGGCTGTGCTGGGGGCTCTGATTTGTCCCTTCATGTGCTTGGGAGACACTCAAGAGCAAATGCATTAAGAGGGAAACATCCTCTGCTCCTCACAGAGAGGAGARCACCTCAACTCCCAAACCCTACTGTGGCCAATTTGTGCTTCTCCCCAAAAAGGCAGAGCTGCCCCTCCTGTCCCTGCTCTCCTTGGTGCTGGGGACCCTGTCCCCACAGCAGTGACACACACGGGCAGGGGTGACCCCACCCCTCACTGTGCCATGCCTTGGTCCCTGAGCTCCCCAGGAGCAGCCCCAGCCACCCCAGGGCAGGACAGTCCCCAAACTGGCATCCCCCCAAATCACCCAGCACAAAAACTTCCCTTCTCCTTCCCCTCTCCCTTCATCCCCCTGACTCCTCCTCGTTGGGCTGCACTGGGGCAGTTTCCTTTGTGCTGCAACATCTGTGGTGTGCTGACAGCAGAGCAGGAGGGCTCTGGGGCTGGGGCAGGGCTCTCTGGGCTCTCTGGGCTCTCTGGGTGGATGCAAAGGCTTTTCCCATGGTGGGAGAAGGTCCCTGGGGAGTTGCCAGCTCCCATTCCCAGTGTGGATGGGCAGTGTGAGGCTGGGGCTGGTGTGGGTGCTGGCGGTGGTGGGGAGGCTGTCAGAGGAGGGGTCCTGGCCCAGGGGGTGTCACTGCCTTTGGCAGCGACTGGGGCTGCACAGAGCTGTCCCCAGAGGGTTCCCAGAGCCCCAGAGATGTGCAGATGGCAGAGGGGTTCCAGCCTTGTGCCCAAAGCCTGCAGTGGGGGGATGGCACTGGGGGACAGCGTTATCTCTGCTGTGTTAGAGCTGTCCTGTTCTCTCTGTGTTAGAGCTGTCCTGCCTCACCCACCCAGCTCCTGCCTCTGCTCCCTCACCTTGCACTTGTGCAAATGCACACACACACACACACCATTTCCACRTGTCCATGCACATGTGAGCTGCTCAGAGCTTGGACTTTTTTTTTTTTTGAGTGAAAAATGTGTTCTCTGAATTGTTTCAGGTTAAACAATCCCATCAGATATCCCCTCCCAAGCAAGCCCAAGCCCTTGGGTGTGTCTTTGACAAAATGAAATGTTGGGTTTTAACTTGCAAGATGTTTATGTGTCTGTACGTTATGTTTACTCGCCTGTAAATGATGTTTACTCACTTGTTTGCTGTGTTTTGTAAACTGGGGAAGAAGTGAAAATGGGATCTTTGCTTTGGGCTAAGGGAAACATTGCAGTAGTGATGGTTTCAGGATTCTGAACACCTTGGATTCTCCAGGGGTGTTGGGAAATGTTTAGTTTCGGGTCGATTCAGAACAGTTACATGATTAGAGACCTTTCAATGGCATTAAAATCTGCACATCCTGTTGGGGCTGGCAGGCCCAGCTCCCGGGGAACCTTTAGGGAGGACAACCCGAGGGGGGCAGCTCACCCTGCACCCCATAACCATCACACCCCATTAACCATCACACCCCATAACCATCACACCCCATTAACCATCACACCCCATTAACCATCACACTCTGTAACCATCACACCCAGAGGGGGGCAGCTCACCCTGCACCCCGTAACCATCACACCCTGACAACACCATGGGCTGAGCCCTCTGTCAGTCTGGGCCTCGTGGGGGGGTTTCTGGGCTGATGCAGAGCTGCCAGTGCTTGGACAAGCGAGGGAATGGGTGTGAGCAGGCAGGCAGAGCAGCGGTGCTGCCCGGGGGGCTGTGCCTCACSCAGCAGGGCACACCCTGCTCTCCTGCCCAGGGCTGGTCTCCAGCCTGAGCTGGCCTGCTTCCCTCAGCTCCCTGCCTGGGGGCAGCCAGGATGTGGATGTGTCTGCCCCGTGTGGGCCTTGCAGCTGGGGGGTGGCTGAGTCCCTCAGCCTGTCCCTCAGCCCCTCCCCTCGTGTCCCCGCTGTCCCCAGGCCAGCTGAAGCTGTCCATCGAGGCGCGGGGCCGGACGCTGGTGCTGCACGGTGAGTGAGCCCTGGGCATCCCCAGGGTGACACAGCGGGCTGGGGGGGACWGCACTGCATGCTCTTCCTTCTTGGGCCTGGTGGGAACAGCCCTGTGGTGCAGTGGCACAACTGGGAGCTCTTTGATTAAGAGACCAAACTGAAATTTCCAGAGACATTCATGTGTTTGCATCCATGTGTATAAATTAGTTTTCTTTTATTCCATATGAAGAGAAAAAAGGCAAATACAATTTGGAAAGTCTGAAATGCTTTGTCTCTGCCAAAATCCTTTTGCCATATGTGCCAGGATTTCCAAACTGTTGTGTTACCTCCAAATGCTGCRGTTTTAAACACCAGCAGTGTTTCTTCAATGAAGGAAGGGGTTTTGATGGTGATTATCAGAGAGGCCACTGGGTGTGTCAGAATTCTCCTTTTTGGGAATTACCTGTCTGAGGGTCTGACACAGGCTTTGCCCCAAATCCCTCCATCTGGAGCAGCCCCAGCGTGAGCTGGGTGTGAGTGGTGGGGTCTTGTCCTGGCACGCCCCTGGCACATCCGTGGCACGCCCCTGGCACGCCCCTGGCACATCCCATGCACACCCCTGGCACACCCCTGGCACATCCCATGCACACCCCTGGCACACCCCTGGCACATCCCATGCACATCCCATGCGCATGCCCAGCACATCCCTTGCACATCCTTTGCACATCCTGGTACATCCCTGACACAGCCCTTACACACCCCTGGCACACCTCTGGCATATATCTGGCACACCCCTGTCACATTTCTAGCACATCCCATGCACATCCCTGGCTCATCCCTGGCACACCCCTTGCCCCAGGCAGCCACAGGGTCCCAGCAGTGGGGCTGAGGCAGTGGGGCCAAGCACTGTGGGGCAGTGCCAGGGCAGTGTCAGTGCCAGGGCAGTGCCAGGGCAGTGTCAGTGCAGTGCCAGAGCAGTGTCAGTGTCAGAGCAGTGTCACTGCAGTGCCAGGGCAGTGTCACTGCCAGGGCAGTGCCAGAGCAGTGCCAGTGTGCAGGCAGTGTTGGGGCAGTGCCAGGGCAGTGTCAGTGTCAGAGCAGTGTCACTGCAGTGCCGGGGCAGTGTCAGTGCCAGAGCAGTGTCAATGTCAGAGCAGTATCACTGCAGTGTTAGGGCAGTGCCAGGGCACTGTTGGGGCAGCGCCAGTGTCCAGGCAGTGCCAGGGCAGTGCCAGGGCAGTGTGGGGCAGTGTCAGTGTCCAGGCAGTGTTGGGGCAGTGCCAGAGCAGTGTCAGTGTCAGAGCAGTGCCACTGCAGTGTTAGGGCAGTGCCAGGGCAGTGTCAATGTCAGAGCAGTGCCAGGGCATTGTTAGGGCARTGCCAGGGCACTGTTGGGGCAGTGTCAGTGTCAGAGCAGTGTTACTGCAGTGCCGGGGCAGTGTCAGTGCCAGGGCAGTGTCAGTGTTGGGGCAGTGCCAGGGCAGTGTCAGTGTCAGAGCAGTGTCACTGCAGTGTTAGGGCAGTGCCAGGGCAGTGTCAGTGTCAGAGCAGTGTCACTGCAGTGCCAGGGCAGTGTGGGGCAGTGTCAGTGTCCAGGCAGTGTTGGGGCAGTGCCAGAGCAGTGTCAATGTCAGAGCAGTGTCCAGGCAGTGCCAGGGCAGTGCCAGGGCAGTGTCAGTGTCAGAGCAGTGTCACTGCAGTGTTAGGGCAGTGCCAGGGCAGTGTCAGTGTCCAGGCAGTGCCAGGGCAGTGCCAGGGCAGTGTCAGTGTCCGAGCAGTGTCACTGCAGTGCCAGGGCAGTGCCAGGGCAGTGTCAGTGTCAGAGCAGTGTCACTGCAGTGCCAGGGCAGTGCCAGGGCAGTGTCAGAGCAGTGTCACTGCAGTGCCAGGGCAGTGCCAGGATGGGCTGTTGATGTTTAGCTGGAGGATCTGTTTGGCTCCAGGGGAGGGAGAGCAGGGCTGGGGAGGTTGGGCAGAGGGAATCGCAGTTTGTGCCACCCGGATGCTGAACTGCCCTGGCACCAGCTCAGCCCAGGCTGCATTTACAGCACGGGTGTGTTAAAGGGAAACCATCAACCCCTGCCCTGTCTGAGGGATCAGCCTGGGGAGCAGAGGGGTGTGGGGTAGGGAGATGCCCCCCCTGCTTTGGGATGTGACCATTTCATTTCCTTTCCAGTCATGGAAGCAAAAGGTCTGATGGGAGCAGAGTGCCGTGCGTGCGACTCCTATGTGAAGGTGGGTCCTGCTGGGGCTTTGCTCAGGGACCTTTGTGCTTTTTGGGGAGAGTTTTGTGGTTGGCTCCTCCAAGTTTGCTCTGCACTGTTTTTCCCTTCCCCTTCCTTCTCCATCCTGCTCTGGAAGAGCATCCCCAGCATGCAGGGACAGCTCACGGGTTTTGTTGGCAGTGTCTGGATGAAGCAGAAAAGGGGAGGACAGGACCCTGCTGAGGGCTGTGCCAGCCATTCCTTGCAAGAACACCCCAGAGGGTGCCCCAGGCCTGGTGGGGATGTTTGCTGGCACAGGGTGGGTCTCCTGCTGGGATGGGCACAGTGCAGGAGGCAGCTCCCCTGGGAGGGGCTGTGGGTCAGACCCCGGCCAGCCACACTTGTGCACATCACTCCTGGTTTTTCTGCTCTGTTCCCTGCCTGCCCTGTCCCAAGGGGTTTTGAAATGCAATTACCTGGCAGGCAGAAGGGTGGGGTGATCCCAACCAGCCTTAGCAGGATCTTTGAGCTCAGCCATCCGTACCAGTGCCTGTGCCAGTGTCCTGCCAGGGCGGCTGGGGATGTGCTCTGGGAATGTTAAACTGCTTGTTTTCCTCCCAAAGATGTCCATTGTGCCAGATGCTGGCTGCAAGTGCAGGCAGAAGACGAAGACAGTGCCWGACAGCAAAAATCCTGTGTTCCATGAGCACTTTGTGTTGTGAGTATGGCAGGGCAGAGGCAGCTCTGGGCCATCCCCGTGTCACACAGAGCCCTGGGGACCCCGTGCCACTGTCCCAGGGCTCCCTCCCCATGCCACAACCCTGTGTTTGCTTTTGCTTTGTGATCTCTAAGAAACACTCAGCACGCCTGAGCAGCTCTGCTGCTGAGATGAGGAGTGACAGCCATTATTCTGCTGCTTTTTGTAGCTGAAGTGCCTTGAACTTTTGGGCAGAGCTCTGCAGGGCTGTCAGCACACCCAGCATGGCAGCGCTGCTCCTGCATGCTCAGACCTTCTTGCTGGGCAGGAGCTGGACAAACACACTGCATTTCCTCGACCTGGCACCTGCAATAGTGTGACTGAGGAAGGTAAAGGGGTTTCCTACAGCTCCAGCACGTCTCTGCATGGGGAAGGAGCTGCATGGCTTAGTGTTTGAGTAGAGCTTGTCCCTGCTGGTGACGGGGGCTGTGCCAGCCCTCTGACCCGTGCAGAGCTGGGTTTGGCACAGGGTGGTGCTTTCAGAGCATGAACTGGGGCTTGTTCCTTGCATTTACCCTTTGGTGCTGGATGTGTCTTCCTGCAAGATTATTTCCCCCTGAAGCCATGTGAGTGGTGTCCCCACACCTGCCCAGGAGGGGTCACATCCCCTTGCAGCGGTCAGGAGCGAGCRGATTGCTCTCTGGGGAGGTGCTGCAGTGCTCTGTGCAGGGACTGGAGGAGAGCACCTGGCTGTGAGGAGCCYGTGGCTGGGAGGGCAGCCCTTGCTGGGTGCCCCTGGGGAGGCTGATGGGCTGTGCCCCTTTGTTACAGCCCTGTGAAGGAGGAGGATGAGCAGAAGCGCCTCCTGGTCACAGTCTGGAACAGAGAGAGGAATTCCAGGTAAGGGGCTGCCAGCTGTCCGAGGATCCTTTCCAGGTGGGGCTGCTGTGGCAGAGACCCTGTCCCCTGCTCTGGTCAGCCCATGTGAGCTCCTCCAGGGCCCCGAGGGCTGGCCCTGACCTCAGGGCTGCTCTGCTCAAGGCCTTGGCCCAGGGATGTCCCAGCTGGGTCACACTCGTGGGCAGCCAGTGCTGGGGAGCATCACGGGCAGCAAGCCCTGCCCTTGGCACTCTGTTGGTGCTGCCTGGTGGCCACCAGCTGGGCCAGCGTTTAAACCCCTGTGGCCACTCGTGCCTGCACTGCTGGCCAAAGCCAGATGGGGCTGGAGTGGGCTGGGACCTCCCCTCCCTCTGGGGACAATGCAGGGAGGGCACCCAGGGGCTTGGCACCTTGCAGGCTGTGCTGCCAGCCCAGCAAGTGCCACCTTGGCCAAGCTCCTGCCAGCACCAGGTGGGCTGGAGGTGACCAGGGGGCTCCAGCCCAGCTCCTCCTTGCCCTGCAGATGTGCTCACAGCAGGGGCACRTCCTGGGCACTGCCTGGCACCCAGCATGGGCAGGGGTGCCAGGGGGGATCTGGTGCTGACAGTCCCTGAACTCTGGTTGTCCTGCAGGCAGAGTGAACTCATCGGCTGCATGAGCTTTGGTGTGAAGTCCCTCCTGTCCCTGGACAAGGTACCTCCATGTCCCAGTGCAGGGTGTGGGGCTGGGGCAGGGCTCTCTGGGCTCTCTGGGCTCTCTGGGTGGATGCAAACAGGCTTTCCCACGGTGGGAGAGGGTGCCTGGGGAGTTGCCAGCTCCCATTCCCAGTGTGGATGGGCAGTGTGAGGCTGGGGCTGGTGTGGGTGCTGGCAGTGGTGGGGAGGCTGTCAGAGGAGGGGTCCTGGCCCAGGGGGTGTCACTGCYTTTGGCAGCGACTGGGGCTGCACAGAGCTGTCCCCAGCACAGGCTGCACAGAGCTGTCCCCAGCACAGGCTGCCTGCCCAGTTTGCAGGGAGGGGACACAGGACATGGGGCCAGGCTGGCATGGGTCACATCGGACATGTGGGTCAGGGGGTGTGATGGTGGGACTCATTCAGGATTCCCAGCAGTGTGCTGATGGGCAGAGGGCAGCCACAGAGGTTTTTTGGCTGTTCCTGCAGGAATTCTGTGCCAGAATCCCTGTCCCTGCTGCAGAGGGTTTGGTCACAGTGCTGCTGCCCCAGCCTGGCTGCTGCTGGTCAGTACAGCCGGCTCTGCTTCCCGGGCAGGGCTCCCAGCGAGCACCAAAGCCTGGGAACGCTCCATCCCATGGGCATGTTCATCCCAAGGGAACTCTTCATCCCATGGGAAAATGCTCCATCCCATGGGAAAATGCTCCATCCCATGGGAGCTCTTCATCCCATGGGAAAATGCTCCATCCCATGGGAGCTCTTCATCCCATGGGAATGCTCCATCCCCGTGCCCAGCAGGGAGGGGTTCAGTCCCTGGGCAGCAGAATGTCTCAGCAAGCTGGAGGGGTTTCAAGGAAGTGTTAATGCATCCCCTGAGCTCACAGAACACCCCAAAGAGACCCACAGGGAGCATTGAGTCCAACTCCTGCACAGACAATCCCACCCGGTGCCTGAGAGCATTGTCCAAAAGCTCCTTGATTTTTTAAAGTTTCACAGCTGAGGTGGGGGTGTTTTCTGCATAGCAGGAGACTAAAAAGGAGCTGGTGGTGGGTGAGAGGTGGGTGAGAGGTAGGTGCAGCATGGCCTCCTCTGAAATTTGGACAAGTGGGATGCAGCTTTTTTAAAACAGTGTGGTGCTCACAGGACCTCAGCGAGGCTGAGATGAGGTCCTGTCCCCTGGCTGCTGCATGATCCTGCTGGGTATCCCTCTAAAAACCTGGAATCTGCTGGGTATCCCTCTAAAAACCTGGAATCTGCTGGGCATCCCTCTAAAAACCTGGAATCTGCTCGATATCCCTCTAAAAACCTGGAATCTGCTGGAAATCCCTCTAAAAACCTGGAATCTTGGTGCTTCAGTGTTGCTCATTCCCCCTTGCAGGGAGGATGGAATTTTAGCTGGGGCTGGGAGCAGGACTGTGGGCTGTGTGTGTGTGTGCAGGTCTGGGCAGCTCCTGCCCTGGTTGGGTGCAGGGGGGCAGAGCAGCTGCCCCAATGCACATCTGTCCTGGTGCACAGCTGYCCTGCATGCACAGCTGCCCCAATGCACATCTGTCCTGGTGCACAGCTGCCCTGRTGCTCCTCTGCTTCCCTCCCCACAGGAGATCAGTGGCTGGTATCACCTCCTCGGGGAGGACCTGGGCAGGACCAAGCACCTGAAGGTGGCCATGAGGAGGCTGGAGCAGAGCACAGGTGTGTCCCAGCACGGGAATGTCCCAGGGGCATTGGCCAGGCTTGCAGGAGGAGTCACTGCTGTGTCTGAGCCCGTGTGTGGAGCAGCCCCAGCCCCACTGCACCCTSTGGGCGCTGCTTGGCCCTGTGGTGCTCAGTGGGCACTGGCATCCCAAAATCTTGTGGGGTGGGGATTCTGGCTGGTTCAGCAGTCCCTGCTCTCCCCTTCAGCCTCACTTCTGGGGCTCTTTGGGGACCCCAGCCCTGCAGCCACATCCCTCTCTCTCTTTGGCTTGTCCTCATGCTGCCTTCTGCCTCTCAGACTTGGGGCTCATTGCTGTGGCCACTCTCTCTTTGCCCCTGGGGTCTGGGCTGGATGTTTGGGGTTTTTTTCTCCTGCCTTGGTCTTGCCAGGGAGTGGAGGAGCAGGGGCTGGCACCGGGCAGGATGGGGCAGCAGTGCCTGTCCCAGGTGTGCAGCCACCCTCGAGCTGCTGCCTGGAGGGGATGTGCCCATGGCATGTGAAGGTCTGTGTGCAGTGTGGGGTTGTCAGATGTGCTGTCACACTCATGGGGCCTTTTCCTTTTTAAAACATGTTTTAAAAATCATTTCAGAGGTCAAGCCAGGAAGTCAGAATGCAGCCCAGGAGAGCCAGGACGCTGTGACCCTGCAGCAGCTGAAGGTGGGTGTGACAGGGCTGTGACCCACAGCACTGGGAAGATGTGGGGCTGGGTGCYTGCCTGAGGGGTTTCCAGAGAGCCAAGGTGTGGTGGTGTTCACAGGGGTCTTAGGATGAGGGAAGAGACGAAGATCTGACTCCATGTTTCAGAAGGCTGATTTATTATTTAATGATATATATTATAGTAAAACTATACTAAAAGAATAGAAGAAAGGATTTCATCAGAAGGCTGGCTAAGAATAGAAAAGGAATTATAACAAAGGCTTGTGACTGATTGAGACAGTCTGGACAGCTGGACTGTGATTGGCCATTAATTAGAAACAACCMCATGAGACCAATCCCAGATGCACCTGTTGCATTCCACAGCAGCAGATAACCATTGGTTACATTTTGTTCCTGAGGCCTCTCAGCTTCTCAGGAGGAAAAATCTCAAGGAAGGGATTTTTCAGAAAATATCATGGCTGCACCAAGGGACAGTGTTTTAGTGTGGGCGATGCTGGGGTGAGGGACCTCTGTCACCTCCCTGTCACACCATGGCTGTCACAGGCAATTTGTTACCCCAGCCAGGCCTCAGCTGGTTGGGGGGTGATTTGGGTGCTACTCCCATTGCCCCAGGGATCTCCTGTTTTCCAGAGTATTCCCACTCCAGACAAAGCACCAGCAGTGCCTGGGACGGTGGGGCTGGGCTGGCAGGCTCCTGCCCCACACCGTGGGCCCCTGCCCGGTTCTGTGGCTCCTTGGACACGTCTGCTCCTCTCCTCCTTCCAGGACCATGTGCTCTGGGAAGGGAAAGGCCCATGGTGGAGCCTGGGTGATTTATAGGAGAGGCAAGGATGGGAAACGGGAACACAAACACATGGTTTGCATCGGAAACGGGGCTCGGGCGGCCCCGTGATTTATCTGTGCCGAATTCCGCCCTGCGCTTCCCTCAGCTGCATTTGCAGTTATTTGTTTTACAGCACAGGCTGCGCAAGACAAACAAAGCCAGCGCCCCTCTCCTCCCTTCCTCTCCGGCAGTCGCCACTGGCTTGAGCAGTGCTGGCTGGGAAGGAAAGCTGCTCCTCCTCCTCCTCCCAGCCCCAGCCCCAGCCTGGCAGTGTGGCCACCCTGACAATGCTCTGATGGCTCTGCCACCACGGCTCTCCTGGCAGTGCTGAGGCTCCTCAGCTCCCTGCCTGGCCTCCCTGGCCCTGCCACCCTGGTTACTGTGCAGGAGAACCTAAATTTTGGGTTCTCTCCAGCCTTCCCTCCTTTATCATCCCCCTGTAGGAGTGTGGAAGGTGTTCTCTGTTGGAACCCCATTTCCAAGGAGTTGTGCCCAGCTCTGGCAGTGGAGAAGCTGAGTCTTGCTGGRTATCCTGCTGCTGGCTGTGCTCAGAGTTCCTCTTGGCCTTTAATTCCCAAATTCCACCATGGATGCAGCTCAGTTGACCTCGGTGCTTCCCCCTTGGTGACTTTGTGAGCACAAAGCAGGGGACGTGCATATCCTCTGGGTCTGYGCTTTCAAAAACAAACTTTTTCTTTTTTTTTTTGTTGCTTCTACAAACCCAAACCTCTGATTTTTTTATGAGTGTGGAGTCATGTCCTTCATGGAGCGAGGCTCTCACAGCCAGTCCTGTGAAACGCCGCTCAAACATCCTCCAAGTGTTTGTGAGAACGTTGCAATAACAAAGCGCTCCGTGCGCCCCAAGAATGCCACGGGAACAAAAGCCACATCAACAGAGCTGGGACTGGGGAATACTAAAGAGTTGACAGGAATTTTAATATAAAACTCTCTCCCTTCCTCGTCAGTGAGGGCTTTCAGGAAGCCTCTGGCTTATCGTGGAGCGGCACGCAGCGCTCGCAGGGGCCGGGGAGGTGAAAGGTGGCTTCCTGCCATTCTTCTCGGGAGCTGGGTTCCCATGGGCGGTCATGCCAGCGTGACTGGGGCTCCTTCCAGCCCGAGCAGTCCGGGAGTGCCGCGGGAGCCGCGGGCTTTTCATGGGCTCGGGGGGCACAGCCATGAACCGCTTCCATGGGCTCTGCAAGGTGTGCTCGGAGCCGAGGTACCGGCAGGTCTGTATCCCCCTGGCACCAACCCTGGGGCACATCCCTGAGAGCCTGGCACATCCCTGAGAGCCTGGCAGCTCTCTTGCCATGGCTGGATGTGGGCAATGGATTTGTAGGGCTGGATGYGGGCAATGGATTTGTAGGGCTGCATGTGGGGAATGGATTTGTAGGGCTGSATGTGGGCAATGGATTTATAGAGGATTCTTAAAGCTTGACAGAAAGCTCACATAGTATATAACTTTGAGATAAGAAATGCTGGCTTAGAAATGTCATGGAATAGGACAGACGTTGTGAGAGGAATGGAGCTAGAAACAAGTTTCAAAGCATGGCCTTGTAAATAAGACTGGATACTTTGGAGAAATACAACTATGAAAGATGCATTGTAGTGGGACCCAGGAGGGGTAATTTTAGATAATTTGCTTTAAGGCATTTACAGCATGGTGTGGCAAAAAGTTGATGGGCCAAGAAACACTTATAGTGTATTGTAATTAGGAAATGATTAGCTTCTGATTGTGATGGCGTGCATTATAACATCTGTATTGTCTCACTCTTCACATGAGACCGAAAATGGAATAAAAATTTTTAAAATGCCTCTCAGTTGCCCCATCTCTGAGTCAGAAAAGGGCATAACCCGACAAATGGACTCTGTGGATGCTGTTTGTGAGGCATTGACTTGATATTGTTACAATTGGTAAATTACAGTGAGGGTGGAAGGAAAGCATCTTCACATGGGTGCCTGTGGCTCATCTCTGCTTGTTGCTGCAGTGGAGAAATGGGCAGGGAGAGGTGCTTTTTAAATATATATAAATTATTAAAACATAGAAATATATGCAGTTATAAAAAATATATTTACTGTACAACTTGCAGGTAGCATGCTGATGGTAACAGTGTTAAGCTGCAAGGTGTTGTCTTAATTTTCCCCTTAGAGAAGAAGCAGAAGGTCTTTTAAAATTATTTTTCTGTTTTTGGGAGCCACCAGCACTTGTTTCCTGGGGAGTAGCTCGCTGTGCTGGTTCCAGTTCTCCCAGTGCACAATGCCAGCTGCTGCTTTTCCATCCAGTCTCCTGCATTTCAAAGAAATATTCTCTCTGTGGTCTGGATTGGGACTCCCAGCTCAGGGTCAGCTGCTCCCTGTGCTCCCGAGCTCATGGTTCRGGTTATTCCAAAGCTGCTGTGGGGGACAGCAAACACTGGGAATTACAAAAGCTGCAGAATTCTTTAGCTCTGTGCATGGCAGCACAAATAGGCAAAAAATGGGCAAAAAAGGGTCAATGACTGTCTGAGATGGCCATGGTGGTGGGAGCTGAGGAGCATCAGCAGGGAGAAGCTGCTCTTCAGCACCACAGGGCAGGTGGGGGGCAAGGTCAGCCAGCTCAGGGAGAAGGAGTGGGAGCCCTGACCCAGGGAGACCTTGGGCTGGGAAGTGCCCGTGGAGTCTCCGTGGTGGGAGAGATGCTGGGCTGGCTCCTGGTGCCAGTGCTTGGTGTTGGAGGTGAAATTGTAGGATCTGRAATATCCTGGGCTGGAAGGGACTCACAGGGACCATGGAGTCCTGGTTCATTCAAAGGTGCAGAGCCACCTCTTTGAGGAACCAGCAAACTCCAGAGACAAAAAYAGTGCAATGGGACTGGATCTGTGTTTGGTCCTGCCAGGGCAAGCCAGTTTCTCTTTTGAAGCCTGATTTTATGCTGAGCAATCACGCAGGGACAAGGTGCAGGGAAATGAAATCTCACTGCTTTGCCCTCCCGTGGTAAAGGAGTGAGGAACCACATCACCTCCTTGGCAACTTCTGCTGAATTCCTCGTCTTCCTTCTGCCTGTTTGGTCTCAAAATAATACAGGTCAGATGTAGGATTTGTAATTTTCTTTTCTCTGTCAGTAAAACAAGCATCTTGACTAATGTCTTGGGGGCTAATCAGGTATTTACAGGATCTGTCATGCTGAGCTGCTGCGGAAAGCCAACATCAAAAAATAAGGATAATTTTATTAATAAGCTCAATGCTCCTCGAATCAGGAGGAGAAATGAGCCTAAATCAGCCCAGCATCCCTCCTCTCCAAACTCAGTGAGGGAAAGCACACTCAGCCCAGGGAAGGGGTGATGCACACAGATGTCTGGAGGACAGGAGCGTGCTGAGCTCGCAGCTCCCTCCGGAGCAGGGGAGTGCTGCTATTTCTGTATTCTCCAACAGGAAATGAAATGTTTAAGTGATTCGCTTAGAGAAGTCAGTGTCAGGGCCAGACTGCCAGATTTTCCTTTCCAATGGCTTCTCAGACCTTTCCTTACWCTTGGAAGGGCTGGGAGCAGAGTGTGTGCTGAACAAACACTCCTTTTGTGGYGTTCCAGAGAGCCCTTGGCTCATCTGGCACTGCCTTTCAGCCCCCATTCCACCCGTGGGGTGTCAGTGTCAGCCCTTCCCCATCTCTCCAGTGCCRTGTGCCAGCACTGCCAGGGGCTGTGGGGCAGTGTGGGAGGGGGGATCACACCCAGTGGCTGCTCTCCCACCTGACAGGTGTCTCCCTGCAGATCACCATCCCTCGGGGCACTGACGGCTTTGGCTTCACCATCTGCTGCGACGCCCCAGTCCGTGTGCAGGCTGTGGACTCTGGTAAGAGACTGCCTCCCTTCCATCCCTCTTGATTTGAATGAATTCTTGCTCCTTTTTTGCTTCCCAGGCCGTGGACTCTGGTAAGAGACTGGATCCTTTGCATCCCTCTTGATTTGAATGGATTCTTGCTCCTTTCTTGCTTCCCAGAGCTGGTTGTGATTCTGGGGCTCCCACGCCTTGCAGGACTCTGGGTACCTCCAAGAAACTTCATTAGATGAATTCTCTGTTGCCTCTAATGAGGTCAGAGGCCCCTGGGTTAGCACAGTGTCACTATTTTGGCAATGTTTTGCAGTAATTTGCAGAGATTTTGTTCCCTTCCCTCTTCAACCTGAGAACTGTCTGGGTGGTTGGGTGACCTTCAGAAATCATTTGGGAGGAAAACAGGTCAGAGGTGATCAGGGCTGTGGGAATCCTCAGTTCCCTGAGTAGAACCTCTTGCTGTGGCCCTGTGGGATGGACTGGTGTCTCCAGTGTGCCCTGCTGCTCCCCACTGCACCCCAGGAAACGTGGGGATTCCATGCAGTAGCTCTGAGGGAGCACTGCTGGCTCTGTGTGTGTGGATGTGCTGCAAGGTGAAGCTCCAGGCTGGCTGACCCCACTTCATTTTGGGGTGTGGGTGTCAGATGGGGTTTGGGGGAGTGAGGGCTCCAAGCTGTGGGGCTCTCTGGGGGTCTCCAAGCTCCAGGGCTTCTCCTCCCCCTCCCATCACCCTCCTGCCTGGCAGGTGATGAATTTGTCCCCCTCAGGTGGCCCAGCAGAGAARGCAGGGCTGCAGCAGCTGGACACGGTGCTGCAGCTGAATGAGCAGCCTGTGGAGCACTGGAAATGTGTGGAGCTGGCCCACGAAATCCGGTGAGTGCTCCCCAAAAACCCCAGGGCAGGGAGAGCACTGAGAGACTGGGGAAAGGGGAAAGCTCTGAGGGATGCAGGACACTGGGACAGGATTCCCTGGAGGGGAAGGATGCAGGAAAGGATTCCCTGGAGAAGGAAGGATGCAGGAAAGGATTCCCTGGAGGGGAAGGAAGGATG
>JACDOX010000208.1:42977-58686 GCA_014549065.1 Cardinalis cardinalis | reverse complement strand
GGAGCTCTGGGGTGGCTGCAGGGAGGGAAGGGGAGATGCTGGGGGTCCCCAGGGAGCTGCAGGAGGGATGCTCATTCCTGTTCCTGGAACATCCCTGTGGGGTTGAAGGACAATGCTCCAGCTCCTCGCCTGGATGTGTTCAGTCCCAGTGGAGAGCTCTGCCTGCAGCCCCAGGCTGGCTCAGTTCATCGGCTACAGGAGGAGAGAGGAAGGGAATRTGTTGGTTTTTCAGTGGGGCTTCCTCTGAAGGTGTGAATTTTTGTTAGAGAGCCWTGCAGTTCCTGTTGGATCTGTTGCCTGTGAGTTTTAGGGCAGTTTTAGGTTGCTGGGGTCCAGCAGGACGTGGTCTGGGGTGGCAGGGTGCAGGAGAAAGGCTCCTGTAATCCCTCCTTTGGGTGAGGATAACTCTCCTCAGGGAAGAGGGACAGACTGAAAGCCAGTGAGGCTGCTTGGGCCTTTTCCAGCCCAGAATGTAATGGTGACAAACAGAGGRTGATGTGATGCCAGCCTCATGAACAGTGAGCTCATCCTTTATAAATACACCCAATGTCTGAGAAAGCACTGCTGGCAGCAGCAGGGATTGATCCAGCCATGAGTGTTTGTAACTCCTGCCTGTTTCCCTGACACCTCCAATCCCAGTATCTCCTGAGAACTGTCATTAACCCACTGCCCCATGGCATGGCATCCCTGCACTTTGCTAATTCCATGCCCAGAATCCAGAGCAGGCAGGACTTGTGTGGATAAAAATGTTGAAATTCCTCTCCTGGAGCCCCTTCAGGCCCTGGCAGGGGCTCTGAGGTGTCCCTGGAGCTTCTCCTCTCCAGGTGAGCACCACCAGCTCTCCCAGCCTGGCTCCAGCCCTGGGAGCAYCTCAGGGGTCTCCTCTGGATCTCTCCAGCAGCTCCAGGTCCTTCTGTGCTGGGACCCCAGGGTGGGACAGAGCACTGCAGGGGCAGACTCAGAGGGCAGGGCACTGGTGGGATGTGCTGGCCTGAAGCAGAGCTTGCTGTGGCCTCCCTGGGGTCTGTTTGTACCTTCCCAGCCGTGTCTGTGCTGCTGGTGGCACCCACTGAAGTCCTTGGGCCACCAAGCAAACAGCCCTGGAACAGAACCACCCAGGGGCCTCTTGTTTGCCATTAGAAACAATGGATCAGTGCTGTTATTTCATGAATCCCTGGGACTCCTGGGTAGCTGAGTGATGCCTGTCCCTGCAGCTCCTGGCCCCAGCAGCTCCCCAGGATTCCCAGGCCCTGCTCCAGCCTGGGAGRGCAGGACTGAGCTGGAGTGACAGAGCTGGAGCTCCCTCCTCATCCTGTGTTTCCTTCTGCCTCCTGTGTCCATCCAGGGAATGGCTCTAAAGGGAAATCCCACACGGGCTCTGGGAGGAAATCCAGGCTGATGAAGACTGTGCAGAGCATGAAGAGCTATGGGAACTACCAGAACTGCACCATAGTGAGGCCTCACATCCCCCATTCCTACGGCACCTACGTGACCCTGGCCCCCAAAGTGCTGGTGTTCCCCATCTTTGTGCAGGTCAGTTCCCCATCTTTGTGCAGGTCAGTTCCCCATCTTTGTGCAGGTCAGTTCTCCATCTTTGTGCAGGTCAGTTCTCCATCTTTGTGCAGGTCAGTGCAGCCACGGGGCTGGATGTGCTCAGTGCCCAGTCTCAGCTCCAGGGAGTGCCCAGCTGGGCATCCATGCCAGGATCTCCCTCCCAGCAGGATCCCTGCCATGCTCAGCTCTCCTCTGGAGCTGGCTGGACTTGGCACAGTGSTGGGGGCTGTCTCTAAGGGAATTGTGTCCTGCCCAAGCAATTCTCTGTTGGATTTTTTTTCCTCCTTTTCAGCTTTCAAATCTGGCCCTTTGTGCTGGCTTGGGTCAGGAGGAGGTGTCCCAGCTTTTGGGCTTCAGAGCTGACTTTGGAATTGCAGATCAGTGTGGTTCTTCTTGAGGGTTCTTGTGCTGTCAGTGTGTGCAAAGGGGTTTTAATTTAGCTGTGGTCACACTAAAATTTGGGCACCCTGTGCCAGGGCCTCACCATCCTCACAGGGAAGGAATTCTCCCAAATATCCCATCCAGCCCTGCCCTCTGGCAGTGGGAGCCATTCCCTGGGTCCTGTCCCTCCATCCCTTGTCCCCAGTCCCTCTCCAGCTCTCCTGGAGCCCCTTTAGGCCCTGGCAGGGGCTCTGAGCTCTCCCTGGAGCTTCTCCTTTCCAGGTGAGCACCCCCAGCTCTCCCAGCCTGGCTCCAGAGCAGAGGATAAGGATTCAGAGCAGTAATGGCTCCACAGGGAATGTTCTGCCTCTGCAGGTCCATGAGCTGTTTCAAGAGAACAGCCCTGGATTTGGTGGTGGTAGCTCTAACTCCTTCTGTGTCCTTCATTTTGTCCTTCATGTGGCCAGAACCCCAAAAATCTCATCTGCTCCATTTATTTAAGAACATTGCTGATGAATCCCTTCCTTCCTGTGCCTGTGGGGAGCCCTTTGTCCTCCTGTGCCAGTGGCAGTGGCACTGTCACCTCAGCCCAGCCTGAAGCCATGGTCCCCATTCCCTGTCCCTCCAGCCTGAGCCTGGGCTGCCTGAGGCCAGGCTGGGCTGGGCTGGGCTGGGGGTTGGTGTTTGATCACCCCCCCCCCCCATGGCCCCTGGGTGAGCCTCAGCTTGTGTTGGCAGGAACACAACTGGCACTTTCTGCCTCCTTTCTCCCAAAGCTCATCCTGAGCTGTACCTGGGAATCTGCCCCTCCAGGAGCTGCTTTTTCCCTCTGCACTGTCACCCKGCAGGGCCCTGTGCAGGTCCCTCCTGTTCCCACTCTGCTGCTGCTGCAGGGTTTGTTGTGCACTCAAGGACACATGAACCTGTCCCATTCTCCAGCACTGGGCTGGGTGTGGCACGGGAAGGGTCGGGAATTCCTCAGAGTTGCTTTAGGAGTGATGCACTCCATCATGCACACCAGGTACAAATGCTGGTGCGTGAGGGACGTGGGAACGCGCCGTGCCAGCCCTGTGGTTGTGCTTCCTGCTGACAAACACCCATAACCCCCCCTGAGAGCAGCCCCTGTCAGCGGCCAGGGCTGCTGCTCTTTTCACAGCTGGGCTGCTGGAGGTGTGAGTGCAAGGCTCTGCTTTCTCCTCGCACTGGACTGCAGACTCTGTGTCCCTCTGAGCACAGTGCGGGGTGGCTTCTCCCTCCCCGTGTGAGTTACAGCTCAAAGTGAGACAGAGTGGGTTTGGTGGGTGGAAAGTGTATCTCACTAACCACACTGCCACTGGAAGGTTTGACTGTTTCTTTTGTTTCCTTTTTTKATTTTTTTTCTTTTATTTTCCCATCCAAATGTAGCCCCTGGATCTTTGCAACCCAGCCCGGACTCTGCTGCTGTCGGAGGAGCTGCTCCTTCTCGAGAGCAGGAACAGGACCACACAGGTAAAACTCTTCCACATTCTCTGAGCTCTCCAAACCTGCTCTTCTGCTGCCTTTCATAGAGGATTGAATCATAGAATCACCAWGCTTTGGGTTGGAAGGGACCTTAAGCTCATCCAGTGCCATTCCATGGCAGGGACACCTCCCHCTGTCCCAGGTGCTCCCAGCCCTGTCCAGCCTGGCCTTGGGCACTGCCAGGGATCCAGGGGCAGCCCCAGCTGCTCTGGGCACCCTGTGCCAGGGTCTGCCCACCCTGCCAGGGAACAATTCCCAATTCCCAATATCCCATCCAGCCCTGCCCTCTGGCAGTGGGAGCCATTCCCCCTTGTCCTGGCATTCCACACCCTYGTCCTTGTCTCCAGCTCTCCTGGAGCCCCTTTAGACACTGGAGGGACTGGAAGGGATTCCTCATTACATGGAGAAGTGAAATGTTTCATTGTGCAGTGGTTTTATTGATATGATATTGGAAAGGCTTCTGGACAGTTTATTGTGGGATAAACTAAATATCAAAACTCTCTGTGCTAGAAATCAACTGTTGTTCCTGTTGCCTTTGGGCTCAGAGAGAGGAAACTGTGGGTGGCAAATGCACATCAGTGACAGCCCAGCAGGCTCAGGAGGAGGGGGTTTAAGGATGTTTTGTRCCAGCTTAGAGAAGCACAGAGTGGTTCAGGCTGAAAGGCACCACTGGAGGTCATCCAGTCCCATCCCCTTGTTCAGGAYCCCCTGAAGTYACTCAGGATTGTGTCCACATGGCTTTGCAGCATCTCTAGGGAAGGAGAATCCACTAGAACTAGAACTGGATGCAGACAGAGAACTTGCTGCAGATGTTCTCAGAATTTCAGTTCCTGAAACAGCTCATGTGTCCTGTCCAATTCCTCTTGTTCTTCTTACTTCAACTTTTCTGCCATGTTATTGGGGAGCTGTTGGAACTCTGGGGGCACAACAGGACTTTGGCACCCTGGGCATGAGACAGCTCTTACCATCCAAACTGGCAGGGTTTGGATGTGTTGGTCACATTTGCTGCTGGCTTCACTTGCATCCAACTGCAAAGTCTGCAAAGCCTTGGAATGTGGGAGAGAGGCAGAGCCCACTCGTGCACTGCTGACCAGAAACATTTATTGTGGGGTGATTTCAGAGGCTCTCACAGAGTAATTGGGGGTTGAATTCAGTAGGAGTGAACAGTGTGCCATCTCCACAGATCTGTAGAGAAAGTTCTGCTTCACTGGTTTTAGCTTCTGGGTGGCCAACAGCAGAAGGCCAGAGCCACTTCCCATCAYTGGCCAGTGCAAACCAGCAGAGGGTTGTGCTAAGGGACTCCTCTCTCTTTCTGGTTTTCATTGTGTAATTCATCCCTTGCTTTGACTTGAACGACTTTTCCCTTTTTTTCTGACAAAAAGTACGTGAAAACACATCAAAGTACATGAAAAATTCCATGATTGATTAGAAAACTTGGCACTAACTTTTAACTAAACCCCTTTCCCTGTCTGCCCTGCTGTCCTGTGCTGCAGGAATGAAACCCAGGTAAAGTGCTGGTTGTGTGRCACAGGCTTGGGGGTGCAGCTGAGGTCAGGGAGCTCCTCCTGGCTGGGTTGGAGGTACCTGCCTTCAGGTCAGACTCAGATATTTGGAGCAGCAGCCACATGTGGAATATTTATGGATAATTAATGCTGTTTGCAGCCTGGGTGGGGTATTTGTGCATGTGGGGGTGATGAAGAACCCCAGGACAAGTGTGTTTGGAGGAGCAGAGACCCCACTGTGGGCAGGGTGAGGAGGAAAATGTCTCAGGGAAAGGACTCTGCCTATGATGCTCTTGGGATGAGCCTGGGGCTGGGAGAGTCTCGGGTTTTGGTTGATAATTGCTGCCCYRRGATGTGCAGGGTGTCTCTGCTTTGGCCCACACAGCTGAAGAWYGAGKCTGGACTCTTCACTTTTCGGTCTTAGGTTGTTTATTAATTCTTATCTATAAAATTTYCTTTCTGCCCAGCTGAGATCTGCTCAGCAGGGCAGCCACAGGCACTCTGACCGCCCCCGAGGCGGTGCTGTCCTTTTATACTACAAACTACATAGAACATATTTACACTTAATTCCCAATACCTATCACCTGTGTTAGACAGTGCACCTCTACTCTAAACCAATCCCAAAGTGCCAACATCACTGCAGAGAATGGAGAACAAGAAGAAGAAGAAGAAGAAAGGCTGGACACGCCCAGATTCCTCCATCTTGTCCCCATAACCCCCATACCAAAAATCCTAAAATCTCCATTTTCACCCTGTGATCACTTTGTTATTACACCATTCAAACCTGTGTGACTTTCATGTCCTCATACAAAGCTGGTAACTTGCTCCAGGGGTCAAAATCAAATCCCCAGGTGCTCTGGGCTGTGTGCCAGGGTCTCTGAGCCCCCCGGCGGGGTCCTGGCAACTCTGGACACTCAGAGGGATGTACTAAGCTCCGACAGGAGAGGATTTCCCAGCTGGAGCTGGTGCCAGGCAAGGGCAGGATGCAGGCCAGGAGAGTGAGGCAGTGTTTGGGAATGCTGGTGCCCTGGGGCTGTGCTGTCTGGGCRGGCTGGCACAGGGGCAGGGCAGCAGGGGCTGAGTCAGTGGGGTGAGAAAGGAGAAGTGCTGAAGGGAGCAGCCCGTGGTGCTGAGCCCCTGCTGGCAGGGACAGTGGAGAGAGCCAGGCTGGGATGTCACCTGTGGCCCCTGGGAAGGGCTCTCTCCTGTCTGAGTGTGTGGCACAGCCGTGGAAGGCTCTGTGGAGCTCCAAGGAGCTCCTGCAGGTCTCTCTGGAGTGCCAGGCTCTGCTTTGGTCCTGCTGGGCTGTGGGGGGAGAGAACCTGAACCTCTGCAGCCAGCAAGACCTAAAACAGCCTGCACACCACAGAGCTTCCCCTGGTGCAGGAGGGCTCTGCCTCCTCTCTTTGCTGGACTTGAGTTCTTTCCCTCTCTGCCTTCTCTGATGCCTGGGCAGAGGCTGTCTTGAGTCCAACCAGTCCTTCCTTCCTTGCTTCATGAGGTTTTCTGTTTTCCCACTGCTCTTCCCACACAGCCTCTCTCCAGCTGGGCTCCTGTGCTTTGCAGGACTGTTCTCTGTGTGTTATTAATCTGCTTTGCCTGAGAGGCTCAAGACAGGAGGGCCTGGAGCTGCAGGTCCTGCTCCTTTCTTCTTTTCCCAAACCCCCAGAATCTTTTCCCTGGTGTGGTTTCCACATCAGGCACCGCATCCTTGTCCCTGAGCAAACTCTCTCCCATCTCCTGAAGGAGTCGACCTATCTCTCTGGAGGCTTGCCAGGGTCTGTCCTTTCCCTGACCTTACCTCTGGGGCAATCCTTATTCAGGCCTTAATCACATCCTGTCTAGACTTTGCTGCAATTCCCATGTTATGGCCTCCTGAAATCCCTCCAGCCCCTGGAGTGCCAGAGGAGCCAGCGGGCGATGGCGCACGGGGTGTCCAAGGTGGCCTTTGGCCTTGTCCATCCATCTCCGATGGACCTGGAGTTCTCCCATAGCCCTGAGGTGTCTGCTCAGTGTGGGCCACGCTCCTGCCCTCCTATCCCTCCTTTCTGCCACTCTGGCAGGGTCTGCAGGTCAGGATGGATGAAGAAACTGTCTAGAAGCCTTTCCTTCTGAGTCCTGCAGCTTCATGGAGGGCTTGGCTGGGTTTATGCTCCTCTCTGCAGAGCAGGAGGCTTTCTCCTCTTTCTCTCTTYAAGGCTGCATTTCTGGGCACCTTTTCACAGTCATTTTGTTGCCACATTTTCCTTCCCCAGGTGTGATATTGGCTCCCTCCTGCCCAGGGCAGGGCTCAGTGGCAGTCCCAGGGTTATTCCCCCTTGGGGACACGGGCCCATTGTTCCTGCCTTCCCTCTTGCCTTTCAGTTTCTCCTGGTTTCCCTCTTTAAATGTGTGCCTGTCTCCTGTGCCAGTGCTTTGCCAGTTATGTCCTGTAGCTGCTCAGGTCCCTCAGCAGAAGAGGCTTTGCTGTTTGTGGTGCAGAGCACACCCAGATGAGCAGTGTGGAGACATCAGGGTCAGCCTCTATGATCAGCTTTTCCCCCCTGTAAAATCTGCTCAGACCCCCCTAAAAGGCCCATGTGACAATGGTCATTGGCCTCAATCACTGCAGCAATGACCCAGGGTGCTCAGCTCTGTCTTCAGAGAGTCCTTCTGTCCTGGCAGCTCTTGGATTTCTGACTGTGGGGTAGGAAATGACTTCTGCTAAATACCCAAAGCTATTTTGACCCTCCAGGGAGCAACTCTGGTGAATTCTGTGACTTGCCTGGGTGAGCCCAGACGTTGTGTTTGTTGTTTGTTTGCTCTTGGCTTTTAGGAGCCCTGTGGTTTTTCAGGGTAGATCTGTTTGCCAAGGGCTGTTACAGACAGGTCACAGCCTGTGAGTGTGGGATGGCAGCCCAGGGCAGAGCTCCACGTTGCTCCTCCAGTCTCCCCTTATCCCTGCTGCCCTGGGGTCATCCCTGGGTCCCCTCCTCAGCTCTCAGGTGTCCAGCTCCAGCCTCTGGGTCTGCCAGAAGCCCAGGCCCTGCAGTGCTGGGCTGCCTCTGCCTCTGTCCCTTCCCCTGTCCCTTCCCCTGTCCCTGCTCCTGTCCCTGATCCTGCCCCTTCCCCTGTCCCTGCCTCTGTCCCTGTCCCTTCCTCTGCCCTTGTCCCTGCCCCTGTTCCTGCCCCTGCCCCTTCCCCTGTCCCTGTCCCTGCCTCTGTCCCTGCCCCTGCCCCTTCCCCTGTCCTTGTCTCTGCCTCTGCAGGTGGAGGGGGCACTTTTATTTTTCCTCCCAACAGCCTGGAGGAGCAGAGGCACCTCCATCAACTGCTCTCAGATCAATTGTCTTCCTGGAAGCAGCATCTGACAGAGATGCTCCTACAGAACCTGCACTTTGGTGCTTTTACCTTCTACGTCCTGAATACAATCCATCCCATCTTCCTGTAAAAGCTCAATGCTACCTGTGAATTCTTAGCCATGTAATTCCATTTCCAAGATTCCCTATTGAAACTGGCTTGGTTTGAAGTGATTTTCCTGCTGCTCCCAATCTTTTTTCTACCCTTTAAACTTCCACAGGTAGTAGGTTTTCAGTTTCTTTCCTCCATTTCTCTGTGACTGTTAGCTGATCGTGCTTTTATCTCCTTCACTTTGGGTTGCTATTCCCAAAATCCCTTCAGCAGCTCTTCTTTGGGGTTGAGGGGCCTGAGATGGCAGCAGACATGTCCCAGAATGGCACACCTCTGGCCACCTTTGGCACAAGGTGGGCATGGGATGAGGGTTATAGTGCAGTTTCTGCCTGGTTATTCCTTGTGTAACCAACAAGATCAGAAGGAATGAAGAGGGTGGATGTGGGCACAAGGCCAGCACAGTGTTGAGAGCAGAGGAAGGGATTTTCCAAATAACACAGACAAGAACATCCCCTCCCTGGTTTCATTGTCAATTAAAGTTCCACCAGCAGCTTTGTACCTACTGAGAATCCCACAAAAATGAACTTGCACTGCAAGGAGAAATCTTGTGGCAAGGGCTTGGTTTTGGATTTGGAGCCAGATGCTCCTCCCTGATGTGAGACTCTCCAGCATGTGACAGCTGTTACCCAGCTTGTCCTCCTCAGGATGTGTCCCTGAGCCACAGACACAAACTGTGCTGCCAGCTGGGACTCGGTCCCTTGGGAGCAGAGTCACCTCTCTGTGCTCCCTCCCACCCCTCTGGGACTCTGGGTGTTGTCTCCTTTTGCTAAAAGGCCACAAATCCTTCCTTGCTGTGGCTCAGTGTTGCAAAGCTTTCCCTTTGCTGTGGGAGGTTTTGGGGGGCATTGCAAGGCCCTCACCCTGAGCAGRCCTGGCACCCACTGTGCCACTGTGCCAGTGCCACCTTGCAGCTGCTCCCTGGCACCTCTGGTGACCAGGGACARGAGCCAGGGCACGGCTGGGGCTGGGCCAGGGCAGCTCAGGCTGAGCTCAGGGCAAGGCTCTTCCCCCAGAGGGTGCTGGCACTGCCCAGGCTGCCCAGGGCATGGGCACGGCCCCGAGGCTGCCAGAGCTCCAGGAGCCTTTGGGCAGCGCTGCCAGGGATGCCCAGGGTGGGGCTGCTGGGGGGGCTGGGCAGGGACAGGGGCTGGGCTGGGGGATTGATCCTGGTGGGTCCATCCCAGCTCAGGACACCCTGTGATTCCATGATTCTGTGATCTTTGAGGCTCTCTGTGTGCCCCAGCTCCTGGAGGCCAGGACAGGCTCACACCAAGCTTCTCGTCCCTGGGAGGCTTCTGGGTCCAGGATCTCCAGTGCAGTGGAGAAACCCATTCTTACATTCAAGGTCCCATTAATCTGAACTGATTGGACTGGGCACTTCAGGCAAGGCTTTTCCCCTGGCCTGGAGGAGCCCCCAGCCCCTGGGACACCCGAGGCTCTGCTGGAGCACAGCTCTGGGAGACGCTTGGGCGGTGTTTCCTGTCCACCCCCACCGCGGTTTGAGGTGTCAGGTTTGTCCCCTGCAGCTGCTCTCTGTGGTCCTGCTCTTGTAAAAACCAAACTTTACTTTCTCACTGAGAGCAGCGAGGAGCTCCTCTGTGAGGGTGATCAGAGGGATCGGATTTGCTTTCAGGTTACAACTTCGGCAGAGTGGTGGGATTAGTCGGCAACGTCTTCCCTCCTCCTGCTGTGATTTGTAACTGGTGTAAGTGGGAAGTGACAGGAGGGAGCAGAGRGGGTGTGTTTGTGTGCTGTGGAACTGCCAGGCAGGTTTATCCCTCCTGTCACAGCACTCACAAGCCTCAGGAAGCGGCGGCCAAGCGAGGGGAGCCTCATCCGAAGCTCGCTGGGTGCAGCAGCTCTTTGGGAAGGGCTGTCTGGGCTCCCCTGGTGCCTCTCCTCAGGGCAGAGGACATTTCCAGGACACTCAGTGCCAAGAGATGAGCTCCCTATAGCTCCTCCTGTGCTTGCAGGTGACTCTCTTTGTCTACTCCGACCTGCTGCTCTTCACCAAGGAGGATGAGCCCGGGCGCTGCAACGTGCTGAGGAACCCTCTGTACCTGCACAGCGTCAAGCTCCAGGAGGGTGAGTGCCTGCAGCAGCAACTGGAGGCATTTTGGGGGTTTTCTGGCTGCTGGCTGCCAAGGTTTCTGGCCAGCAGCACCCTGCTGTCCTGGTGCTTCCAGGTCATCCTTGCTGGGGTGCCAGCACCACCCCTGCTGTCCCTGCATTCACCTGGGAGCTCCATCTCCTGGCACACCTCAGGAGCACCCAGGCCCTTCCCAGCCTTTCTGGGTGCATGGCTCAGGATCTGGGCTGGCATTCCCCGAGTGGTGTCACACTGTCACAGCAGGGACTGGCCAAGGCTGGGAAAGGGAACTGAAGCCTTGAGGTTTTCCCCATGATGCCTCGAGGGAGTTCAGAGATTGGCTCCAAGCGTGGCTGGCCAAGCTCTGATGACCTTGACTTTGCTGCTTTGCTTTGCTACTTCTCTCTTCAGCTGCCCACGGTTTCCCTGTTGCTCACGTCCATCCCCCTGCTCACCCCTCTGGGGAGGAAAGAGCAAACCCTCAGAGCAGGGCTGGGGACCTTGCCCTCACCCTGCACCTTGGCTGACACCTTTTGTGTCCAGCTGAGGGCTCAGGGAGGGCTTCTAGGGCAGGGGTGACTGGAAATGGGTTATTTCAGGCTGTACAAAAGACTCCCTTTAGCTCCTCCAGGTCTACAGAGGAATAAGGGAATTGCTCTACCACATCCTATTTGCTATGGTGGAGCCACTTGTTGGCCYTGGGCCCAGTTTCACCTTGTTCCTTGTGTGCTGTGGTTGCTTTTGGGTATGGGCTTGTTTTATGTACAGTTACCTGACTGTGCCACAGCTCCTCCTCCAGCCCAGGCAGCTGCCCTGGGACCCCGCAGGGAAATCAGGGTGAGGTAGAAGGAGAAACTTTCCTTTCATGAGGTTGGTCAGATACTGAGTTGCCCAGAGAAGTTTTGTGATCTCCGTGCCTGGAGGCATTCAGGACTCCTGGGTGCCCTGGTCTGGGTGCTTTGGTCAGGGATTGGACTCCAGAGCCCACCAGAGAGGCCCCTTCCAACCCAAATTACTCTGGAAGTCATGAGCCAATGTTTTTATGCAGTCCTGTGGCCCTGACCAAAAGGAATGAATCCAGATCCGGGCTGCTTCTCCAAAGGGATCCTTTTCTGGGTGAATTTTGCTGCTTCCATKACTTTTCCCAGCTGAGCCACGAGCCCTGTGGATGGGCTGTGTCTCTCCACATGCATCACGTTGTTCTGAGCTCAGTGCTGGGCACCACAGGCTGCCTGTCACTTGTTATTTCCCATTTCCAGCAGCGTTTCTGTTTCCAGATGAATTCCCTGACCTATTTGGTGGGAGCAGGAGCACAAGGGAGGGAGATGGGGCACCGCAGCCACGAGCCACTGAGAAAAGCCATTGAAGCCTCCCTGGGCTTTGTTGAGTGTGTTCTCAGCACTGCTTATTTCTAAGAAAGGGACAAAAGAAATTGTTCCTTGTTAAAGTGCTTTTGGTCAGCTCCTGGACCGTGTGTGTGTGCTGCTCCTGGCTGCTCCCAAAGGCTGGGGAATAGCTCTGCTTGGGGAAATCAGCATCCCTGGTGCTGCTCCTGGCTCTGCACACCGAGCTCTGCTTGCAGCAGCACAGGATTGTGCCTCCTCACCTTGGGCACAGTGGATTTGTGAGCAGTTTTCTGCCACTTATTTCCTTGTTGCCAGAATAACTCGGCTGGATCCTGTCTGGAATAGCTTCCTAAGGCTCTCCAAAGGAGATGGGGTCCCTGCAGCGCTGAGCCACCCCCCCGTGCGCTGGGAATCCAGCCCAGCTGCTGTTCAGGCAGCTCAACCCCTCCTGCTTGGGGCAGGGCTGCTTCAAAGGCAGCTGGAGAGAGCAGGGAGCTGTCTGTCCCTCTTGGCAGGGATTTGCTGCTGCTGTCCTGAATGACTGAAAGGCCCATGAATAGGAACAGGCGTGTGGCTGCCTCCAACAATTGAGACATCTCCGGTGCGCTCAGGGCCATTGTGCTGTTTCCTGTTCCTGCCGCTCGCTGCTCTGTGCAAAGCAAATCAGTCTGATCTGCCTCACAATGCTCCTCTTCCTGCTTCACAAGCCCAGCACAGGCTGATGAGCTGGCTCCCAGTGACACAGGGCTGGCTTCCTCAGCAGGCACTGTGGGAATTTCCACACACCGGGATCCTGGTTCCATCCCCAGTGGGTGTGCTCAGCTTTGGGACAGAGAGGAGCTTTCCTTTATCCCCACTCTGGGAGCCCATCCCCAGCTGGGATCCTGCAAACAAGGGCTTCTTGACATCCCGACCTGCTGTGTTGTGCAGCCCCAAGATGCTCAAGGGGCAAGAGTGGGATTTATGGGCCTCCTGTGCTTCCTTGGGATGCTGGGGAGCACCCAGGGCTTGCACCCTGCCACGCTCCCCCAGTGGGACGAGTTTGGCCCCTCCTGGCAGCTGGGTTTGGATGTGCTCAGCAGCTCCCTCCCTTCCCACACAGCCGGGGCCTGGCAGCACCTTGTCCTGGCTGCTGGCTGCAGTGCCAGCCTGGCTGGGCAGAGCTGAGGATTTGGGCTCAGGGTGCCTGCCCTCACCAGGGCATTGCCGCAGCCGCAGGAGCAGCTTCCCTCTTTTCCCATCTTTCTGACCCCACACCAGGCATGCCCCCCCAAATCCTGAGAGCAGCAGGTGCTTTCCATGGGCTGCACAGGGAAGTGGCAGAGGCAGAGAGGAGCTGCTCTCTGGCTCAGGCAGTGTGGGTGTGCAGGACAGGGCTTAGCTGGAGAGGGGACGTGTCCCTGCAGAGCTCCCACTGAGCCTCGTGCCCAGCCTGGCACAGGCTCAGCTCACCTCACTCTGGAAGGCAAGCCAGCCCCAGCTCAGCACCTCAGGAAGAGAAGGAAATACCTCCGAGTGAGTTTTTTCCTCCTGCTTATTTCATTTTAGCTTTTCCCTGACTTTGGCTGAGGGAATGTGCTGTGCTGCTGTCACGWGAGCTGTGGGGAGCAGAGCTGGGGACCATCCCAGGTATCTGCCACCCCTCCAGTGCCAGCTTGTGCTTCTCCTGTGTTATTTCAGGCTCTGCTGCTCCACCCTGACCCTCCAGAGACTTGAAAACATGGGAGGAATCCTGGCAAACCTGGTTTGTGGTGAAATCTGCACCCAGGTCAGCCCTGCCTGGCTCTGCCATCACCCTCCAGCCTCCCCCTGTGCCTTGCCAGGGATCAGCCCAGCCTCCAGCCCAGCTGCTGGGATGGGCAGCYAGTTTATTACTGAAGTTCTCCCTAAAGGCTGGTATAAAATGGGATTTGAGCCATTCCTTAGCCCAGACTGGCTCCCTGCTTTGTGTGTCCTGCAGGCACTGAGCTGCTGGGCCATGTGTGGCAGTGAGTCCTGGAGGGACAGGAACAGCAGCTGCTGGCTCTGGAGGCTGCTGGTGCCAGGATTCACAGCGCAGGGGAGAGGAATTTGAAAGGGAACTTAATTCTGGTGGGTTTGCACCTTGTCAGGATCAGTTGTTACTGCAGAAGGAATCCACAGAGGCCCAAGAGGAGCAGGGTCATTCCCTGGGCTGTCACACTCCAACAGGACATTTCTTTATGAGGATCTCACTTTGTGAAAAACATGTTCAGTCTCCTGTGAAAATGTAAAAAMTTTAATAAAGGACAATAGGAGACAAGGACCATGGAGCAAAGGTTGTTAGGGCTGGGTGCATCTTGGCACCTAAGTGTTATCTTTATTTTTAAATACCTTTTAATTACATCAGCCTGTTGCATATTCATAGACCCTTATGCATACTAAATTTCCCCCCAAATTAGTTTACATATTCTAAGAATTGTTTAGCATATTTCCCCCTTGGATCTGTTTTTTTAGAGTATGTGTATTTTTTGGTTGTGGCTTTAGTCTGTTTTTATTACTTCTAGTTTTTGGGCCTTGGTCCACACTGTGACACTCCATGGTGAGTGCTGATAGTTGACACATCTGTAGTAGGTGTCTTCTTATATGTTCATTGGATGTTATCTCATCTAAGTAGGCATTTTAATATAAGTATAGATATTTCACTACCCTGTCTAAGCTTAATTAACAACAGAAATAAAAGCTATATCTTTATAACAAAGTTACTTTAACACTACTCATATAAAATCCATTTTAATATTTGCAAAAAGCCAATAGTATAATATGCATCTATAACAACATCATCAGGGAAAACCTGGTTAAGGCTCCTGAGGAAACACAGGTGGGATGTGCTGCTGGTCCTCTGTGACCTGCTCTGCCAGTCAGCCTGGAGAGGTCCTGGGGCAGGGAAGAGCAGGGCCCAGCTCAGGAGAAGCAGGAGCAGCAGGACTCGTGGTGTGCCAGCAGCAGGCACAGGTGCTGCTTCCAAACTCTGCCTTTCCCAAGGGAAAAGCACAGGGTGAGGGGCTCCAAAGGGCCCCCCAGGGAAAATGCTGCCTGCTGGTCCTGCTGGGAGTGATGGAGAGGGGCTGGGAGCACTCAGGCACTGCCATGAGCAGTGGGTGTTTCTCTGTGTGCAGAGGTGAGGGATGGGCTCCAGCCAGGCCCAGCTGCTCCTGCTGCCAGGACCCAGCACCCCTCCCCTCCTGGGAATGAGGATGTGGAGGGGCAGCCCTGGGGGAGCTGGGGAAGGTTTTGGGAACACACCTGAGGGGCTCCTCACCTGAGAGGGCCACAGCAGCACTCCCAGTGGTGCTGGGCTCCAGCAGCCGCTGTCACACAGTGTCCTGGTGTCCCTGTAGGGATTTTCCAGCCCAAATCCTGCAAAATGCATTAAAACTGAAGCTGGCAGTGGAGGCAGAGCTGTGACCCCACAAAGGACAGCTGGAATAGACACCCAGCAAAGGGCTCCAGGCCAGTTCTTCATGGATTTCACGTGGCCCAGGGAGTGGCTCAAGAGGCACCCGAGTCCCTCAGTGGGTCACAGCTCTTATCTGGACATTTGGGCTGCTGCCTGCAGCAGGAGAATTGTTTTCCTCCAGGGAACAGGGTGTTTCCAGCCCTGTGCAGAGCCTGTTCCCATCCAGCAGCTCAGGCTGCTGAAATGAAGCAGAGCTTGTGCTGACACCACTGGCAGTGGGATCTGCAGCCATGCCCGGGCTGCAGCCCTGAGCTCCTGGCACAGATAATGGCATTAGGAGGGTCAGGGAAGCAGCAGCCCCACGGTGCTGCCAAGGGCAGAGCTCCTGTGGAGGGGCCAGCCAGCTCCTGGAGATGATATGTCCTGCCCTGGAGATGGGGTGTTCTGCCCTGGAGATGGGGTGTTCTGC
>JACDOX010000208.1:0-27104 GCA_014549065.1 Cardinalis cardinalis | reverse complement strand
TTGGTGGCTGTCCCCTGCAGGCCCAGGCCCGGTGGCTCCTCCCGCAGCCGCAGCCGCGGCCCAGCCCGGCCGGCGCTGCCCGGCCCCGGCCCCGGCCCCGGAGCTGCGGCTCCGCAGGCTCCCAAAGTGGGTCAGCACAAACAGCTCCGCAGGAGACACAGCCTCCGGATTCCTTTTCCTGCACGTTTCAGGCGGACTAAAATAGCAACAGCAGCGCACAAAGCCTGAGAACCGCGTTACCAACGCAAGCTCCCGCTCTGCGGGCGGCCCCGGGCCGCTGATGCACGCAGGTGACAGCTCGGCCACCTCTGCTGGCCCCAGGGCACCCGGCTGGCACTGCCYGGGCACGGGGCCCTGCTGGAACCCTCTGATCCTGGCTCTGTGCTGGGCTGGTGTGATCCTGCCAAGGGCTGGGACCATCCAGGGTGGAGCTGTGCAGGGACATTTCCAACCTGAGTGTCTCAAAGGGGCATCTCGGTGGGGCTCCGTCATGGCAGGAGCTCTGGGCTCTCGAGGCTCTCAGGGCATGGTGCTGTTTGCCCTCCCCAGCCCAGACTGTTCATGGCAGGGCGGGGGGCTGTGCTCACAGCAAAGCTTGGAGCATCTGCTGCCTGAGCTGTGGAAGGAGCCTGGCCACTGGACAGGTGAAAAAGTGCTCCAGAACACATCACATCTCTTTGAAAGGCTTTTCTGTTTCTCAGTAGCCAAGAGGGTGTTCTTTGGGTGCTGTGGAGAGCCATCATGGGCCCTACAAAGTTGTGACAAAGGGGGTTTATCTTGGCTTGCCAAAGCTGATGGAAATCCCACTGATGGGGTGTGGGGCCAGGAGGGAGGAAAGGAGTGTGACAGCAACTACCAGGCACTGTAAATTGGGTTTATAGCATCATTGCCATCCCAGCAAGGTATAAAGTACCCAGGATGCAATTTTAAAGCAAATCTGGTGTGAAATGCAAGAAGGAGCAGTGGGGAAGGAGATCCTGAGGGGATGGGGGAGGGTGCTTGGGGCAGGGTCGGCACACAGGGCTGGGCAGGAGCCTGACCTGGGAGAGCTGCAGCTGGGGCTGTGCCCAGGCTGGTTTGTCAGGACAGACCTCTCTGGGGATGCCAGAGCAGTGGGAGACAGGAGCTGGGAAAATCAGCTGCTTCTTGCAAGGGAGAACTGATCCATTAGCTTGGCTTACCAGTCATTTGATACTAGGGCTATTTAGGGAAAAAACCCAGTGTCTGCTCTGTGAACAGGCAAATTAAGCTGGAAATATCAGCCTGGCCAGGAATCTGATTTGCAAAGCCTTCAAAACTGCTGCAGCTCAGCAAGAGGCAGCTCGTTTTGCTGTGGCCACAGTCTGGCCAAGGGGTTGTGGGCTTTGCTGTGGGGTGGGAACAAAGGGCCAGCGCAGCCTTGGTGGCAGCAGAGCTGTGCCATGTGCCAGCTGCGTGCTGGAGCCAGGAAAAGGGACACTGTCCGAGCACAGAGCAGCTCCTCAGGAGCCTCCATGRCTGCCACCAGTGACAACCTTCAAGCTGTGCAGAGTTCAGAGAGATTTGGGGCTTTGGGGTGGTGCCTCCTGTTTTTCAAGCCCCCCCTGAGCTCCGCCAGGGGCACTAAGTGCTGCAGCACTAAGGGCAGGAAGGTCCCTGTGGCTCAGGGCCAGGCTCTGCAGAGCTGTCACTGCCCCTGGCAGTGTCCCCAGGGAGGATGGTGTCAGGCCAGGAGGATGAGCCCTGCAGGGGCTGTGTTGGCACTGCTGCTGGCTTTGGAGCACAGCTGTTGGTTTCTGGGGGACTTGAGCAAATGCAGCATCAGCTTCTGGAGATGGAGGAAGAGACATCCATGAGGGATGCAGCTGTGATAGTCCAGCCCTGCTCCCAGTGGSCTTTTCCTGCCAGAGTCAGGGCAGGAGGAGCTCTGGGGACAGTGTGGCTGGTGTGGTCCAGCTCCCTGTCCCCAGTGTCCGATGTCAGTGTCAGGGATGTGGTGCAAATGGGCTCTGCTGCTGCTGTAAGACTTGGCTGAACTCCGCTGAGCTGCAAACCCACCCAGGCAGCTGCAGCAGCTCAGGAATTACCCTGTGGGTATTTTCTGCACCTGCAGAGCCTTCCCCCTCTCTTGTGCCCCGGTCTGCTCTGGGATGCTGCCCCCTGCTCTGTGACTGTGCTGAGCAAGTCCCTGTAAAACACATGCCCAGCTTGGAGCAAACCTTCCCCGCTGGGGCCTGGAGGCTGGCTGGGGCTGCCAGGAACCACAGCCCCGGCAATGTGATTACAGAGGAGCAGCTTTGTGCTTTAACTGAGTTAACCCCGGCTCGGGTGCTGACCATCAGCGCTGGGCTCCCCTCACATTGCTGCACCAGCTGGGCAAATTCAGCCTGGCTGGAGGAGGAGAGGGCAAATGCAGAGCAGGGGCCGGGCAGGTGCTGGGCTGGAGCTGCTCCAGCTGCTTTGGCTGCCAGGGAAAAGCCCCACACGCAGCAAACCCCTGTGTGGGATGGAAAAGCCCCACACGCAGCAAACCCCTGTGTGTGACAGACCTGCTGCCACCGTCTGATTCTCACTGCTTGTTTCTTTGTGTCTTCCACACTCAGAACGGCTGATTACTCTTCCCTTCTGGCTCCGTGACCTGAGATTACCTCGGAGATGATGGCTGGCTGTATCTGAGAGATGCAGATTATCCTTAAGCTAAATAATTACGGACACTCGGTGGCGTGGACTTTGGGAGTCCAGGACGGGTGCTCCCCTTGTTTCCCGAGGGCGGTGGTGGATGCTCAGCGCTTTCCCAGCCCTGCTGGGAGCAGCGTGGATGACCCGGCCCCTCCTGGCAGCGCTGGCTCCGGTGCTGGGAATGAGCGGCGGGGGGACCGGCCCCTTCCTGGCCGTGCCTCTGCTCAGGAAGGGCAGGGCTGTTTCTCTCACTTATTTACAACGTGCTTGACAAGTGCGAGTAAATGAGCTGTCGGCAAAAGCAAACAGTGTGTGATGGAGGGCTCATTGAAACMAGGGCTGGGAGGGCTCCGGGGCTGCCCCGGCACCTGCAGCTGCTTCAGTGGGGTCACCCCTCTCCTGTCCCACCCCCTGCCTCCTCCTCCTCATCCCGAGCACCCCAGGCACCCACCCTGCTGTGCCCCCACAATCCCTGCTCCTTGGCACCCCCTGCCCCAGCAAATCCCTTCTCCTTGCACTGGGGCGTCTCCCAGGCCCTCCTTGCACAGTCCAGCACCAGGCTCTGGGGTGGCTGTGACAGCACTTGGGGACAAGTRTGGACAGCCCCGTTCCTGCCTGTGTCTCTGAGCAGATGCTTCACTCACAGCAATTYAGCCAGAGTGTGATCAGCTCTTTGATGGGGAAGGAGGGGAGGATTTTGTACCTTCTGATTTTGTTTCTGGCCAAAGTCTTCCCATTTTGGGCTGGGAACCTGCTGTCCCATCAGTGCCCTCTGCTCCAGGGGATTCTGCTCATCTGCTGCTGTGGGGCTGCACATCAGTTGGCTTCCAGCATCCCTTGCAAGGACATGTCCCAAGGCCCCAGGGAGCTGGGCTGTGCCTGTGGGGTGGATGGGATGCTGGGCTGGGTGCTGATCTGTTTATCACCTCCCCTGAGCCCTGGGCCACTGAACCCTGGCTCCCCTGGCCTCGCTGCCAGCCCTGAGGCTCCTGGTGCTGTTCCTGGTGGCACTGAGTGGCCCCAGTGCCYGAGGCAGGGGCAGGAGGAGTGGAGCAGAGGGGCCCAGAGCCACAGCTCCCCTGGGTTCGTTCCTGTGCTTGGCTGGGCTCCTGAGCCATGAGCAGAGCAGAGCTGTTCCCCCTCCCAGCGGTTCCTGGGGCAGATCTCTCCCAGCCAGCCTGCACCCCCTCACCCCCAGCAGCAGCAAGGCTCGGGGGCAGCCGGGCAGGAGCAGCTGCCAAGGCTTCCATCATGGCCAGAGGCAGTGTTAAACCCTGAAGGGTTGTTCCTGGCCATCCCCAGAAGGGCTGGGAAGGGGAAAGCGCTGGCAGCAGCGGCGCCTGAGCAGGGTGAGATCATCTGCAAGGGTGGGCAGAGCTGAGTGCTCTGAGCCAGCGCTGCTGTGATTTAATGAAGGTGCTGCAAGTGCTTCTTGCAGCCTGCCAGGCTGGAGCCCTGCTCTTCTGTGCCCAAACACCTCCTGCCTCAGGTGGCTGCTCCTTCTYTTCCCCCCGGCCATGGCAGGGCACTGTGAGCGTGTGGCTGGGCAGCCTCTGAAGTCACGTTCAAATAACTCCTTGCAAAAGTTACCCAAACCCTGATATCTCTACAGAGTTAAAGGATCTATTCAAAATTCCAGGGGGCTTTGGGTGGTGATGCCCAGAGTGGTGTGAGACTGGTAGGCACAGCTCCATCCTGTCCCTGTGGCACCCTGGCCCTCCACCAGGCTTGGTGTCCTGCCCTGAAYGAGCACCTTCCTATGCAGCAGCAGGGCAAGGCCTGTTAGCACCACTGCAGGAGGGCTGTGTGTGCCTTTGGAGCCACCAGCATTGCGTTTGGGACCATTTGGGATTCCTCCCTCCTGTGTGTGGCTCTGGCCMTGGTCCTGTTGGAGGCAGTCACAGCAGAGCTGCTCTGCCAGGTCCTCTCCTCCCGGTGGGTGTTTCCTTCCAGTGGTCTCTGCTGGCAGCAGGAACAGCTTCTAGCACCAGCCTCGTGGTCCTGTGTAAGTGGTGTTGGGATGAGTCCTTCCCAGTGGATCTGCAGTGGCTGAATGCATCAGGCTCTGGTTGTCACCCCCCTCATCCTGCCCAGGGGACAGAGCTCTGTCCTGCCCATAAAGCTGCAGAGACTCCCCAGCTGAGCCGCACTGAAGGGAAAGGGWTCTGTGGCCTGAATGGCAGTGACAGGATCTGTTCCTTCCTCCCCCTTTCCCACCACACTGGATTTTTAGTGCCAGGGATATTTATGACCCAGACATCATCTCACAGCTCCGGTCCCCCGGCACCTGCCCTGCAGTGATGAGGCTGCAGGCAGCAGCTGGAGCCTGCTCAGGAGCTGTTCCCCCTCACAATGGGCACAGAGCAATGGTGTGGGGAGGCTGGGCTGGTGGCTGGGTCATTCCTCACTGAGAGGGGCCGGGGACTGGGGTGCTCCAAGTCTCAGGGACATCCAGGCACCCCCAGTGTGGTGACATCCTGTGTCCCACAGAGCTGCAGCCAGCCAGGTGGCCTCAGAGAGGGAACAGGCACAAACCACCCCAGGCTCAGCTGCCTTCAGCAGTGCAGGCAGGATGGGAGCTGGGCGCAGCTGTGGGGGTGGCTGTGCCAAGTCACTGCTGTCCATGGTGACCACGAGTAGCTGAGCTCAGCTCTGTGTCCAGTGAGACCAGGGAGCTCCCACATTTCCTGTGCCACCGCAAGGCTGTGGCTGCCTGTGAGGCAGAGGAGGCAGCACAGTCCTGCTCCATCCCAGGAGCATTCAGGTGGCTGCAGGTGGCTGAGCAGGGGACGTGTGTGTGCCCAAGGTCCGTGCTGGAGCAGAGCTGAGCTCAGACTGTCACTGCAGCAGTGAGGGGTGGCTGTGGGGCAGATGGAACCAGCACGTGTCTGGGAGTGGCTGTGCACACAGCCCTCGCTGTGCTCTCTCTGGAACCATCAGGACACTTGCCTGTCTCTGTCAGTGAGGTGGAATGCCCAGCCTGGGGTCAGGTCCCCAGCCCCGTGTGCATGGGGGTGCCACGAGAGGCCCTGGCCTTGCAGGAGCAGAGGGGGGCAGATGGTCACTCGTGGGCTGTCCCCTGGATGGACACCATCCACCATCCTGCATGGACACCGTCCACCATCCTGCCTGTTTATTCTCCCTGTCCCTGCCCGTTGGGGTCGAGCTGCTCACAGAGGTTGGGATGCCAAGGCAGAGCTCCCCATTGCAGAGCATCCCCCCCTCCAGAGCTGTCACTTCGCCACAGAAAACAGTTTGGGAAAAAAAACCACGAACAGCGAACTTGCAGCAGAATTTCCTAAGCAGGAAGCGCCGGGATCTCTGCGCTCGGTGTCGCCGGGGGCAGGACAGGGCAGGAGGAGCGCAGGGCGATGCATGGCGTTCCTCAGGGCACAGCGGCCGTGCGCTGCTGTCAGCAGGTAACAGCACCTCCGGGGACAGCCGGCAGAGCCAGAAATAGCACGAGGGGCACGAGTGAGCCGCGTCTGGGGGAGGCTGGGGCGGTTTCAGCCGCCGCTTGACACGGCCATTAATAACAGCAGGGCAGAGCCCGAGCCAGCAGCAGCAGCCGAGCGCCGCCGCGGGCACATGGGGGCTGCTGCCGGCGGAGGATTCGCTCGCTCGGCCCGGGGGATGCAGCTCAGGGGCCGCGGTTGGTAGGTGTTACAAGCGAAGGATGCAGCTCAGGGGCCGCACTTGGTGGGTGTTACAAGCGAAGGATGCAGCTGAGGGCCGGAGCCGGGGCAGGGCAGGATCCGGCTCAGGCTGAGGGAGCCGCACGGGGTGCCAGGAGCGCTGATGTCCTTGGGGATCCAAGCTCCGCTCCCTGCCCTGCTCTCTCCKGGGGAACTGTGGCTCCTGCATGGCTCATCTGCCACCAGGCTGGGCGTGAGGGTTGGTAAGGGGCATCCAGGGAGAGCGAACGGGCATTTGTACTGTGGGGATGTTTTGAGGTTCCCCCTCAAATCCGGTCTGTGCTCGGCTGTGCCGTCGGCACCAGCTGGCTCTTGCTGTGAGGTCAGCATTGCAATGTGCCCACAATGTGGATTTTCTGCTCCGGGACTTTTGCAGCCTTTTGGATACCGTCTCTGAACTGGCACTGGGGACCAACCAGCAGGTTCAGGCTGGAATTGCAGCCGTGGCATGCTCGGAGTCTCGCTGGGGATGGAGGGCCCGGGTAGGGATGGGCTCGGATGCGGAGCTGGGGCTGCGGGGGCAGCTGCGGGTCGGGGCTGGCAGCCCGGGGCGGTGTCGAGCCCCTGGTGGCGGCGTTGGGAGGGTCGGTCCCGGGCTGGGGCTGACACCGTGAGCATGTGCGGACACCGGGACGCGGGGTGCGAGCCGAGCCTGCAGCCGAGCTCCTCTCCCCGGGCACGGGGCCGCTGCCCTCGGGGGGGCTCCGCGTCCCGCCGAGTTCCGGGGCCGCAGGGCTGGGGCTGGGGCTGGGGCTGGGCAGAGCCCTGTGCGCAGCGACCCCCGGGAATGCAGGGATGGGGATCGGGATTTGGGCGGGTGTTGGGGAAGATGAAATAGGAAAGCCTTATAAATATGATTGTCTGGCAAAAGATTTGGAGAATATAGAAACTATAAGTGAGATTGAAATGAAAGCAAGCTTTGAGATCCCTCAGTTACTGAACAACTGGAAAACAATGGTGTGGCTGGCTGAAGGTAATCCCCTTTTGATGGAACAACACCCTCTGCTTGCAGACAGGCCCAAGGGTCAGAGCAGACCCTACAGCTTGGCAGAAGGAGCCCAAAGAGGAGTCTGTAGGGTTTAAAATGTAACACAGGATGGTAATGTAATGATTCTTACAGGCTGTATGGAAATGCAATAGGATTTGTATCTTGTACTAGATTGGTTAGTGAGAATTAGAATATTCAACACAGAAGAAGATTTACTGTATTTAAGGGGAACCTCACTCTCTTACGCTTTTGCTCTCTTACCCTTTTATGCTCTCACCCTCTCATCCTCTCTCCCCCTCTCTTCTCTCAGTCCTGCTCTGAGCTGTGGCTGGCAGCTCCCAGCAGGGCCCTGCACCCAGGCCCTCTGCAATAACCCCAAGTTCCTGRCCTGGCTCCAGGGATCTCTGGTCCTCCCCCCTGACGCTCCTACAGGCAGGGATCCCCCCGWGCTTCCTCCCCGAGGAGAGCTTCTCCTGCCAGGCTCCTCCTGCCAGGGCTCTGAGGCGGCCCGGGCCGGGTTTTTGGGGCGGTGCAAACATCACTCCCCATCTCCCATCTGCACCTCCAGGCTCCCTGCCCTGCCCCAGGCCCTGCTGCTCGGGCTCAGGCACCCACACCCGCGCCGCTTTTGCTGCTCCGCTAATTGYCCGCGATCAATTATTCATTGTGCAGTAGTGAAGCAGGCAGAGGGTGGAAAACCCGTCTGAGCAGCGAGCCCTGGGCTCCGGCTGGCCTCGCAGAGGGTGAGCAGCAGAGCTCGGGGAATGCTCCTTGGGAGCACTTTCACAATGACTGCCACGAAGATTTTCTCAAGTTTTGGTAGTTCTGCTTTGCATTTCTGGCTTTGCTTTCTTCCCCTCAGCCCCGTGCTGTGCTTTAGATGCTGTTCCCTGTAGCTGTGAGCTTCCTTGGTTCTTAGAAGTCATTCTTAAATCCTGAGGTGCTCAACAGCCTTTCACAGAAGTTTCCAATTTGATGGATCCGGGCACAGTTTGTCCCATGCTAAGAACCCAAACTGTAAAATATTTTCCTTCTGCTTTAGGAAAGATCTACTTTGGAAAGATTGGTTTTCCTGGATGATGTGGATGCTCTTTTTTGCATCAGCTGCAATCCATCTGGGGTGGGATGTTGCCTCCAGCACAGGGAACCCACTGCTGTCTGCAGCTCTCCCAAAATAAYCTTGGTCTCATTCCCATGGAGTGAAATGCTTTTGGGGACAGGTGAGGCATCTCAGAACAAAGGTCTTTGAAGGGCAGCAGGAGCCAGAGAGGGGCACAGGGAGGATGGAGCTGTCGTGGTGGGGACAGCCCCACACACTGTGGGGACAGCCACAAGGCTGGCTCCTCCTGCAGTGTCCCAGGAGGTCCATCCACCCCTCCTGGGTGAGAGCACAGCTGGAGCAGTACAYCCCTTGCTCTCCTGCTCACACCCATGTCCAACAGCCTGCAGGGACTTCCCTGCTTTTCCCAATCCCTGGTTTTGGCTGAGGAGGTACCTGCGTGCAGGGCAGCACTCTGAGCTGTGTTTTGCCTCCACAAAAGAAAGAGAAAACCTGAGCATCCCCATCAGGAGCCAGGAAAGGCTCAATTAAATATCCCTGTGGCCAGGCATTCCTTAAGCCACAGTGGCTCCATGACTGAGAGGAGCAGAGGCTTTGAAATGAGAAGCTGAGAGCCTAAAAAAAAAAAAAATCCCTGACCTCCCCTTGGTGGGGATTCCAGGGAATTCCACCTGTGCCAGCAGTTCTGGCAGTGGGAGAGCTGGCAGCAGGGCAGGGCAGGCTCCAGCTCTCAGCTGTGCTGTCTCCATGGCTGGGGTTTTCCCAGCTGGAAGCCCCAGCTGTGGACCAGCAGCAAGGCCACATTATTAAGAGAAATGCTGGAGAAGTCRAGGTTGTGCTGGCGCTCATTGAAATTTTCTCTGCTGGTGAGCTGGAACTGCCCTGGATGTGAGCAGCAGCTCAGAAAAACCTGCTCGAGGTACAGACCAAGGAGCAGAGAGTCTGCAGTTCTTCTGCCCTGTCTTGGTTTCAATAAAACTTTAAAAACTTGAAAAAAACTAATTTTTGAGATCGTGAGTGATCCTTGATGGCAAAGAGAACCCAGGGAGCGGGTAACAGGTGCAAGGTTTGAGGATGTTGGAGCAGGCAGGGCGGTGCTGGGTTTTGTTTGGAGTGTGTTGATATTTGCTCAATGAGGAGATCATTCTCAGGAACTCTCTTGTATTGGAATATGATCCCAATAKTACTGGATGGAACGTGCCTGGGCTCGTCTGGCCCTTGCTGCTGGACCAGAGGCGGCAAAYGAGGCGGTTTCACCTCAGAGACCCCTTTGGCTGGCTGGATGTGGCAGCTGGCACTTGGAACAAGTCCAGGCAAGCAGGAACTCAGTTTACCTCTGGTGGAAAGGGTTCAGGCGACGGTGAAGGGAAAAAGGAGAYGGATTCTGCYRGRGGGTTAATCCAGAGTTTTATTCCATGGTCACAGATCYCCAGATCTTGGTAACAGCTCCAACAGAATCCAGACCRMAWGGTCCCGTGTCTTTTTTAGCCCGGGGACAGGGGGAGGGGAAGGGGTAGGGGTGCCACCCCCCAGGTGGGAGGGGGGAGTCTCAGGRACAATGACACCTGGGCTGGCCAATGCCCCCGGGGCTGAGGGGCATCCTTTGACCTGCACCAAGCAGAGGATGCCCTTGCTGGAATGTGAAGCTTGACGGACAGCACTGAGCAAGGGGGCAAGGGGGAGGGGAAAGGAGAGGTGGGCACACCTGAGGGACTGGCATAGGTGAAACAGGATATTGCTTCACACCACAACACTCTTGCTGTTGCTCTGCTCTCAGACCTGTCATCCTCCTTCCCTAAAATGACCCCAGAGAGCCATCCTGGGCTTTGGAGGCAGCTCTTGCTTCTGCTTTCTCTTCCCCTTCTCAGGAAATGCTGCCTTGGCCTCTCAGTCTGAGACAGAAACTGGAAGAGTGAAGTGTGGAGTAAATCCCCTCAGCCCCTGGACCTGCCCCGGTGCAGACAGGGAAACCCAGAGGCTGGGAATGGCAAAACCACTTTGTTGGGTGCAGGGGAGGATGCAGGTGGTGAAAAAAGGGCAATCTGCATGTGGAGGTCAGGGACACCCAGATGCTGAGAGCAGTGAGACCAAGGCATTGGGAATGGAGAAATGCAGATGTTGGCTGCTGGCTCCTGAGCTGCTGCAGTGAGAGCAGGGGATGTTTGGGGAGAGTCTGTGAGGTGGGAGGACAGCAGCTCCCTCAGACAGCACCAGCACTGCCTCCACTGCTGCCTCTTCCAGCAGCCCCTTGGCCACATGAGGGGRTGAGAAGGTGTCAGCCCCTCTCAGGTACTGGAGAAGCTGCTCAATGGCTCCAGAGAGAGCCCAGAGCCCCTTCCAGGGCCTAAAGGGGCTTCAAGTGAGCTGGGGAGGGAATTTGGACAAGGGCCTGGAGTGACAGGACACAGGGAACGGCTTCCCACTGCCAGAGGGCAGGGCTGGATGGGATCCTTGGAAGGAATTCCTGGCACAGGGTGCCCAGAGCAGCTGGGGCTGCCCCTGGATCCCTGGCAGTGTCCCAGGCCAGGCTGGACAGGGCTGGGAGCAGCCTGGGACAGTGAACCCCATGGAAGGGGGTGGGATAAGATGGGCTTCAGGTCCCTTCCAACCCAAACCATCCTGTGAGCCTGTGAAACCTGGTCWCATCCCCATCCTTGAGGTCCCAATCAGCTTTGGGCAGCAAGGTGGCCTTGGCTTTGTGCTGATGCAGTCCCAGCCAGGAGCAGCTCTGTGGGCTGGCAGTGATGGCATTGCTGCCTCTGCCCAGCCCAGGTGATGCTGAGCAGAGCTCAGCCCTGTGCACACAGCATTTCACAGCCCTGGTGATGCTCTCAGCCCGAGATGGAACCGACCCTGGCTCATGGTGAGGCTGCTGCTCATCCCCTCCATGCCAGAGAAGAGCAGCAGAGGCTCTGATTGAATTAGTGCAAGGATTTGATTTAATCCCCAAATGCCTCTCATTTTAAAGAAGCCTGTTCATTTCCTTCTAGGACCTTATCAGATGCAGGCACCAGCACTGTGAGCAGGCCTGGGCAGATAGGCAGTGTTGGGGGAGGGCTCTGTGGGGACTGACTCGAGGGCTGTGTGGGTTTTTCCTCTAATTATTTCATGAGATAATGATGACAGTGATTGCAAGACAAATAAAACATCAGCAGCATCATTGAGGCACAGGCTGGTGCAAATGGGCAGCCTGGCAGGGCAGGGCTGGGAACATTCCCTTCTTGCAGGGAATTAATGTGCAATTTCACCCCAAGGGTGGGGTGAGGGAGCGTTTGCTTTGTGCCTGACRCCAAATCCAGCTGCTTCATGGACAGAGCCATGCCATGAAGGGACCAAGCACAAGGTGCTCTCTGAATTTGTGTTCTGACTCCCTGGGGGAGTTCAGGTGATGCTGAATCGCTGCTGGTGAGCCAGGCTGGATGGGACAGGGCTGGTGCTCTCTGTGCTACACGTGACTCAGGGACCCTTTGGGTGTGATAAAGCAGGACAAGGCACAGCTGGATGTGTGCAGGCTCCTGCCCAGCTGGCTGTGGCCCTCAGCTCCAGCGTCTTCCTGGAAACCTGCCCAGCTCTTTGCCCCCTGAGCTCAGGCTGGGTGGTGTCTGTGCTGTCCCCTCTGTGCACAGGGGCTCTCACCCCCCACCCCGGGGTGTTTTCTGGAGGTGACAGCAGCTTCTGCAGCCCAACATCTGCACACAGCTGCCTGGGGATGTCCAGGATATCCCCTCTGTGCTCTGGGGGATGAGGGGTGTCCCCTGCAGGGTGGCTCTCCCAGGGCTGCTGTCACAGGCTGGGACCTCCAYGGGGATGGAACCTCTGTCCACTCTGTGTGGGCCTCTTTCCAGTGGGATGTGAGGCTGGATGGGCTGACTCCTGGGGCTGCTGCCCTTTTTGAAGCTGAAGTCAGGGGTTTCTTTGTTAACTCCAGCTTTCTGGTGCCACTGTGTGTCTGTGAAAAGGCTTGGTTCTCAGCTGGGGATTCAGTGACTTCTTTTCTGGGTGATTTGTTAGCTGGGGGTGGTCCTGTGGAATAGTCCCTGCCCCAGGATCTGTGTAGGAGGGAATTGCTTCTTAAAGAGAGGATTTTCTCTCCTTTGGTCTTTTTTCCCTGCTGGGCTGGTTTTGCCCCTTTGGCTTAGACACAAAAATCACACAGGACCCTGCTCTGGCAAGGGAGGGCCCATCAGAGGCTCCCCCTGTCCACAAAAACAACCTTGGAGGTTCTTTCCCTTGGACTTTTGCCTTTGAAAGGACAGAGCTTGCTCAGGTCTTCCCCAGAAGGCAAAGAAACCTGGAAAAACCGGCCCCAAAGGCACAAAGCCCCGGCAGGGGCTGGCGGGAGCGGCTGTGGTTTTGTAGGGCTTGCCCAGAGCCTCGGGCTGAGCTGGGGCAGTGCASGGACCCGGCGCTCCCCTTCGGCCTTTGGTGCTGACGCGGTGCAGGAGGGGCCCGAGGTGCCGGGGCAGCTGCCGGGTTTCTCTGCAGCCCCCGGGGGATCCCTGCAGGGCAGCAGCTCCAGCAGCCATCGGGGTGGGGATGCTGCCACGCTCTGCCTCTGTGGCCGGAGCTCCTGGCATTCCTCAGAAGCCGCCGGTGCTGCCCGGAGCTGGGCGCCACCATCGCGCTCCTGCCAGCTGGGGGACCTGCTGTTCCAGGGCTCAGGGGCAGCACTGGCTGCTGACAGCAATGGGTGACTTGGCACCACCTGGGACGCGGGGACGATGCCACCCCACCAGAGCACYGCTGGCGTTGTACAAATCGGTGCCAGCCTTGTAGGCGGGGTGTGAGGAGGTGAAAGGCTCCCCAGGAAGGTGCCAGAGAGATTTGGGGTGCTTCTGCTCTCATCCTTCTCTATCTTCTCCTGTGGCAGATGCTGGAGACGGACGCCGAGAAGCCGGGGCAGATGCCCTCGGAGGATGGGAAGGCAGCAGCGGGTGATGCCCCTCTGGCTGCCAAGGCAGCGGCTCTGGCCGAGCCCTGGGACGCTCTGGGGGCCACCCAGGCTCCTCTCCCGGCGGAAAAGCAGCCGGTGGCCACGGCAAAGGGAGAGGAGCAGCCCAGCTCCCTGCCCGCCTTTGTCATCCCCGAGCTGCGGCTGGACAGCACCTTCAGCCAGAGCGCCGCGGGCACGGGCGGCGCCACGGACGGCGAGGACGAGGAGGAGGATGAGGAGGAAGATGAGGACGAGGAGGACGAGGAGGAGGAGGAGGAGGACAGCGACGAGCAGTACCTGGAGAGGAACGAGCTGAAGCGCAGCAGCATGATCGAGACGGGCGGGCAGGCCGGCTACACCCTGAGCGTGCAGGGCTCGCTGCGGCGCCGCACGCACAGCGAGGGCAGCCTCCTGCAGGAGAGCAAGGGCCACTGCTTCACCTCCGACACCACCCTGCACTGCCCCGACAGCCAGGGCACCGCCGCGCGCTGGGCTCTGCCCTCCCCCAGGACCCTCAAGAAGGAGCTGGTCAAGAACGGCGGCTCCATCCACCAGCTGACGCTGCTCTTCTCGGGCCACAGGAAGGTACGAGAGCCGCGGCTGGCCGTGTGCTGGGACAGCTCCTGGGCTGGAGGTGGCCTGCCAGGTGGCCCCTGTCTCCATGGCCATGGCGAAGCTCCCTGGTGAGCGCTCAAGAGGGTCCCTGCCCCTGGCAGCCAGCTCTGGAGGTGCCAGCGGCCGGCCGTGGCACCCGGAGCAGCGGGCTGGGGCCGTGGGTGGCACTGCCACCGCTGCACCCACGGCCTGCAGGGGACATGGCCTGGGCAGCGCTGTCTGCTGGTGGCAGAGTGCCCCTGGGGATCGGGGAATGCACAGGGGACAGTCCCTGGTGACAGTCCCCAGTGTGCAGGGGGTGCAGGAGCAGTGTGACCCTCTGCCCCACCAGCCTGCTGCAGGGCTTTGGCCACTGTGGGGTCCATCTCGTGGAGAAGCTGTGCTCAGCAGCCACGGGTGACCCCACCTGAGCTGCAGGAGGAGCAGCAGAGGCTGAGCTGAGGCAGCTCTGCCCAGGACTGGCCTGTGCAATCCGGGGGTCTGGGGTGCACGGAGCCCCCAGAGCAGAGCTGGCCCTGGCTGCATGGTGCAGGAATGAGCTGCCAGTGCAGAGATCATTCATGGGAGTGCTGCTGTTCCCATCCTCCCCTGGTGGCACTGGCAGGGTGCTGAGAGAGGCCCCTGGCCCCAAACCCTGCTCTGCCCCGTCCCCAGCTCTGGGTGCTGCTCAGGGCTCTGGTGCTCAGCACAGGGCTGCAGTCCAGTGCTCAGGGTGTGCTCCCAGCTCAGAACCTCCTTCCACAGCTCAGGACCGTGCCCTGCTGCTTGGGAGCACCTTGCAGAGGCACATTCTGCTCCAGAGCAGTGGCTCTTTGGCAGGAGAGGCTGCTGGGGTTAAACCCATGCTGGGTTAACCCTTTTCCTGCTGCTTGAAAASCCACCCTGATGCTGTTTCCTGGAGGAATTTTTGGGCTCAGCTGGTGAGAGCCCTTCCCAGGGTTACAGACTGCTGGGATGGGGCTGCTGTCTGCAGGAGAGCCCAAACTCTCCTGGGGACTGAGGCCAACARTTGTGTGTGGGAGGAGATGGGGGGTTCGGACCCGCCCTATCCCTGATAAAGCAAAGCCACCCTTGTGTCAGGGACGCGGTCGCTGCCTGTCACACGTGCGAGGGAGGCGGTGACAGCGCCAGCGCCGCTGGGAGCGTCCCGTGAGCGGTGCCCTGAAGGAGAGCTCACAGTGCCGCTGTGTGTGCAGCCCCGAGCCTGCAGCCCTGCAGCCCTGCAGCCCGGAAACCCTGCAGCCCTGCAGCCCTGAAACCCTGCAGCCCTGAAACCCTGAAACCCTGCAGCCCTGCATACCTGAAACCCTGCAGCCCTGCATCCCTGCAGCCCTGCATCCCTGCAACCCTGCAGCCCTGCAGCCCCGCATCCCTGCAGCCCCGCGGCGCTGCCCGAGCCGGCTGGGCTGTGTGTCCCTGCCGGGCACCCCGGTCGTGCTCCCCCTGCCCCGGGGAGCCGCCCTCTGCGCTTCCTGCTCTCACCTGGGGGATGTTTTCCCGAGAGGTGAACGGAGCTCCTCCCGCGTTAAACTGTTCTGGTGAAAACGTTAGACTGGGATTTTTGGGGCAGGGAATGGCAGCCTGCGCCGGTGGAGAGGGCAGTGTGGTGGCTGCACCTCCTRCAGCTCCCAGTTCCAAGCCTGCAGCAGCTCTGGCTGCCTGGAGCCTAAATCCCTGCCCATGTGTTCTCCTGGGCACCCCCGCCTGATCCTACTGCCCYGCTCCCTGATCACATCACCCTGCTCACATCACCCTGCTCCCACTGCCCCATTTGCTCTGCTCTGCTCCCACTGCCCCATTGCCACTGCCCCATTCCCACTGTCCTGCTCCCATTCCCCTGTTCCCACTGCCCGGCTCCCATCATCCCATTCCCATTCCCCTGCTCCCACTGCCCCATTCCCACTGCCCCATTCCCATTTCCCTGTTCCCATTGCCCTCTTCCTACTGGCCCATTCCCATTGCCCTGCTCCCACTGCCCCATTCCCACTGCCCCATTCCCATTTCCCTGTTCCCATTCCCCTGTTCCCACTGCCCCACTCCCATTTCCCTGTTCCCATTCCTATTCCCACTGCCCCATTCCCATTTCCCTGTTCCCACTGCCCTGTCCCCACTGCCCCATTCCCACCGTGCTCCCACTGTCCCGTTCCCCTTGCCCTGCCTCTCCAGCTGCCTGTGGAGGGAGTGCAGCAGTCAGGGAAGCCAGACACGGGGCTGAGCCACTGTGGGATTGTAGCCCCTGCCTACACTTCGGGAGCACTTTCATTAGTCTGTGCCCTTGAATTATTCAGAAACCTCCCAGCTTTTTGGAGCAGGACACTGATGCACAATTCCCACAGGGAATTCCCCTCCAAGCTGTCAAGCACTGCCAACACCTGCACCCAGCTGCAGGGCCTTGCTGCAGGGCCATCACATCCATCAACCTTGGTTATCTTCCCATCTGGGAGTGTGTCAGAGGGGCTCATCCCGCAGCCTCTTTTAACACCATCGTGCCCGGCGTGCCTCCCCGTCCCCCCTTGCCGCGGTGGGGTTTGGAGCTGGATGTTTTATCGGCACGGTGGGGAGCCCGGGGCTCCTCGGGAGAGCTCTGCCGCTGCCTTTTGTCCCCGAGCCCGGAGCCTGTCCGGACAATGGCAGGAAGGCGCGGCCAGCCCGTCTGCCGGGGCCGGGGCGGCGAGGGCCGCATTGTTCGGCCCGATAAACTCCGGAAGGCCGGGCGCAGAATGGAAGGAAATGTCCGGAACCGCGGGCCCGGGGCTGCGGGGCTGAGCGCAGAGTTCCCACGGCCCGGCCGCGGGGGATGATCCTGGAAAGCGCCCGGCAGCCCCGGGCTCCTGAAACACCCCATGGCCAAGGCGGGCCCCAAGTGTCACCATGTCCCCCTGGTTCCATCAGGCCCTGCAGTGTCACAGTGCTCCCTGCGCTCCCTGAGGCCCCACATCACCCAGCCCAGGCCATTGCCCTGGTTCCAGTCACTCCCAGTATGATCCCAGTGTCTCTCAGTATATCCCAGTTGCCCCCAGCATGCTCCCAGTCACTCCCACTTCCTCCCAGTTGCTTCCAGCATGATTCCAGTTGCCCACAGCTACTCAGAGTCACCATCAGTGCAGTTCCAGTTGCTCCCAGTATATCCCAGTTTTCCCCAGCATGGTCCAAACTGCCCTCATCATGCTCCTGGTCACTCCCTGTATGATCCCAGTCCCCCTCAGTGTCATCCCAGTTCCACCCAGCATGATCCCAGTAGCACCCAGTCACCACTAGTACAGTCCCTCTTACTGCCAGTACGATCTCAGTGGCCCCCAGTATAGACACAGTCACTCCCAGTTGCTCCAAGTTGCCCCCAATATGGTCCCAGCTGTTCCCAGTGTTGTCCCCTCCAGTATGGTTACAGACACTCCCAGTACATCCCAGTTGCCCCAGCATGCTCATTCCCAGTCACCCCAGTTTCCCCAGCATGGTTCCCCCCGGCGGTCGGGGGCATCTGCAGCGAGCAGGGATGGATGGAATGCTGAAGCCCCCAGGCCATGGTGACCCCGCGGGTGTCCCTGCCTGGTGCCAGGCTTTGTGGCTGTGCTGGTGCTGCCCTGAGCTCACGGCACATCCCAGATCCCCTTGGTRTGTCCAGGCTGCCCTGGAGCAGTGGTCAGAGAGGACGTTTGTGAACTGCAATGATGTGATTCAGTTATAAGTGAACTGCTCTGATTTCTCCTGCCTGGGGCTGCTGGGAACCCCTGATTGATTTTGGGTGCCCAGCCTGGTTCTGGGGGCTCTGTGGGCAGTGGCAGGATCCCTGGGCCCACTCAGGAGCAGGAGTGGGAGCATCAGGAATGGGGATTGAATGTCCTCCCTGCAGGAGGTTCCATTGTCAGCATCTTGAACCTGGAGGGTACCTGGGCCAGCRGCCCTGGGGTCTCCTTGGATGCTCCAGGAGCACATGGGCTGAATTGGCAGAGGATGAGCGAGGGCAGGGAGGTTCCTGTGTCAGGAGCTTGTGCCACGTCGGTGCCATCATGAGGAAGGGGCCCTGTGGGTGTGGGCTGTGTGCTGTGGGGATGCTGGCCCTCCTGGCTGGTGACACAGAGTGACACCGTGGGCACATCCTGGTGTGATGACAGACACTGTTCTTCTGTTCCCCCAGCTCAGTGGAGCAGACCCTGAGTGCAGCTGTGACGAAGGGGACGAGACCTCCCGCAAGAAACGCAGCAAGAGCCTGTAAGTGTCCCACTGGGGGTGGCACCAGGGGGTGCCAGGGCTGTTTGTGGGGTCAGACACCTCGGCCTGGCCCTSCTGGAGCCCTCAGGATCCCTGTCTTCCCCCTGACTTTTTCCAGCAGCAAAGCCATGAGCTGGGGTCTCCCTTCAGAGGGAATTGTTTCCAGGGAGGGTGCGGGGTGTGCTGGGGGCACTGCCCAGCTGGGAGCGCCCCCTCCCACCGGGCCCGGGCAGGGTGAGGACACCGGCTCTGGGGAGAAAAGCGTGCCCGGGTTCAGGGAGAGGACATGGAAGCGCTGAAATCTGAGCTGGGGGCCTCCTTCCCGCTGGCCCCATGCCGGGAGGAGGAATGGGGAGGTGGAATGGGGAGGGTCAGGCTCAGCCCTCGCGGCGCATCCGCGGCAGCGCGGTGGGAGCGGGGACCCCCGAGGGACACCGGCAGCTCTCTGCTGCCCCCGGTAAGGCTTTGGGGTGCCAAAAAGCGCGTGCGAGCAAGGACAAGGCAGCCGTGGCCTTTGCTGTCCTCAAACACAGCTGCAGCTGAGGGGGGCAGGCGCACGAGGGAGGATGTGCGGGAGCGAACTCCTCGGAACGCGGGTCCGGCCGGCGCCCCGGGCCGTGCGCCCCGTGTGCCTGCTGCCCTGCTCCGCGCTCACATCGCCGCGCTCCCCGTGCCGGGCAAACGGAGCAGCCACACGTGCTCGGGGCGGCTCGGGGTGCCAGGGGGCTGCGCCCGCAGCTGCCCGGCCCCGCCGCTGTGCCAGCGAGCGGCACTGTCGGCCCGCGCTGCCGCATCGCTGCCGCCTATTTTTAGCTCTTTTTATTATTTTTCCCCCCCCAGCACTCGAAATGAAAACGAAGCCCTTGCAGCAGGGACGTCCCCCCGGCCGCGTGGGGAGCGGGGCTGGCGGGGGAGGCTGGCCCCCCCCGGGTCAGGAGAGGGCTCCGCTCACCTTGAGCGGCGGGGGATGCTCGGGGGATGCTCCGGGGAGCCTTGGCAGCGCCATTGGCTGCGCCGCGCCGTCCCAGCCGGCCCCGGGACTATTTATGGGGCGGGGGCCGCGGGGCCGCACTCGCTCCTCTCCCGGCACACGCTGCCGGCCTCCATGTTCCACGCCATGGTGGACTTTTCCGAAAAATACCTGGAAAGGTAGGACACCCAGCATCCCGCGAGGAAGGGGGATGTGCTGCCCTGGGGATGGTTTGGGAGCAGCGCGGGGTGATGGTGCTGGGCCTCGTGGTCATGCTGGGGTGCTGAGGCAGATCAGTTTATAGAGGCAACTCCGCAATGAAATCAGCAATTATTTTGTGGAATTATTTTTGCTGGGGCATTTATTGTGCAGTGTGGCTGCAGCTGGGGGCTGTCCCTGCCCGTGGCTGTCACAGCCTGGGTCAGTGCCATCCCTTCTGTGCAAGGGTGTGYAAGAGGAGCAGCATGTGGAAGTTGGGGAGCTTCCTTAGGAGGTGTTTGCCCGGTGTGTTCCAGCTGGAAAATCCACCCAGGAGCTGTGACCACCTGCCTGGTGTGTTCCAGCTGGAAAATCCACCCAGGAGCTGTGACCACCTGCCTGGTGTGTTCCAGCTGGAAAATCCACCCAGGAGCTGTGACCACCTGCCTGGTGTGTTCCAGCTGGCCTGGTGCCGAGGGCTGTGCTCTGGGGGTGACCCTCGTGTGTCACACAGGGCGTGTTCAGTGCTCTGCCAGCCCCGCCAGGTGCCCACTGCTGCCCCACTGAACTGGGAGCGCTGCTGGGAACAAGTGGGAAGTGCTGCCCCACTGAACTGGGAGCGCTGCTGGGGTTGCTGCTGGAGGCTGTGTGGATGGCTGGTCCCGTGTGCTGGCGGGTCCCCGGCTGCCGGCGGCGCTGGCGGCGCAGCGATGGGAGGCAGATGCTGTCTGGAGCGTGAGGCTCCGTGTTTGGATCTGCTTTTCCCACATTAGCGGGTGCCTGGCAGCAGCGGGACGTGCTCCTGCTGGGATCACAGCCCAGCGGGTGTGAAGGCAGTGAAAATGTGTCCTTGAGGGGATGGATGGCACCAGGGACTGGGGGGAGTGATTGCCCTCTACAGTGATTCTGTGGCTCATTGGACTGAGCCCTGGGGTTGTTGCACCTTTTATTTTTCCCAGTGCTTGCTGTGTTTTACCCTCCTGGGACTGGAGAGAGTTGTGGGTCTGGAGAACATCACCTGGGCTGAGRTGGTGCATCCGTGCCCTGAACCTCTCCTGTCCCCCTCGTGTCCCTGGGCATGGCTTGGYCAGGTAGAGGTGGCTTCTTGGAGCACCCTTGCTGTGCGACCTGTGGCAGATCCTGTAATGTTAAATTTGCGGAATCAGAAAGAGCAAGAAGTGAAAACTGAAGCCGCTTGCCTGATGAGATGTCAGACAAGGAGCTTCAGATTTAGGGGGCAGAATCCATGTGTGTTGAGAAAAGACTGAYGCTCTTAAGTTTTGTATAAATACATTATATCCACAGGCAGTGAAACACTGTCTATGTGCACTTTATGATGAGATCGAGGAGAGGTATTTTAAATGGAAGAAATTAAAAACACAGATGGAAGCTGTAATTCTTTCCAGTTATGTGTTCCAGCCACATGTAATTAAGATAGCAATATACTTGCTTTTTAATGAGTGACAGATCAGTGCCATTGGGAGAAGACTGCCAGAAAAGGGAATGAGAAGCAAGGCCCAAGCGCTAGAACTTGTCACTGCTGCATTTGGGGGTTTTGGGGGTTTTGGGGGGTGTTCGGTCCCGGTCCCCGCGGCGTCCGGGTGCAGTGACCGCGCGGTGCCACGCGGGGGCAGCACCGCCCGTCCCATCCCTGTTCCTGAAGGGCGGGGGGGGGGGGGGGGGGGGCTCCTTTTCCCACGGCGCTTCTCAAAAATCCGCACAGCTCTGGGTGACTGGCAGCTCCCCGGGGCAACCGCCAGCCCCACGGCCGTGTGTCCCTTTGTCTGTCCAGGGAGGGATGCTGCAGCGGGGGACCCGTGCGCGGGTGACACGGTGGGGTGGGTGCCTTTGCCCCAGTGCCCCGCGCTGCCAGTCCCGGCCACCCCCTTAGGGAAATGTCCCCARGCCACGTCCCGCACGGGCTGGCACCGCAGGCGTGTGAACAGCGTGGGGCGTGCGTGTGTGGGTGCCCACGCAGGGGACACGGGCAGCGCGGTCCCCGCTCCGCTCCTCAGCCCGCTCCGCCCCGCCGCCGGCCCCGCTGCCTTCCCCGCGCTCTATAAATAACCCTCGTAAATCCTCGCCGTGATTATTTTTCCCCGCCGTCTCTTGAAAGGCCCCACTATCCGCCTGGGCGCTGATTTTTCCACCTTTCCTCAAGTTTCCCCAGCAACGGCAGAGCCGTCCCAGCCAGCGGCGGGGCTGACACAGCCTTTACTCACTCGCTCGCTCGCTCCGGGCCGCCCCGCGGCGCATTTAAAGCGCTCCGTGCTGCGCCCTCCCACTTCCCGTTCGCGCTGCAGCGCGGCAGGAGCGCGGCTCGGGCCGGCAGAGCGTCCCCGCCGCTGTCCCCGCCGCTGGCCCCGCCGCTGGCCCCGCTGCCATGCCCTTCTTCCGCGACCTGTCCAAGCCGCAGCCGCTGGAGTTCCACGCGGAGATGCTGCTGGCGGTGCAGCGGCCGCACACGGGCAGCCTGCAGCGCCGGCACACCATGAAGGAGTAGGTGCTGGCGGGCGAGGGGCCGGAGGGAGCCGGGGGTCCCCTCGCCCGCCCGCTCACGCTCGCTCTTCTCCCTAGAGCCAAGGACATGAAGAACCGCCTGGGGATTTTTCGGCGGCGGAACGAGTCCCCCGGAGCCAACCCCTCCGGCAAGCTGGACAAAGTGCTCAAATCGCTCAAGTAGGTGCTGCGAGCGGGCGGTGCGGGGATGGAGATGGGGACCGTGGGGATGGGGATGGGGACCGTGGGGCTTTGGGGCCGTGGGGACTTGCAGACAGGCTGTGTTCTGGAGCTCCTCACCTCCAGGGAAACTGTGTTCACCCCGTTTGGGGAAGTTGTGGACAAAGGTTTTTTTTGTCTAGAGGAGCATTTAAAATATTTTTTTGGCTGAAAATCTCCTGCTGGAGGGTGAGAGGTGCTGCCTGCACAGTGGCACCGCAGCAGCTTGGGCTGGAAATTTACCTGACAGCATTCTCCCAGCGCCTGTCTGTGGAACTTTAACTGGCCAGAGGATGGTTTGAAAAACCACTTTGCTCTGGAGATGCTCCAGCAGCTGGAGACAAGCCCTCCCTGCTCTTGCTCCTGGCAGCTTCTCTGGCTGCTTGAATGGGGCAGCTGAAATCTCACTTTTCCACAGCTCTGCATCACCCAGGGCTTCTCCAGTTCTTCCTCAGACACCCCGAGTGCCACAGCTGCCCGCACAGACCCCCTGGGGGTGGATTTTCTCCCTGCCAGCCTGAAGGCAGCGGTTTCCTTTTGGGAGAGCTGCCGTGGTGCTGCCTGGCGTGGAGCCTGGCTCTGCCTTCAGCTGCTCTGCCCGTCCAGTACCAAGGTGGGAGCCAGGGCCAGCCCCTCAGGCACACAGCGTGGCTTTATCCTCTGGAARCGTTTAGCAGGAGCTGATTTGGGAGCTGGCAGCAGCTGTGCTGGGCTCACAGCCTGGCTTTTAATCCACTGGAAATGTTTAGCAGGCAGCAAAAGCAGCTTTTGCTGCTGAGCTTTGCCAACGTGCCGTCCTTTCTCCACAGGCCCACTCCCGAGGAAGCACTCAAGTGGGGGGACTCCCTGGAGAAGCTGCTGCTGCACAAATGTGAGTGTGTGTCCATCCCTTCCCCTTGTGTTTGCTGCCAGGGGAATATCCAGACACGTGCCTGGATAAAGCTGGGATTTCCTCTGTTAATCCCTTCCGGTGTTTGGGGATGCACAAAGCCAAATTAGCCTCTCCCTCGTCTGCCCCCTCCTGCTCCTGCCCGGCCCAGGGGGGATCTTGGTGGCAGGGCCAGGGAGAGCTTCAGGTCGGGGTGCAGCCCCAGCCTGGGGAGGAGGGGGCAGGAATCCCTGTCTGTGCCCAGTCTGGGAAGGTGCAGAGGGAGCAGGAGCTGCTTTAGAACATTCTGAGCATGGCAGGACAGCTCAGGCCCCCCATCCTACACCCGGCCCAGGGGATGGCATGGGGGTCCTGTCCCCGCTCCAGCCCAGCCTCCCTTCTGCCTCTGGGTGCTGCAGCCAGGCTGGGGATGTGGATTCAGCTCCTGGATGGGCTGTGCTGCCCTGGCAGTGCCATCGCCGCCTGTTTGCACAAGGGGCTTTTTCGGGCAGTGCAGGGAGGTGCTTTGGGCTGCAGCTGTGCCAGAGCTGAGGCTCCTGTGGGGCTGAGGCTCCTGTGGGGCTGAGGCTCCTGTGGGGCTGTTCCCCCTGTTCCTGTCTGTGAGCAGGAGTAGAACCATGTCTCTTCTCCCACAGATGGGCTCGCTGCCTTCAGGGCCTTCCTGCGCACCGAGTTCAGCGAGGAGAACCTGGAGTTCTGGCTGGCCTGTGAGGAGTTCAAGAAGATCAAATCCCAGTCCAAGATGGTGTCCAAGGCCAAGAAGATCTTCGCTGAGTACATCGCCATCCAGTCCTGCAAGGAGGTGAGGGCTGGGCTGGCTCCCACGCTGGCCTGCGGCTCCTGGCGCGGCGCCTACCTGGGGAGCTGCTCACCAGCCCTGCTTCCTCTGCCCACAGGTCAACCTGGACTCCTACACACGGGAGCACACCAAGGAGAACCTGCAGAACATCACCCGCAGCTGCTTCGACCTGGCACAGAAGAGGATTTACGGGCTCATGGAGAAGGACTCGTACCCCCGCTTCCTCCGCTCCGACCTCTACTTGGACATAATCAACCAGAAGAAGGGCAGCTCCCCGCTGTAGGCCCAAGGACTGTCTGGGGCAGGCTGGGAGCTGTGTGTTTACATGGAATTGGGCAGTGGAGGCCTTCCCAGGAGCTGGTGGGAGCTCGCTGTGCTGCTCGTGCCCCAGGCCGTACGGACAGGGGCAGCTGAGGGCACCACGGCCGGGCAGGCTGGCACTGCTGCAGCCCCACCATCGCTGGTACGACGCCTTCGGGGTGGCCCCGGCGTGGATTTAGCCTGGAGGGGAGCTCCCACAAGATACTGTGAAGCACCTGCCCCAGCCTGGAGCGTTGCTGGAAGGTGGAGAGTGAGCCCAGCTCGGCGAGGAGGAGGAGGGGATCTCGTGCAGGGCTCTGGCGAGGGGACAGCAGCACAGACACAGATGTGGTCCTGGATTAAAGCCTCGTGAACTGGAGCAGCCCCCGGATGCTGCTGTGCTTCCCTGTGCCCTGGGGCCTCTGGCAGGAGCCCGGCGCTTCCTTGGCTCGTGGTGGGTCCCCCTGGAGCAGCGGGAGCCGGGCCCTTGCCCTGCGCTGGAGGGTGCAAAGCACCCCCTCCTGCCCTCACCCCTGGTTTATTTATTGCCCTCCTGTAGCTGGACACGTTGCTGTGTGATAGGAAAGCCCCGTGTCCCCCCCGTTCCCCAGTTACAAGTGCAATATTTGTGTGTGTCACGGCCGAGTTCTCCGGCGGAGTGGATGCCTTTTTCTTTTTGCAGGTGTGTAGATTTTGTAAGGTAGCAGGTTTTGTGTGCCAGACCCATTCCCTGGCAGCGGGCCGCTGGGGGAGCCTGGTGTAAATATCAATTACTGATGCCCTGACGACGGAGGGTTTGGTGATGGAGGAAAGCAGAAAAGCAACTCTGAGCAGCAGCCGCTCTCCTGACTCTGGATAACAATGCTGTGTTGGGAAGCAGGGGTTCCTGCTGGCCCTGGCAGGGCAGGGTGCACTGCCTGCCTCCCAGTTTACAGTGCAAAGCATCTCTGCAGCTAGAAACAAACCTACATTGTCATGGTCATAGGTAAATAAAAGGAGAATATAATTTCTTGTAGCTGGCTTTTGTTTGTGCCGTGTTTGTCAGCACTGGGGGAGCCGTGCAGCCCTCGCCTCTCTGAAGAGTGTAAAATCCTGTTACTGTGTGCCTAAAGAAGGGAAAATCTGATTCCATGAATTTCTGAGCTGTTTGTTATGATGGAGCAGCTGCCAGATGCTCCTGAGGCCAGGTCAGGGTGTAGGAGCAGAGTTTTGCCCAAAGTGAGACCGTTCCCAAGGCCAGCGGTCACTGCTAAACACAGCAGGGCACGAACCCCTGAGCAGGGAAATGCCCAAACACACCAGTGCTCAGTGCTGAGTGACCTCCTGCAGCTCCAGGTCCCTCTGGGACACACCAAAAGCAGCAACAAAAAGCTGTTCCAGGTCTGTGCACAGCTTGGCAGGGCTGCTCTTCCCCAGCAAGGGCAGCGCTCTGGTGTGGGATGCAAATATTTTGTAAAGGCTGTTCAGGGTGTGTGTGGTACCTGAAGTGCCACCTGGCTGTGCTGGGCCTTGGATGGCTCAGGGATGTGACTGTGGTGTCACAGGGCCATGCTGGGCTCTGGTGTTGCTGCCCAGTGCTGCTGTGATGCCCAGGGCTGTGTGGCTGCCCCACCTGAGCACAGCTCTCCCCAGCAGGTACCACCTCTGGGGAGCCGCCTGTTTTCCCTCTCCAAACAACCAGCAGGTGATGCCAGGCGAGGCAGAGCTGAGGGCTCTGCTCAGGGCTTGGCTGGGCCAGCAGGGCTGGTGAGGTGGCTCTCCTGGTGGCTCTCCTGGAGATGCTGTTGGCAGCCCAGGGTCAAGGCCCATGGATGGGGTCCCAGTGGTGCCCCAGTCACTGCCCCTGGAGCTGCTGGGACCTGGTGGGTGGGGGCGCCCTCCCAGTGCCTCCTCCAGGCCAGACCCTCCTCTTTCTCCTGGCATTGCCCAGAGCTTTCATCTCTCCTTCCCATCTGGAAGGGTTTTCCCTTTGTGTCTGGACTCAACACAGATTTTCTTGCATCTCCCTCTCTCTCCATCTGCACTCTCAGAGCTCCTCATTCCATCCCAAACTGTCAGTGTTAGGAAACTTACAGCAGGGTCCCTTCATTGTCCCATTTTTCCATGTCCCCAGGCTCACTGGGACATCCCCAGAGTGGGCACTGGGCAGCTCAGTCCCTGCTGTCTCCTTCTCCCTGCCCTGGGCACAGCCCCAGCAGCCCTGGTGCATCCTGTGGTGCTGATGCCCAGGAGCATCCCAACCCCATAACCTGTCTGGGTTTGGAGCCTGAAACCTGCCTTTGAGCCTAAAACCTGCCTTCCCTCCAGGAATGATCCCAGCCCAGTGAGGCAGGGAGGGCTGGGGCTGCTGTGGGGTGTGTGGGGTGTGAATCTGGTGTTTGGCTCTGATCCCTGCAGGGGACAAAGGCCCCGTGGGGGTGGGGGAGAAATGAGGGCCTGGGCTGACTCCCTGGAAAGATGAAATAGCCCTGGGTGAGTGGCAGGAGCTGGGTTATTGCTGCAAGAGAATTTATTGCTGGGTTCCAGGCTGGCCTGAGCCACTTGGCAAACGCCATCCCCACGTGCCTGGGGACACTCCATTCCCTGGAAGGACAGGCTGGGGCAAAGCTGGAAGGGCCATGTGCTTTTCCCTTGTTTTCCTGGGATGGCTGTGCCCCTGCACAGGACAGGTCTCAAAATGAACTCAGGTCTCCTCTTGGACTCCATGGTGACACTGGAGCCACAGCTTTGTCCTCTCTGTGCTGTGGGAGAGGGGCTGTGACAGCTGCTCCAAGACTTTGTGCTGCAGAGCAGAAGGTGTGAGCAGCTTGGAGCATCTGCTTGGGAACTGCTGAGGGAAGTGAGCCCAGGGAGGGGATTTGTGCTGGGGACATTGGTTGGGAAGGAGATCCAGCCCAGGTTTGTTGGGGGACATTGGCTGGGATGGAGATCCAGCCCAGGTTTGTTGGGGGACATTGGCTGGGAAGGAGATCTGGCCCAGGTTTGTTGGGGGACATTGGCTGGGATGGAGATCCGGCCCAGGTTTGTTCTGGGGACATTGGCTGGGGTGGAGATCCGGCCCAGGTTTGTTGG
>JACDOX010000207.1:1174050-1218261 GCA_014549065.1 Cardinalis cardinalis | reverse complement strand
GGGACACAGTGGTTGGAGGGCATCAGAGGGGGTGGCACAGGGAATGCTCAGGTTATCATGGCTGTTTGCTGGGTTGGCACTGCCAGGGTCGCTCTGGGCTTGCTGCCAGCTGGGCCCCACAAACTGAACCCTGTTTTTCCTGTTTCCCACATAAAGCTCTGTGTTCCAGAGCCTGCTGTGCTCTCTGGAACTGTGAAGGATCCTTCCAGTCACTCTGGGATACCCCAGCCTCCCTAAAGCTGGGCATGCACAGGGATGCTGCCACTTTCCCCCTCTGTAGTAATTACATATCCTCTGAACGGAGAGACATGGTTCTCCCAAGAAAATCCTGGGAAGCTGTGTAGAAGCTGTAGGAAACTTAGAGGAAAGAATTCAAACCATTATTATCTCTCTTTCTGTAACCATTGTTTATAGATATTGTTCTCCAGAGTGCACTATTCATAGTTCACCAATATAATACTGTGAGAGAAGATTCCTAAGAGCCAATCAAGTCTTAGGTCCACCATTGTTTCTATAAAAACTGTAGATTTCTAATATTAAGTATCTTTTCAAACCTTCTGATAATAGAGTCTCTGTATCACCTTTAGCTGTCCCAGATATCCCTTCAGTGACACCCCTCAGCTCAGATTGGGGATGAAGCAGCTCAGTCCTCCTCTCCCCTTCCTTGTGGCAACTCAGTGGTGCAGATTTCAGCTCACCTTTCCATTATTCTTCATTAAAATCTCACTGTTCCTTAGTCAATTGTAAAATTGAGGCAGGGTATTTGTCAGTGTTAGAAAATATAAAATATTTTTGAGGTAGGATGTTTCTGCAGGTGGGATCTGACTGCCTTTGCAGATTTTTGTGCTTTCTTGAGGCCTCACATTGAGTTTTGTGATTTATACAGGAGAAATGCAGCTTTTGTTGCACTGTCACCAGGTTCCTTGGGAGAAAGTGAGCTTTAGCAATATCTTAACCCTTCATTAAAAATAATACATTTGTACAAATTATTCATTCCTGAGGGGCTTTTTTAAAAACATTTTCATTGTTTTATAAGTGCAGCACTTTTTGCCTCTTAGAAAAAAAAATCTTTTAAAGTTGCCTTGGATTTTATTGCACAGCAAAATACTTTTTCTTTTCCTTGAAAAGGCCCACCTGTGTGTGGAACCCTGTGATGGCATATGCCTGTCAGCCTTTGTTTAAAAAGAGGGATATTTCTGACTCTTGAGACCAGGGAAGAAATCTTAAATCTTTTCTTTTCTGCTTAGGATTTTAAAGCTAATCATTTTAAAACTTATCATGTTAACCAGAGACAAAAGGAAACTTTGAAATCTTGATTTTTTAAACATTTTTATACTTTTCAAGACACCACTCTGAAAGGGCTTACACTCTCCCTCCTGCCACTTATTCACTCAACACCGGCGTGCAAAACAACCCCAGGCCTTCTCCCTATTTATTTCCAGCTAGGATAAACATGGTAGGATAAAAATTGTGGTCTCTTAGGCTGTGGTTTGGTGCAGGCAGGTGTGAGGAGCAGCTCCCAGTGCTGCCTGCCCTGATCCATCTGTGCCACGTGGGGAAGTTCTGCTGCTTCTCCCATCATGTGCAGAGTGGGATGGAGCCACTCCTGGAGCAGTGTCCTGGTAGAAGGACATCTTATTCCTATTTTCCTTCAGAATTTCTTGCCTCCCCTGCTTCTTGTAAGCAGTTTCCCCTCTTTTTTAGGTGAAGAAAAGAAAATTCTTGCCTTGCTCAAAGCCAGAAGTTCCTTTGGGGCTGTTCACTCAGTATTGTATTTGTGTTTGCCCCAGATGAAGGGAGGAATGATGAATCTGACTCCATGTTCTCAGAAGGCTAATTTATTATTTTATAATACTATATTATATTAAAGAATACTATACTRAACTATACTAAAGAATACAGAAAGGATACTTACAGAAGGCTAAAAAGATAATAATGAAAACTTGTGACTCTCTCCGGWGTCCTGACACAGCCTGGCACTGGTTGGCCATTGAGTCAAAATAATTCACACCAAAATCCAATGAAACAATCACCTGTGGGTAAACAATCTCCAAAAACATTCCAAAKGGGCAAAACACAGGAGAAGCAAATGAGATACTTATTGCTTTCCTTTTTCTSTGAGGCTTCTCAACTTCCCAAGAGAAAAATCCTRGGTGAAGGGATTTTCCAGAGAATTTGAATGCCACAACTCAGCTACAACCTTTTCCTCTTGTCCTTCTGTGGAAATGAGGAAGAAAGACCTGGGTTAAACTGGGATTGATCCCAACCTTTCCCCCCTCACCTCTACACCTCCAGCAGCTCGTACAGGTGTGGTCTGGGCACAGCTTTGCTCAGCATCTCTCCTGGAAAGGTCCTTGCTGTCCTTTGTGTCTTGACAGGGTTAATGCATTAAAGCCAACCAAGGAGTGAACGGGAGTTGTTTGAGTCTCTGGAGCAAACTAAAACAAAAGTGACACGAGAAAAGCAGTCATCCATTGTTGCCGGATGATAGAGGAGTTTTTAAAAATCAAACGCTCTGGTATAGCCTGGCTGTGCACAGAGAAAAACCTAATTAATTATAAATAAGATGGATAAATAATTTAAATGTATCACTTATTTCTCCTTTATAGTTTAACTCATGAAAAAATCATTTCAATTAGAAATTTCAACTCAATCTGAAATGCAGAGAAGCATGATGGTTCAAGATGGATGTGAACTCCTTTATGATCTTTATGACTTTCTTTCAAAAATGTGAGCTTTCTTTTCTCTTTTATTTTGGCAACTTGGGTGATAAAAAAGAAAAAGGAAAAAGACTGCTGACAGAGACAGAAACAAGCAAAATTTCTTTTGATAGGGTAACAGAATATATTTTTAATTTATGAATTAATAAGTATGTTGTGTGCAATGTCCAATTTGTCAAAAATATCTTGGTTCCCTTAGAATTCATGTTAAATGCATGAAATAGATGCAGTTTCTCCCCATTAATTATAATATCCCATTTCCTCAAGAGTAACGAAAGATGATTCATTTCTCTCCTCTGGCCCTAACTGGCTCCTTGGTAGTACTGATAGTGGGTTTCCCCATTTATTTTTGACCTTGTGAAACTATTTATGTTGGACTCAGCCGTGATGAATGGAGTGGGAAGAGGGAACACATGGAATTAGCAAGTTCTTCTCCCCTCTACTCATGGACACCACCTCAAATATTGCCCCAAACATTCTCAAGCTCACTCTGCTCTACTGAAAGATCTTCAACCTTAAAAATTATGTTTGTAGTCTATAAGTATAAAAAATAATTCGTGATCCTGATATCCCTGATGCTGATTTTTCACCCCGTCTACTCCTATGTCTTGGTTCTAATAATTCCTACATTTATTTCTACATTTATTTCTCCACAGTTCTGTGTCTTTATGTCTCTGTGTTTTCCTCAAGTTTAGAGATGTGTATATATAGTAGCTGTATGCTGATGGCTCTCATCTGAAGCACAAAATATGTCCTAATTGCTTCAAATTACTGCTTTTGCTTTCAGTTAATAGTCTCCTGTTTTGTTTCAGTTTCCGCTATGCAATTTTCCTGTTCAGAATTGTATATGCAGAGTACATATATGCTTACATCTGTGGATGGCTGCAAGGGAAATATACTGGATGTGATGTGAAATGGGGATTTTTATTAAACTTGATTGAAATAATGTCAGGAGGAGACCAAAATCAGCAGAGATGGAATCAGAGCAGCATCTGGTGACTGTTATTGAACAGGGAGGTGTAAGGAAATGGTGAGATTTGAGTAGGCCAAGAGCTGGTGCTGCACCAAGCTTCAGGAGATCCCTGGTATCAGGSATATCTTCTTCAGCCTGGAGAGGAGAAGCTTTGGGGTGACCTGATTGTGGCCTTCCAGTGCCTGATGGAGCCAACAAGAAAGATGAAGAGAGAGACAATTTCCAAGGACGAGGGGAAATGGCTTCACTCCAACAGGGAGTGGGGTTAGATGGGATATTAGGAAAAATTTATTGACTGTGAGGTTGATGAGGTTCTGGCACAGGTTGCCCAAGGGAGCAGTGGCTGCCCCATCCCTGGAAGTGTCCAAGTTCAGGATGCCTGGAGCTTTGAGCAGCCTGGCATAGTGGAAGGTGTCCCTGCCTGTGGCGCTGGAACTTTGTGATCTTTAAGGTCCCTTTCAAGCCCATTTTGTGATTTTATGATAACTTTGATACCTAGGAAAACAAGATGATGAAATGAGGTCTTCCGCTGTCTTCAGGGCAGTGAGTGATTAGCATGCAGACATTTTAACACCAGAGCAATTGGTGTTTTTCTATTGCTGGGGTTTTTATCAGCAAGAATGAATTCCTCAGCCACTGGTTCTGTCCTCTATGACCYTAAAACAGAGACCTTTTTGAGTATTGAGGAGTTTCATTACTATAAAAAAAATTTGATTTTTATTCTGCTTTGTAACTCTTAGAAACCAAAGGCTTTGTGCAAAAAATTTTAATATTCCAGTTTCCAGTTGAATTCCGTTTTTGTATTTTCTCTTCATGATATGTGGAAGTCCTGATGCCCAACAGGTCAACTGTGCACATCTATATTTAATGATTTGATAAGGTTCTTCCACCTTTTTCTCTTCTGAATTTCCTGAGAAGAGCTTGTGAGTATGCATTTCTGATGAAGCCTTTGATGGAAAAGCATTGGGATTTTTTTCCCCCTTTCCTCATTCAAAGTACATTTAATGTGCAGATCTGGAAAGCCCAATTTTTAGCCTAATAGAAGAATCTGAGAGAGGATGGTGCGGGAAACAAGGTTTTGGAATTAAATTGAAGCTAAAAGTGTAGTAGAGGAGAAGTGCTAAAGAAAAAGCTCTTTGCTCTTAGGCTTCCTTACATTCATACCTGATCAGCTGAGGCTTTTAATTCCAAAGGTATATTTGGAAGTTTAAGATTTTAGCATTTTCCCAATGATGCCTTGGAAGGCTGACCTAGAACAGAGGCTGGACAGAGCTAAAGAATAAAGTAGGGATTTATTCAAAGGCCTCCATGGATCCACCTTGGGCAGCACAAGAGCCCAGCCAGGGCTGCACCCAAGATGAACCAAAATGGCCCCAAAATGCCCGGCCGGGCACGGGGTCTCTCCCTGGGATCAGTTCTGCTCCATTTGCACCTTGCAGTTCATTGTCCCATTCCAGCTTTAGCCTCTGCAGTCCCACCCTGCTTGTTTTTCTCTCTCCAGCCCACAAGGTTTGTGCTCTTGGGCTGAGATTTGGATCATTTATCCTTGGTGCCCAGCTGGAGCAGGAATTGTTTTGTCTCCCTGCTCTGTGCACAGAGCTCACCATCCCATCATATGAAGCCCAGAGCCATACACTAAAGCAGCACAGAATGTGAAACATAGAAAAGCTCAAACCTGAGGCATCACCAAGGCTGTATTACAGACTCAGGATCATGTGCTAATGACACAGATATTTTGTTTTGAGGCTAATAAGGCACATGTCACTTGTGGTAATTACCCAGTACAATGGTGTGACCAGGGCAGGGATTGTCCCTCTGTGCTGGCTCTGAGAGGCCCCTCCAGGGCTGGGTCCAGTTCTGCTCCTGCAGGAGAGCCCTGGGGGGGCTGGAGCGTGTCCAGGGCAGGGAACGGAGCTGGGAAGGGGCTGGAGCCCCAGGAGGGGCTGAGGGAGCTGGGAAGGGGCTGAGGCTGGAGCAAAGGAGGCTCAGGGGGCCCTTGTGGCTCTGCACAAGTCCCTGCCAGGAGGGCACAGCCGGGGGGGTCGGGCTCTGCTCCCAGGGCACAGGGACAGGAGCAGAGGGAACGGCCTCAGGCTGGGCCAGGGCAGGCTCAGCTGGGCCAGCAGCAGCAATTTGCCCATGCAAAGGGAGCTCAGGCCTTGGCAGGGGCTGCCCAGGGAGCTCTGCAGTGCCCATCCCTGCAGGTGTCCAGGGAAGGCCTGGAGGTGGCACTCAATGCTCTGGGCTGGGGACAAGGTGGGCATCAGGCATAGCTAGCTTGGCCAAGATGGGCTGAGAGGGCTTTTGCAGCCTAAATTTATGGGATTTATGTAGTTCAACAGCTGCTTTTCTGTTCCCTGACAGTTGTCTTGGCCCCTGTTACTGGCTYGTGCATGGAAAGCTGCAGAAGCACCTCTCGAGAGGTAGCACCACCCCAGGCCTTCTGTTCAAGGGTGCCCGTGCCAACAGGCCGCACTGTGGTTATGGTTTTATTATCTGATCAAGTGGCTGGGGAATAATTTTTCCCTCTAAAAATTCCTTTATTTTTTTTTTAAATGAAGTAAACTAAGGAAAAAGTATTCTTCATTGAAGAACATCTAAAATCAGGTAGTTGAACTTTGATGAATTCGTTTGCAACCCTAGTGAGCACCCCAGTTACAGWGCTGGCCTCTTCACTTTTGGGCTCAGTAATAATTTCTGATTAGCTCTATTTGAAAATGAGCTTCAGCTGGTGATTTACACAAACTAAAGCTCATCATTCTTGCAAATCTAGTCAAGTAGTCCTAATATGGCAAGGCTCCAAGTGGAATATGTTCAAAATGTGGTGGAAAACCGTGATTTGTAGCTGTGTGTTGAAATCTTGCTATTAACAAGGAGCACTGTGATCTTGCTAAATTTCACAGGGGAATCTTCCAGCAGCCTTAAGGAGGAACAACAGTGCTGGTTATACTGGGATAGACTGACAGATTAGGACAGAAATCAGAAAATTGTCTTGTGAATTTGTTTTTAATTCCCTACTGAATTCAAACTAGCAACTTCAAAGTTAAGATGGAAAAAAAAAAACAGGACAAAAAAGATTCTTAGGAGAGTATACAGGCCAAGGAGTCTGGGACAAGATCCTTTCTATAAAAACATTAAATGTAATGCCTAAAATAAGAATGGAGGAAGATTTGGGGAACTGGGGATAGGAATAGGAATAAATAGGTGGGAAAATTCCAGCAGTTTGGAAAAATTGCTAACAATTACATTTCACCTTTTTATTTTCTCACCTTATCTGTTCAGTGTAGTTCAAGCATCRTTTAAAGGAGCTCTAGATTGCCTTGTGGCATTGGAGATTTTGTTAAAGTCTATACCCAATCTCCCAATTTCTGCTATAATTTCCATCCCCATTTTGGTTTTGAGGGTTGTTTTTTTTCTCAAAACCTTTTTCTATGTATGGAGAGGTAAGATGACCTCTTAGTTGTATGGAGAGAACTTGATTTGTTTTGCTCTTAAACCAGCCTTCTAATTTCCCACCCTAAATATTTTCACAGCCAGCTTTGTTCCTCTACCAGGATTATGCTTCAACTTAAACATTTCTCCTACTCCCTCAGTGTGCACCTCTCTGATATAATTATGCTTGGAGGAGGACAGTATTTATATCTTTCCATTAACTTCTGTGCGTTAGAAATCAGATACAAACATAATTGAACAAAATTAGATGCATTTTCTTCCAAAGAGTCTCATAGAGTGAAAAATGAATCATTGAGCATTTTATTTGAGTTCTGTGTGGGATTTTGCCTGGCACCTTTTGACACTTAATTTAATTTTGTTAAATTTGATATTGAAATATATATGAAAATTCTTTGATAAAACACTGCTCTCCTCTGCATTCTTTCAATCACACCTTTTGGAAGAATCAACTCTTCTGTGTGTTTAACAATACCTTTTAAATCAGCTGTTTCAAAATGCAAGGGGAAACACTAATTTCATTTAGCAGAGGGTTTTKCTACACTGTTGTGGCTTGGAAAGGGAAGTGTCAGTGCTCTTGTAAAGATGCCAGGGTTCCCCCCGGCACTGGGACTCACCTTTTTGGTGCAGGAATGAATATATAACCTCAGGAAATAGGGTGGAAAATCTGCCTGTATCACTGTATTATCTGACACTCTAATCACATAAGCAGTTCATCAGTGCGTGTTAAGGCAGTGGCTGATTTTTTTACCTTAAAATATTCCCAGTTTTGCATCTTCCTTATCAGCCCTCTGCTCTTGTGTAGTTGCACTCTCTCTGATATGACCATTTTTGTTCACTGAGAGAACCAGCAGCAGCCTCTCTGCCTTCTCCTTGCATCCTCTAAAGGGCACAGATGCTGCAGGAGTCTATGGAAACCCTCCTGAAGATGAAAAATGATGTCTTAAAAATTATGTCATAAAATTGTCGCTCCGAAGCTGTCCTGCTAAGATCATTTTACATCTTGGAAACGTGCCCTCATCCTTCTTCTGCTCTCCTGTGTCACAACTTCACTTTTAAAATAGCAGTAAATGTTAAGTTAATATCTCCTTTAAAATCACTCCTTAATGTATGTGCTCATCAGGGTAAAATGCAGTACCCTAAAATATTGTTAGCACTGAGCATTAACATTGGGGGAAAAAAAAGTCTAAATCCTACTTAAATGAGWATTAAAATGTGTAATATTCTTTTAAGACAAGTCACTGTTGGATATTCTTTTCTGGTGCTTTGTAGCTCCAGCAATTTTTGCCCACACCTTGCATTGAACTGAAGCAGAATTTTCATTAATCTGGCTGTTAATTTTGACATTCAAAGGTCAATGGAACTCTCTATTAAGATATTAAGCATAACATATGCTCATTATATCATCATGTAACACTTATCTCAGTTTGATAATGCAGCAGCATAATGGTGTAATAATATTCTGTAAATCACAGCCAGGTATCTAACATCTCTTCTAACATCTATATGTAAATGGAATTGGGAGCAGATGGGGTTTTTTGTCTTTATGAGTATTTATGGTGGTACCTGATATCCTGGCTGACCTACATACTTGTCCTTTTCAGTAAAAATCACATTTCTGTCACTCCACATCTGCCATGTTCATCCATGGGCCTGGACTTTATTTTGGATTGCCCATGGAGTTTGGAGGCATGGATAAACCACTTCTTTTTAAGGTTGTCTAGTTCTCTGGTTTAGGTGTGCAGTATTTCAATCCCAAATGCCTCCCAGCCACAAGAATTCATGGGGAATAAAAGAGATGGAATGAAAGGTTTTTAAATGAAGATCTTTTAGTGGCTTTACACTTTTAAATTGTTGTCTCTGCACTTGGAATCACCTAAGAGCACTTATGAATATTTGATGGTGTGGTGAAAGCCCTAAGTATGAAGATTTATGGAGACCACAAATGGCTCACCTGGGCTTAAACATTCTTGCTCCTTATCCTTTAACCAAAGCCTGGAAGGTGTAAATTCAAGGTGATGAGGCAAATGTATCACTCAGAAGGGACTTTCCATATGTGGACTAAATCGAATTAAAATATGCTTCATTCTGTATTTATTTTGATAACTTTGAGGCAATGCTGATATGAAATGAAAGACTTTGCATTTTGCTTAGTGAGCAATACAACAAAAATTATTTTTTGTGTGTGTTTTGTTTTTTTCTTGAATAGTTTGATAAAACTTTGARAGATTCTTTACAAACGTTAACTTGTTGCCTGAATCTGCATGCTGCAGAAGGGATTGTTGGGTTTTTTAACAGCTGGCAGTGAGATCTGTCAGTATTTTTGATGGGGATGCACTCTGATTTTTCTAAGCTAATGATTTGTAAGAAATTAGATTTGGGATCTGGAAAATTTGGGTTAAGGAAAGGTCAAGGAATTAAAAGATTATTATGGGCAATAAAAACCAGATGGAATACAACATTATGCAGTGAAGAGGAACTTCTGGCAGGGCGGGGCGAAGGACAAGTGGAGCAAAGCCAGGGACCAGCAAAGCAACTGGGGTTTCCACATAAAACCAGCCTGAGACTGCTTCCCTGCACTGCAGATTCCACATCTGATGAGAAATTCAATTTAGAGACATAGAACTTGAGCTGGGACAGCACCCTGAGCTCACTCCCCTGGGAGATCAGGTGCCACATGTCCTTTGGGCAGCTCAGAGCATTGTGCCAGTGCCAGCGCAGCCATTCTCTGTAGCCATGATATTTTCTGAAAAATCCTTTCCTTAGGATTTTTTCTCCTGAGAAGCTGAGAGGCCTCAGGAACAAAATGTAAACAATGRTTATCTGCTGCTGTGGAATGCAACAGGTGCATCTGGGATTAGTTTCATGATTGTTTTAATTAATGGCCAATCACAGTCCAGCTGGCTCAGACTCTCTGTCCAAGCCACAAACCTTTGTTATTATTCTTCCTTTTCTATTCTTAGCCAGCCTTCTGATGAAATCCTTTCTTCTATTCTTTTAGTATAGTTTTAATATAATATATATAATAAAAAAATAAACCAAACCTTCTGAAACATGGAGTCACATCCTCGTCTCTTCCCTCATCCTCGGACCCCTGTGAACACGGTCACAATTCTCCATTTGGGAGAGGAGGATAAAGGGGTGAAGAGGAGGTGCAGGGTGGGGAGGCACCCCTGGGGGCCAGAATTCTCATGCAGGCAGCACCAGCAGCCAGGCAGCTCCTAGGCAGACCCATTAATCTGCTCAGCCTGTCAAAGATGAAAGTCAAACTTGCTGTGGGAGCACTGCCAGGCTCGGGTCACCCCCGTGCATTCAGGCTCTGGAGGAGATTGTGCCTTGTCCTGGGAGGATTAGGCAAGAGGGTGACACAATTAYATTTTTATTCTGGCCCTGCTAGATGAAATATTGCCCATTACACATTTGTGCTGCTGTTTAATTTGCTCTGGTGGTGAGGTGATGTGTGTTGCTCATTTTTAGTGGCCATGTCCTGCTGCCGGAAGTTATCAGGACAGTGTCCCTCCAATTATGCAATGCAGGTTACTTAAGCCTACGGATGTGTTGTTGGCTGTAATGAGAGTAGGGATTAGGAGCAGCATGTGCTCCAGGATAAAAAAAAAAAAAGCTTTGGACTGACCCAGAAATTGGTTTTTTGTGCCCTTATCCTGCTGTAGGAKAATTTAGGTAAAGGTGAACTTTGGCTGGTGACTTTTTACTTGCAAAAAGTGATGYGGTTTAAACAGAGAGAGGGAAAACTCTCTAGAGAAAAATGTGTTGTTGCTACAAGGGGAAAATCTATAGGCTGAAAGCAAGATATCACAAATTTGCATAGCTGCTCATTTKAGTAAGGAGAGGAGGCACCACATGTGATAGATTAGGTGAGAGTCTCCCAGAATGGGACTTGGGGGGTGCACAGGGATGGGGGTGAGGGTTCCTGACTCTGTAACAAATAACACTGGGGAGCTGCATCTAACTCTGCCCACAGAGATCCTTCAGCCTCCCCACGGGATCTGCAAAACCAGACCCACATCCATGGCCAAGGGTATCCCACATGGAGGAGAAGTTTCTGGGTTTCCCATACTAATAAAAGCAAACCTAAAATTCTTCATTTTTTTTCTCTCCTAGCCAACAGACTGCCACTTTCTTCTCTTAATTGTATTTTCTACTGAGACTTGCTCCAGGTGTGACAAGTGAAAACTTTGTTTTTAATGAGGAAAACTATTTTGATGAAATTCTGATTCAACAACATATTCAATAAAGCTGCAAATTTTTTTATATCGCCAATTTTAAAGGTGCAATGAAAATTAGTGCAGGTGAACTCTTACATATGCTTTCAGAATAAAACTAGCAGGATCCATTGTGCCATCTTTAATATAAAAACTTAATTTTTTTCCTAGCCAGAACAAAATTGTTCTGTATGATTTCTTTTTTTCTCTTGAGAGAAAAATAACATTTTCCCTTTACACCCTAATTTGGGGAGAAGAAGAGATCATTTGAAAAGTTGTTATTGCCTCTTTCATTGTTAAATAACACAGAAGATTTATTTCCTGAGTAGCTTCAGACCTTCTAAACACACTTTCATACTTCTTTTTCCCCTAAGATTCATTTATTTGTTTTAAATGTATTTTATTTCTTGCTTGAATGTTGCTGACTGGCACTTTTGGTGCTGTGGCTGGAAGGAGTGGCTTGAAATTCCATGGCTACAAACATAAGGAGCAGCCGCCAGGTCTCCATCCCAGCAGCACTGAATGTCTCCAGAATTACTGCTTGAGCAGTCACTTGGGTAAGATGAACAAAAATTGGTTTAAAATACATTTGCCACTCATTTTCCCAGCAAGGCATTGGGGCTGTGCTTGGTGTTTGTTTTTTGAGGCTATTTAGGTTTGTGCTTGAGAAATGACAGTGAARTAAAGATTTTGGATTTAGTTCTGTTGGCCTGAGTCTGGAATTTTGGTCTCTTTTAGAATTAAGTTCTGATAGAAATGCTGTATGCATCTTCATCAGCTCTTCTCTTGCCCTGCTTTCATTTTCCTCCAGCCCATTTTTCCTCTTCTTTCCTTACCTTTCTTCCTCTTCTTTCACCTTTTCCCTGTCTCCTCTGAGCTTAAGATCCCTCCTGCCTCCTGATGAAGSAGCAAGAGACTGAAAAAAGGCAAATTTTGAGTTCTTAATAACACAGTAAATGAAATGTTGGACATGAGGAAGCAAAACTTGATTTCTTTCTGTGGGTGAACTTCTGAGTTAAGAAATAGGAGGCGAATTTCATTTACAGAAGAAACATTAAACACTTCACCAGGGCCCATGGATTTATGTAACTCTTGTTCTTTTATGTATTCCCTCACCTCATCTTTTTCCACCAAGGTCCTCCTTGCTCCAGCCTTTCCCCTTGGTCTCTGGGGAAAGGTTTTGGGACTCCTAAAGCTGACCTTGCAATTAAATACTGGRGTGAATGAGGCCCTCAGTCAAATGAAGGTGCCCAAGAGTTTGACAGCCTTTTTCTGCAGACATTCAGCTTTCACTTGAAAGTAAACATGTTTCCAGGTGAATATCTGGAAGATATGTGTGGGTAGAGATTCTCCTGGAAGAGGACACAGCAAACCATGGTCCYGATGGCAAATTCTTTCTTCTTGTAAAACACCTGAGCTGCTGTGCATTTGTTTTGGGTTTGGGTATWTTTTTTGGTCTTAATTCCSTCCTRAAGGATTTTGCACTGTACTGAAGGACTCTCAGTGACACAGCCCAGATTTGTTACCTTTCTGCCTCTTTTTAGTGTTGAATCTAGCACCATTCTGACCTTTCTGAGCTAAATATAATGAAAAAGAATAAATMTGTTCAGTTACTGCCTTTTGGTTTCAACTACTGGTAAAATGAAGGCAAAATAAAGGTCAATTTTGGCAAAAGAAGTGTAGCTCTAACAACATGACACTATTATTCTACTATGCTGTTTATTTCCTATTAAACACRTTTATTCTGTTTTCACCAAGTATCTATTTCTACTTAAGTCTTTCCTACAATCCTGTGTAAAATCTRTGTTTTACAATACTTATGTCAAATGCACAAATATTTGATTTTTGTGGCCTCTAAATCAGTCCCTGTGTTTTGTCTGTTCATACTGAGTGGAGAGTTGCTGACTTACACCTGTGAGAGAGCCTGCTATAAATATGATCAATAGCTGTTTGCATCCTATTATTTTTATTCTAGGCACATTCCTGTGGTCAGGATGTCAGATCCAGTGTAATGTGGTCTGTTGTCTAATCAATAGTAATAATGATAAGACAGCTTTTTATCCTGATGGCAGTTTCATGGGGGGGTTTGGAAACCATTTGTTATCTGAATGGTGATATGAAACCCTAACATTAATGCCAACTATGCTGCATGTTCCCTCCAAGTTTTCAGTGCATTGTGTCACCTTCCATTAAGTTTTATCATGTCATKCAGCTGCACTTTGAAGTGCTTTGCTTGTTCCTACGTTGAGAATTTGAGGCAGAAGGATGTATTTCAGCTTTCCCTGCTGCCAGTGCATCGCAGGAAGCATCCAACTTTCCTCAGAGTTGGGGGTCTAATTGCTGCTTATTAAAAATAATGAACTATCTTACAAGTTGTACTTTTCTGCTGCCGATTTAATTAGTGTTCACCTCCCCCNACCCCCCCAACTCCTTTGCTAGGCTGACAGAGCTGAGAGGAGGGAAACTGAAGCAATTTGAAACCTTGTTAGAAATTTATGAAGTGCTAAAATGTTTTATTCCCAGAGGCTGCTTTGCCAGCTGTCACTGGTAAGCCATTCGCTGCCTGTGCTAGCAGGGGGAGGCAGCAGGCCACAGCCAACACGAGCGTGTACATCGTTTGGCAGATTATACACTCTGTAATTAGCAGGAAGTAGAGTGAAACTAATTATTTTTCTCCTCAATTGGGCCAATGACATTTGAGAGGAGGACGGATGTGGTGCTGGATGGGGAAGTTGTGGAGAAACCAGAGATTCCTTCCTCTCCCTGCTCRCTGCGCTGGTGGTGACCCCGCTTCCAGCTGGGAAAGGCAAGAAAAGCACCTCTGCCCGGCTCACAGCCTGTGGCCAGCAGGAGAAAAGCTGTGTGTTTGCTCTGCAAACCTTTCCTGGTCTGTGGAATGATCCCTTTTGGCTGGGGAGAAGCTGGGCAGGGTTTGGTGTCTCCTCCAGTGATGCTGTGTAGGGCAGGATGCAGGTCTTGAGAGAGGAGATGCTTTTGTGTCCTCTCACTAAACCTCCAAAGGCTCCTAAGTGGCTGATTTGGCTACAAAGTGAACTGCCAGTAGGTTCTATCCAGGAAAGTCTGTTTGTGTAGTAGTCTATTAGAATTTTTAGTTTTGATTTCCTGAACTAAAATGAAAAATCTGTCTGCTTCCATCTTACAGTTCTCATTTGCAAGCAACACAGCAACCCCTTACCTGCACACATAAGCTGCAGCCTGGAAACCAGATCTTTTTTCTCTCCCCTCTAAGGCTGACCTTTAAAGTTCATTCCTATCTGTGCATTTCCAAGGGAAGACTTTCACAAGGTCACTTCAAAGACCTTATTATTTGAGTGGAGTCACTTGAAGWACAGTGCATGAGAAGCATATTGCTRGAATATGAACCACTAGAAAATGCATTAAGGGCATTTAGAAACATAAAAATAGCTGCTGCTTTTCTGTCTTTAACACCAGGTGAGCTTCAGTGTTTTAAAAAGCACTAGCTTTGGCTTTTTATTTTGTTTCTTTCCTATAGCCTGATAAAACTGCTGGTTTATATTTTAGATGCTGGGCCTAGATTCTGTTCTCCATCTCCTGGTTCATTTTGATCAGTTCTTTAATTAGACCAAGAAGTGTGTGCTGGCTTTTTATTTTACCTTTTTAAAAAAATTGACCTTTTTGATTCTTCTGTCCCCCCCCACCTTCTATCTTGTGGTGGTCCCTTGAGTTTTGCACTGATCATATTCTCAACAGGTCTAATGACAGTCCCTCAGTTCCCTCCCTGAGCAGATCATTTCTGTGCCTAACTGCGGTTAGAGTTAGTCAAAGCCTAATGTGTGTAGCCTTATTATTTTCTTCCCCTCATTTGATTTCAAAGTCTTTTCTCTTCATTATGCCAAACAGGAGTGAGGAAGTTCTTTTCAGTGAAATGTTAAGACCAGGAAGAAGTGGGTGTTTATGTGTACTCAGGAAGGGAATTCAACAATAACAAGGCATTTTAGTGTCAGCTGTGTATAAATTAAAGTGGATGTTCCATGCAGACAATGCACATCCTTTAAGAATGAGCTATTTGTAAAAAATTGGGTGTTTTTTTTTAAACAATCGTGTCTTTCTTAACAGCATTAGGTATTTCTTCAAAGTAACGATGCTTTTGTGTGAAAATTGTTAGTTTAGGTTGACTCTACATTGTAAAAGCACAAAGGAATCTGAGCTCCAGTTTGGAATGCATCAAATGGGTAATGCTGCATTTGCATTAGGATGATGTTTACAGGGCCTTCAAAAGGCAGGAACTGAAACTGTGCTTCAAGACTCTTCACTTCTCCCTCTTTTCCTGCCAGCTCTTTGTGCTCATCCTGAGACGCCTCGCTCATGGAGTGCCTGGTTCTCAGCTACCAGTGTTTGTGCCACCACTGCTCACAGGGTCCAGAAAGGGACCTCGAGGCTTCTATGGAGTTTTATGTCACATCACCTCTCAGACACCCTTAAATTCCTCAGGTGCCCAGCCTGTGGTGGCGGGTGCTCCCAGGATCCAGAAAGGGACCTTGAGGTTCCTCAGCAGTGTGTGCAGTCCTGCTTCAGGCAGGAAAATGGAGTTTTGTGTCACATCACCTCTCAGACATCTTTGAATTCCTCAGGTTGTCCAGCCTGCGGTGCCTGGTGCTCACAGGGTCCACAAAGGGATCTTGAGGTTCCTCAGCAGTGTRYGCAAGCCCTGTGTGCTGAGTCCTKCTTCAGGCAGGAAAATTGAGTTTTGTGTCACATCATCCCTCAGACACCCTCAAATTCCTGAGGGAGCCCAGCCTGTGGTGCCTGGTGCKCTTTGTCACTTGGCTCCTGCCAGCACAGGTGGGATGTGTGGGATTTATAGAAATCAGAAGGTTTTAAGAAAGCTAAGAAAGCAGGCCTTAAGCAGAAGTTATGRGAACAGATGCTAAAGCAGCAAAAAAGATTTCTARGCCATGGTGTAGACGTGAGAAATAGAACAATRRGCTWGTGTTAGCTCGCCTTCTAAGTTGCAACAAGTTTATTTAATGTATATTTTAGAAGGTTAAAAATGAATGGAGCTCTGTGCTTAAGTTTCTATGAACAAGCTATTGTGTTTAGAAAACACCTCATTGTTTTAACCAGAATTACGTATGCTTCAAGATTATTGGATAGAATTATTGTCAATATGCCTTTTCTCTATGTGATTGGATGAAAATTACTCTAGATCTGTCTTATGATTTGCGGTAACRTCAAGTTTCTTTAGCATTCTGTGAAACAGTGAGCTAGTCACATCAAGTTGTCTCCATTGTAAAACAATGTTATGAGACTGATGTGAGAAATAAACCTCTCAAAGACCTGATTCCAAGTGTCCCGTCCCGTTTGTGCTGTAAATATATTGCCGGCGAGCAAATCAGTCTAATTGCCCTTGAGGCAAAAGGATGGAGAGTGGTGGCCCAGCAAGGACTGATCTTCCTGCAGCAAAGCTGCCCCTGAAGTTATGCAGGAATTCAGTGCAGGCATTGCAAAGCAGGATTTAAATCTGTTTTTGTGGAGGCAGGATGGCTCAGYGGTTGCAGATCCTGTTGCACGACCAGAGGTGCATGTCCCTGGCAGAAAGGGCAGTGCCCCCAGTGGAGTTTGCAGCTGCCTTAGTCCTTCCAGGAATAATCATATAATTCTTACAGTTTTTGCCCATCTGCTGCCATTCCCCTCCTTTCCACCAGCCCCAGATACTTCATGTAGACCTGACAAAGGTGTTGCTTCTGAATATTTTTTTCCTCTTAGATGGTTTCTCTCAGACTGCTTCTTCTGAGGGAAGTTTCTGGTCTCTACTGCAGACTGTTWTGATGTCTGAGCAGGTTTTCATCCCCTTATGGGACTAAAACGTGCATTTGCAATTGTAATAAATACTGCTCTTTCTGAAAAATATTCTGTAAACATATGTTTTCTTTAATAATGAGGTATACAGCAAACCAGCTGAGATTAAGGCTGTTTCATATATTTATTTCTCTTTTATTGTTCTTGTACTTGACATGTTAATGAATCATCTCACCATTCTAATGAAAGTTATCACACATAAGGTTTTCAGAAAGTCAGAATGTAGTTACTGAATCTGCTGGTTTATTATCATTCTGGAATTCCCATAAGCTCTTATTTTTTGTCATGAGTGTTACCTGTGTTTTGCTAAATCCAAATTTAATATACAAATAATACCAATATTATTGTTCAATGTAAAGCTGTACTTAGATATCAACCAAATAGAGATAGTGTAGAGAGCTGTTTCTGCTTGCCAAGGCCTCCCTGGGAAATCTGGGCTATTTTCTTTCTGATCATTTTTAGTTACTTGCATGTAAGGTCTGTTCTCCAAATTTAACATTTCAGACTGAGACACTAAGACATCATCTGAGCATAGGCTGCTGGGAAATACAAAATGGGATTCACCTTCCCAAAGCACTTCTAGGACTCATCTGATATTTTGTGTATTTTTAAGAGGGAGAAACTAATTATGCATTTAACAGTTAAAAGACTCAGCYTGGTGCAGTGCTTGTGGTCTGTGTAGCATAATTGGCTTGTCTCTTCTCCCACCAGATCAATTGCATGTGTTTATTAGTGAGTGATATGCACAGAACAAGGATCCCAAGGAATATGGAAGAAAGAAGTTATTTCCAGTCTTTTTAAGGAGAAGGAACTTAGAATTTAAGACTATTTTAAATCCCCTGTTGAACCTGTTATATCAGCTGARCAAMAAAAGCATCARGTTTCTGTATAAYGGAATCACAGGATGGTTTGGGCTGRAAGRGACCTTAAAGCTCATCCCATTCCAGTCCTGCCACAGGCAGGGACAGGGACAGGGACACCTCCCACTGTCCCAGGCTGCTCCCAGCCCCARTGTCCAACCTGGCCTTGGGCACTGCCAGGGATCCAGGGGCAGCCCCAGCTGCTCTGGGAATTSCAATCCAGCCCCTGCCCCTGCTCCCAGGGAASAATTCCTCATTCCCAATATTCAATCCAAACCTACTCTGAGTCTGAAGCCATTTCYCCTTGTCCTGTCCCCCCATCCCTTGTAAAAAGTCTCTCCCCATCTCTTCCCTTGGCTTTGTGAACCCAGAGAGGTTCCCAGCCTGCCCTGGCACATGCCCTGTGTCTCCRCATCTCACTGCTGGGGCGTTGTTCTTTTAAATGATGTGAAAAACAGCTCTGATATTTGTCTGCACCTTGTTCAGCATGGGGAGGTGCTGTGCTGGTGAGTGATGGACTAGAAAAACCTAAAAATACCTTCTTGCTGCTGTGGTTCTTCTGCAGACTGCTCCTTACAGTGGCCTTTTGTTTAATTCAAACACAGAACCACTTCATTTTCCCATTTTCAGGGCTGATATTCTGGGAGTCTAAAAAGAACACCTAAGCTCATGAAACCTGATACAAAGGTCAATTTATGCCCATCCTCCCCAGCAAATCCTTGATGTAATTAAATGTGCAGTACTTGAAGCTTACCCTACTTGCTACCCTTTTTTTTTTTGTTGTTGTCTTGATTAAACATGACAACAGATCAATGAGAGAGTTAAAACAGGCCATTAAAAATAGGCACAGGCTTAAACCAAGTATTTGGTTTCACTACAGAATAATAAAACAACCCAAAATGTTCAGAGTGTTTTTAATGGGACAAATCTAGATATGAATTATATAGGGGATGGGATGGTTTGGTTAGATGGCATATTTTTTAAAATTATTTTATTTTAAAGCCAGAAACCTTAGAACAACCCAAGAGGGATTTTACCAATCAGCTCATTGTATTGGGTTCTTTTTTTTTTTTTTCAGTCCATGAATGAAAATGGCTTAAGGTGATGATAATCAATAAAGCCAGATACCTTTCATAAAATCTGAGTGAAGAAAGGAAGAAATGGAAAGATGAAAAAATATTGCTGATAAACCCCCACAATTTCTCTGCTAGATCAAGTTCTGTTTTAGGAAATGCAAACAGGCCCTAGGGATACCTTGGTATCAGTCTATGCCCTGAACYCAACTGGTGCTGCTGCACAATCTGATATTTCTACAGATTACATAAGGTCTTCTATTTGATTGGTGTGTCCTTTGTGTCCTGTCCCCTTCACATCAACTTGTGGGTGAAATAACATTTGGAAGTCAGTATTTTTTTTGTCCCTGAGTACTCCTGGCCTTCTGTTTTATTTATTTTGTTCTTCTCATGGTACATTTTCAACGATGCATTGAAATATTAGTGAGGCGACTTTTGGGACTTGATCCCCTGAGAAATGTTAGATATGGAAACCCCTCTATCAAAAACCTGTGCAAGACAATGATGTTTGCAAACCTGCTGTCCTGATGATGGACAGAACTGACTGCTGGACAGAACTGACCTTAGAACTGGTAATAAAATTAAAGTATTTACAAATAYATAGGAAATTTAAAAGCAGATAGAATTTTTTCTGTTTTGTTTCTGCTCTCTTGTGATTTGCTGCTTATCAGGTTAATGGGAGCAAAGGAATTTTATTCCTCCTTCCTCTGCCTCCTCTTTACCCCTTTAGTCAGGTTTGGGTGTCACTGTCACATCTATTTGAGGTTACCTCTGTATCTTAGGTATAGATTTGTGTGTGTGGTGGGTTAGCAGCCTCCAATCGTGACTTTCCAGTCTTAATATTGCTATTTAACACTTAAAGCAAGATTAAAAGGATAAATATTAGGATTTTTGCCCCACACAGAGCATGACCTCCTCATGTCTCACATTCAGGCCRCTGAAGCTGGATTGGGTTCTGTGTTTGCAGCAGAATTACCTGCTAAAGCCTCAAGCAAAGGATGATGTTATGGTAACCATTTGGAACCAACACAGAGTTAAAAAGAAAAAAAAAAGTAGTGATATATATGAGACACTTTAATTCCCGTTCATATTCCTACTCTAGCACAAATGTCATTAAATTGTAATAGTGATTACACATAATGACTACTTGATACTTTGATTTTGCTCAAAAGATCCCTTTTATCTCATCATTATTTACACTTTAAACTCTGCTTCACAATCTACATGGCTGTCAATTTGTATGATGCACATACTTAATTATCTCTGATTAGGAGCAGAAGTGTGTGTGGGAGAAACTATTTTGCCAAATACAGTGATTGTATTAAGCCTTAAATATTATGGTTTAGTGTGACTGATGAATGAAAAAGGTGGATTTTCAGCTTGGTAGAGTTGGCTCATGAAGATGAGAGGTGAAAGGTGGATGCTGTGGTTTGGAGACCCCAGGGAAGGTGATTTTTGTCTTGGTTTAGCACAGGAGATGCAGCTGGAACATTCTAAGAGGTACCAGCAACACAGGAAATATTAGAGAAACACTTGCTTGAAAYAGATTGTTTCAAGAGAAGGTTGAATTTTAGGACCTCTCTGCTCAGCCTTTTCTTGKAGGATCCTTTATCATCTGCCCGGCCCCAAAAAATGAGTTTAAAAAAAAATAGTGTTGAGAAGAAGGAGTAAGACTTACAGGAGGGAAAGGAAATATTTAAAGGTAAGTTGGGATGTGATAAAAAATGGATGGTTTCAAACTTAAAGATAGGGGGATTTGACAAGTGTAGGGGTAATTGGTAAAAAATTCTCATGTAATTGGTGAGAATTTGTCTTCCAGGGCTGAAATCTTGAAGTAAAACCATGTTAAATCCTGCAGGCTTGGACAAAAAAGTGAAGGTGAAAGACAGTGAACCTAGAAAATTCCCAAATAACCTAAGTGTTTGAAAATGGGCATCTGGGACAAAGCATCTCAATCCCTAAGGAACTGATGCTAGAAAATAAATTTAAATAACTTTTTAAACTTCTGGAAATGGCAGACATCAGATGTGTTCTTGCTATTTTATTTTGGGTTCTTAATGTCACAGTTTTTTATTGTCTTAAAGGATTGAGGCAGAGAATTACAAGTTATCAGGCCTTAAAGAACAAAGTTTTTAGAACACATAAATAAATGCAATACACTGGGGAAAGAAACCTGACAGACTTAGAAAAGGAAAGTTGTGCTTGGCAAATTATTACRGATTTTTTTTCTTTGAGGGACTCGAAGCAGGTGGGCAAGGAGAATGGAGTCAGAATAACATAACTAGATCTTTAAAACAAGTTCATCAAAATGTCATATCAAGCAGTATGGAAGAAAGATGCCAAGGGGTAAGAGAGGTCCTCATGTAGATTAATGACAGGCTAGGAAAGAAATAGGAAACATATAATTGATTTTCCTGCTGGAGAGAAAACACTGTCAGTGATCTGTGCTGGTTCATGAGCTGGTGACATAAATGAACTGAGGAAGGTTATAAATATTAAAACCCTCTGATGGAACACTGTTCAAGAGACCCCAAAATGCACAAAAGTAGAGCTGCAAAGAGTTAGAAAGATCATGCAGTAATGGGAATAAAATGGCAGTTGGGGAAGGAAATGAGTGCAGAGCACTGCAAACAGCAAAKGTAATTCTAGTTATTTGTGTGATACTGGGCTTAAAATTAGCTGTCACCACTAGGAAAGGATTGTGACAGACCTTCCCTAAACATCCTTTATCAGCCACTGCTGGAGCACAGGTGATAGRTACTTGGACATTTGGAATAACACCSTATTCTACTGTTACACAAAAGAAAAGGTGATTTATTTTTTCAAAAAAGAAACTGAACACTGTAGCATTCTTTTTTCCTTTCACTAAGATTTATGTTGAACGTTGTCATCCTTCTCCCAAAAGTGATAACAAAATAAATGAGTTTGTGCAGTTGCTCTTGAGGCTTGGTCTCTGTAAAATGTTCCCATGGAAAACTGGAAGGGAACAGGTTTGTTTAGGCTGAACTGACACCAGTGTGGTCAGAAATACCTTCCTTGGCTACAAGAAGGTGCAAGGACTTAATTTTCATTGCACTTCAGTGATACATTGTTTTATAAAAACTATTGGAAAAGACAGGAATGGCCCAAGCTCAGGTTGTCAGACGTCAAAATGTTCAAATTTCAATTAAGTTCAATTAATGCTCTTTTTTGCTGTTGCTCTTTGAGGCTKATGATTGCCTTGATGTGACACAGAAATCCTGATGGGGGGAGCAAAATGGAAACCAGAATTTTCCAAGTAACAGCTCAGCAAGTTGTGTGCTTATTTTCCAGGTGAACAAAGAGGCCTTCAAGGCAAGTTAGTGTTGTAGTTCGTCAAGAGTATATCATAAGTAAATCTGTGTTATAGACTCATCCTGTACCATCTTCATAATATTTTCATATAATTTCTGTTCCTCAACTGATTAACATGCTAAGTGTTCAATTTCCAAACTGAATGTTATCTTGGGATCATTCAGAATGTTGAAATACTCTTGGATAACTTATTTTCACATTGGTAGTGTTTCCCCTCCATTTTAGATGTGATATTACTATTGASTGATGTTGTTTTAATTTATTTGAGATATGTTTAATTTCTACTTAAAACATTTCCTCATCCAGTGAAACCCAAATTCCTGAGATCTGGTCTCCCATTGAGGAAAAGGAATTCCTCATGGACTGTGTCTATTTTATAATACTATTAATATACTTTTTAAAATACAAATGTACTATTTTATAATACTATTAATATACTTTCTTCTTTGTATGCTATGTTGTATGAATTACACAGTAAACCCAAGACAAAGAGAATACCAGATTGCAGTTGTTAAGGCAGTGATCATTCCATAAGTTGTCTGCTTGGTTTTGTTAAGAAACAAAATTAAATCCTGAAGACTTGTTTTGCACCTACCCTTTTCTTTTTAATCCTCTTTTCCTTTCCCCTTCAAGTGATAGGTAGAGTGAAAAATCTTGCTTTTTATGGTATTCTTTTTAATTAAGATTGCAGTAGCTTGTCATAGCTCTAGTCTTCTACAAAAATAGCCATGAATGCTAGGGCATTTTCTTTTCCTTTAATTTAGTGAGATGTAAACAAAAATCAGTACATCATGGTGATATAGAAAGAAGTTTAGGGAAAAACATGAGCAGTAACCAAATTATAATACYGCTTCYCATGTTCATTGTAAAAYGGAACCATAGAATGGTTTGGGTTGGAAGGGAACTAAAAGCTCATCTCATTCCACCCCTGCCATGGCAGGGACACCTCCCACTGTCCCAGGCTGCTCCAACCCCARTGTCCAACCTGGCCTTGGGCACTGCCAGGGATCCAGGGGCAGCCCCAGCTGTGCCAGGGCCTGCCCACCCTCACTGGGAAAAATTTCTTCCCAATATYTAACCTAACCCTGACCTCTTTCAGCTAAAGGCCATTTCTTCTTTTTCTGTCACTGCCTGTCCTTWTATTCTATGTGCACCTAATTTATGTTGGAATATTCTATTCTGTCTGGTTTTGCTGTAGAATGTGAGTATGTTGTATGTAGCATGTGAGTTACTCTCTGCCTCTCTCAGTCCTACCTTTATTTTCATGATTAGTAGAGCCAAACAAATCACTTTCAGAGCCCATCAGCAATTTCATTATTAAAATAGCAACTCTTTACAACTTCTGTTTGCTCTGCAGCAGTGAGGCTGCTCAGAGCTGTTGCTGCTGGATGCTTGTGCTGAGCAGAAGCAATTGCTATGTGGGTTTTGTGAGTTTCTCCTTCTTTTCCTTCCTCTCTCCTTTTTATTATTTGGATGTTCATTGAGAGCCATCCCCTGAGTGAGACAGGCAGCTGTGCCCTCCTCACTCCTGGGCTGATGCTGGGTTTGGAGCAGGGGGAAGGGCTGCCCTTGTTCTGCTGCTGTGACTCAGCCCCAGCCAGCCCTGGCTGAARTGACAGGCAGGCTGTCACAAGGGATTCACTCACACCCAGGGCTTGTCCCCACAGCTGGAAAAATCCAGCAGGGATTTTAGTGCAGCAAAATGTCTGAGACGTGCTGCGTGCTCTGCAGAGGCCTGAGAGTCCCCACCAAGCAAGGAAATCCAAATGCCAGGTGGATCTGTGGTCCTGGAGGGATTTTTAATCCACAGGGCCATTTCTAGATCCTACATGTCTTCTCCCTTCAGAYTAATGTTCAGGGGTGTGTATTTTCTTGCCTGTGACTCAGGAATTTCTTCCATTCCTGCATTTTCATGTACCCTGACCTCTTGCTCTGCTGCAGATTTGGGGAATAAGGACTTGTTCTTGCATAAATCACCTGCAGTAAACTTTAACATGAAAAAAGAAGAATCATGGTGGGGAAATGGAGGACAGTAAACTTAACATTTCCAGAATGGAAATTCTCTTATACCCCAATATTATATGAAGTTTGATGCAAAAAATGCATTACACTAATATTAAATTTTGTCCTTGATGTGGTGGGGGTGAATTTGGACTGTTAAGACTACAGTCTCTGTTCAACATTTCCTAACTAGGAAATCCAGTAGAGTTCAGTGCTACTCATCTCTTTAGAAATTTCTGGAAGAACTCTGTTTTTCAGGAAGTGCTACAAAGGTTGCTCTGCTTATTATAATGGGCAGGTTTTGCATTTTCCTTTAGCAGGGACTACACAATGTGGTACCTAAGTGGTGTCAGTGTTGGAAATACTGTGCCACCAAAGCTCTCACCTAATTCTCCCTGCATTTTCTTCCAACACCCAGTGTGTTTAGCAATGTTTGTGTGATTTCTTGCAGTAAAACCTCGTGTTTTGCATGCCCATGGCTGCCAGCACATTTCAAGTTCTCCTGCTTGTCCATGCTGGAGGAGCTCCCTGATGGTGTCTGGGTAGAAGCTCAAAMCTCCATTCTTACCTTTCCCTTGGGGCAATATTGTTTTCCCTCAATGCACCCAAGAAAAAACACTTTTCCCCAAAAGTGGCTCAGTGTGGGGGAGGAGTGAGACACAACCAGGCATCACCCAGATCTCCCCCTCTGCTTTCCTTTCCCCTTCTCTCCTCTCACAGTTTTGGAGCAGAGCTTTCTGTGGTGTGTGTTCAGCTCCGTTTTGGATTTACAGAAACTTTTAAGGCAGTCAGTTTCCAGCTGTGACAACAACATTTGCATCCAGGTTGTGGATGCAGGAGCCTGTTGAACATGCCATCATTACTATGAGAACTCCTGCAGGCTTCCTGAAGGCAAAAGTAGCATTATGGAATCRTGGAATGGTTTGGGATGCAGGGGACCTTAAAGAGCATCTCAACTTCCACTGTCCCAGGCTGCTCCAAGTCCTGYCCAACCTGGCTTTGAACTCTTCCAGGGATCCAGGGGTAGCCACAGGCTCTCTGGGCACCCTCACAGTAAAGAATTCCCTCCTAATATCTCATCTAAATCTACTTTCTTTCAGTTTGAAATTTATCTTATTATAATTTATCTGATTATCTTAAAATTTATCTGATTTATCTTTTGTGAGCCGCTTTTGTAAGCACTGAGGAATAACAGTGATGTGGAATATTGGAGCTGAGAGGTCGAGGTTYAGAAAAATCCCTTGACATTTTGGGGTTTTTCTCCTTCCTCAGTTTCCTAGCTGGGTGGTTGGCAGGATTGCTCTGCTGAGAGGCTCCCTCTGGCAGTGGGGTTCACTCACCCACCACAAGCAGAGCTCACCCACCTGAAAACCCAAAGGATGAGGTCCTGTCCCAGAAGGGTGTCCTGGCTGTTCCCTGCATCCAAATGAAAGAACCTTCATGGCCTGCATGATTGGCAGAGTCTTCCTCTGGGGTGTGGGAGAGGTGACAGAGAAGTCACCAGACTCTGATACTCAAAATGTAACTGACTGCTCTTCTCTGAAACAACCCTCATGGAATTTTGYCCATGTGTCATCCTGACATTTAATTATTTTCACTGAAAATTTAGATTTATTTTGCTTTCATTTTTGTGCGGAAGAGATGATTTTTTGTTTCTAATTTGTCTCCTTCCTGGGCAGGTCTAATAAAAAGCATGCTCRGCTTTGCTGTTTATTTGCAAAACCATGTTGGTCCCATTAGGATGTGAAGTTKGTGGCCATCAGGACTCTCTCAGGAGCATTAGGTCAACTGCAGCATTTTGAAGACAAGCCCCAGATTGAAACCTGTTAAATCTCAGCCAATAAAGCATTGAAAAGAATGGTTCTGCTTATGGAAACAGAGATGATTTTATAAACCAGTTAAAAGAAGTCTATGCAAATATGGATTGATTCCATTTTTCAAAAACCAGAGACACATCTAATTATCTTTATTCTCTTTCTCATAAAATGTTTTTGAGAAAAAAACAAATCTGAGGCTCTTCTCTAATTTCTGTCCCATTGCTTTTGGTGTTCTTGCTGTCTGTTCCTTATGATAGGAATGAGTGGAATTGAGTTTTTGCGTTCAAGAAACACAGATGCATATTTATTTGCCCATAGATTGACAACTATCTGGGKKTTTTTTTGTTTGGGTTTTTTGGTTGGTATTTTTTTAACCATAAATTATTCCTGTTTAGCTGATTAAAAAGCTCCCATCACTTGCATTTATTGCATTTACCATTACTCTGCATTTGTGCACTCCCCTAAAACCCAAACTTCTCTCCCTGCCTTGTGAGTTCTGCTTCTTTTTATGGTTTCACCTGAGAACCTTTTCTTTTAATTGTGGAAGCCTGCTTTGATTTAATGGAAGTTTCTGTCCTCTGAGAGTGATAATGTAATGCTGAGTGCCTTTTTTCCATAGTGATTATTATTTGTGGGCAAAACCAACTGCATACTTAATTATCCTCATTAGTGGTTCTGATTTTGAAACTGATTCAAACGAGTAACCCTTTGGAATAAAAGGTTGAGTACTGGCACATTGAATCAGAATAGCAATTTGAAAAAAAACATCATTTTTTGTTGGGTTTTTTTGGTGGACAAATAGCAAATTTATATTGTTGAGCCCTAAAGTACTGGCTACCCTTACACAACACACACCATGGGGAATAGTTCTGCATTTTGAGATTTTCATACTGTGAGAAGAATTGTGCTCTCCTTTGTTGACTTGACTTAAATCTGTTGTGGGTGGTGGTGCTTAATTGGTGTTTCTGTAATTGTATTGGTTTAATATCTTCATCTCTTTGCTGATTTTATTTTTAATATCAGATATTTTTGGGCAATTGATTTAATTTTGTTTTCCACGTTAAAGCTATTTTGGTTTTAGCATTCTTTTGTAATTCTTCTTTAGAGCTGCTTTCACTCTTCTTCATTTTATTAATTCCTTTTTAATAAGACTTACTTTGGAGTCTGGTCAGAGGATCTTTATTCTTGAAGTTCTTGAAGTTACTTATTCTGCTTCCACCTGAAACCTGCTCCTCCTGTGAGTTGTGTTTTACCCTCCTTCCCCTCAAAAAATGAGGAATGTTCAATCCACAGCAATTCAGAGGAGCAAAAGAAATCCCTGTCCAGAGCAAGAATCAAAGCCAAAGTTGTTAAAGTGCATTTGCTTTCCCCTTGCTCTAATAAAATTTATAATATTTATCAACCTTGTGTGCTAGTCATTAGATAAAACCCCTAGAGGGAGACACGATCACAGATGGATTATTGTAATGCCTCATCACTCTGATCTTTCCACAATAGCTGCAGTAATTTCTCTAGGTCACTTTGCATAGCCTGTTACTGGATAATTGAGTAGTGATAATAACATTCTTGTTTGTAAGTGTCTAATCAGGTTTTGATTCTTTTCAAATGAGGGCTTTTTTTTTTCAGTTCATCAAGGGGAGACATATTGAAGGAAAAAAGGCCAATTTAGCCTCCTTTTTTAAAAAAAAATTCTCTCTTTTTTTAAAATCTCATTCATGGTGATGCATTATAGAATCTGAAAAAAAAATTAAAAATCATCCCAAATAGTGACACAGCTCATCAGCATTGCACCCTCCCACCCACCCAGGCTCTCTCTCCCTCCCTGTGTTCTGCAGTGAGTAATCAGCATATTTGTGATTGCATTTGTAATGTTTCTACTGCTTTGAAAGGCACAGCAGTGCATTCAGAAATGTTTCATCTATCAGTTCTGTGTGTGTGTGTGTATTTATGCAAAAAAGATTATCTTAGTATACTGTATTGTTTGGATGTCAACAGGGTAATTAACCTGTTGTATGATCCTGGTAATTCAGTTTGCTTAAATATAATTTGTTGTTTAGATGGCTTCAGCCATTTTCCTACAAAAGTTGGTTTGGGTTTATTTTTTTTTTGACTGCTTTTTAGATTAATTCCACTAAATTGTCTTACAAGATATTTGTATTTACAGTGAAAAATCAATATTTTATTTTCCTCCGTTAGGGAGGACTTCAATATTTTTCGCTGACCATATGAAAAATGAGGCTTAAATTCTCACTTTAAAAATGTTTTCAATTGTTTTGCTATAATTGGGTCTTTTGTTCTCTCTAGGTGTCTACCTCACAGCCRTATGTTTTTAATGACTGTTATCACAATGATGTTTTCTAGCCTGCTTTTATTCTGATTTCAGGGCARTGAAAAAGGAGCTGTCTGGCTGATAGCAGAGATATGAGATCCTGAGGAGCTCCTTGAGTCTAACATCATTCTGACTCCCACCTGCCTTGTCACCTTTCTCTTCCATTTTGCCAAATAATCTCTTATTTAATCTCCTCCCTGTCCTCTTTTGGGGATGAAAGGGATAATCTGGCATGGCTCTTGGGGATGATCCTGTGCAGGGCCAGGAGYTGGACTTGATCATCCTTGTGGGTCTCCTCCAACTCAGGATATTCTGTGATCTTTGTCTTTTTTTGCCCTGATTCTACTGAATGTTTTCATGCGCCACTTCCCGCACCAAAATAAAATAAAATTTTAAAAAACCAAACCAAAAACCCAAAACAAGCCCCCAAACCAAAAAAAACTTTAAAAAACCCACTATTTTTGAATTTTCTGGAGCCTGAAGATGCATTTAGGAATTGCTGGTGTAAGGCCAGGCAAGGGCTGCGATGTTTCAGGCTCATGCACGAGCCAGACAGGCTGAACTCACAGCTCAAGTATCTATAAAGACAGAGAGCAAACATCCACCCAGGAGCTAAAAACGTTGGGGCACCTGTGCTGAACTTCTCCAGTTGACTGAGAYGTTCAAGAAGTTGGGAAGTTGTCCTAATCCCTCCTCATCTGCTGGAGATGCTGGACCAAGGGAAGTGAGTGATTGGCCCCATCAAGGCAGGGTCTCAGCTGAGCCCAGGCTGTGTTTTCCTACRTTACCTGTGGAGAAGGCTCAAAAAACTTCTCTCCTACGCAAGGCATGATGTCTGTGATTTTTTAGGAAAAGGCTTCTTCCAGAAGGCATGCAGGATATTGATATTTTATTGGTTTTCTTAAACTTTGATTAGAGCTTGATGAGCTGATAAGATCACACAGGTTCTTAGTCCTTAAACCTCTTAAGGGAATGTGTCTCATCTTGCTTGGCATCTGTTTGTRAAAACTTTTCCAAATGTCAGCCTCTTCTGGAATGTGCTGTCCCATCATGGTGAAAAGGAGTCCCAGGTGTCTGCAATTCCAATTCAGCACTAGGAACTTAGACTTTATTAAATACTGTCCTTTCTTTCCTTTATTTTTCTATTTTTATTATATTCCTTGGGTTTGCTTCTATGTTTCTTGTGTTTAGGCAGCTCTATTAAAAAAAAAATTATTATTGAAGGTGGCACCTTATACAATCCAGTAAATCTGAAGGTTCCCAGTTCCTCAATCACAACCTCATTGAGCAGAAAAAGAGAGGGAACATTGATGTCTAAAGCTGTGGCAAACCTGAAGTTCCACTGTAACACAGTTCAGGCTGTTCCTACAAACCTGCTGGAGTGCAGTCAACTGGTTAATTACATAATTTATCTTTTCTGGTTTGATTTTTATTTTATCTAAATAATCTCAGTGGTCTCTTGGCTCCAGACTTTCACTTTGATTCATATCTTTTAATTTATCTATATAAATATTTCATGCTGGATTTGATTAATCAAATGGATGAGAAATAATTTTTCCCTTAGTTTGAAATTGTTATTCATTTAAGACCAAACTTTCCACTTGCAAAGACATTACAGGAACAGCATATAGTCCTTGAAAAGGGAACAGAAGGTGAATTAAATATAAGTATCAATTAATTGTTCAGAGACATTTTATTCATATTTTTGAGTGTGCTGAATGGCCTCTCAACCAAAAGTATTTCAGTTCTTTCAAGAGTTGAAGAGAAAACTGAGGCTTCAAATGGCCAATTGCAGAATAGGGGAAGAGGGCTTTGGAAGAACATGAGGCCCAAAAAAACAACTTCAAAATCACAGAAGTGTTATTTAAACTTAGTAAAAGATGAAAGAGCACATGATGAAAAGGAATTATGTACAACACTGAGGCTTAGCATTGCATTTTGCCACTGAGTTGAACAGATACAAAATTTTCTTTTGTTCCGTGCAAGCTCCAGGAAAATTTTCACTTTTGGCATCTTTAGGGTAAAGGTTCTTGAAGCTGAAGCAACCTGAAGGAGAGACATTGTGGAGGAAGGGTGTGGTGGTACCAGTCGTTGGTTTCTCTGGRTCTGGATTGAAGGCACTGGAGATGGTGTTTCATGTTCAGACTCAGGTGTTTATTATTTCTCATCAGTAAAACACTCTCACTACTGTGAGTTCAGCAGCTTTCCATTAGAAGGCACAAAATGGCCAACAATCTCTTGGTACAAGGTCTTTTAAGGCTAAACTATCCAATGAAGAACYGACACCTGGATTATTYTCCCTTTTAACCCAATAACTGATCCCACAGAGCTGCAGTGGGGACTTTTCTGCCCAATTACAAAATGCCACCCAAACCCATGGAGAAGGAGGAAGAAGCAGCATGAAGAAGAAACCCAGGATGACACCCTGTGCCCTCCCTCTTGCTTCCATCCACAACACACTAAAAACCCCAAAACCTCAATTTCTCACCAAGTGACACACCTACACTGCTCTCTATAATCTATTTCACACTTTTGTGGATTCCAGTCTATCTTGAAGTCTGGGAAACTTTCTCCATKAATGAGTCAGTGCTGCCCTGGGGGTCAGGGCAGACAGAGCAGACAGAGAAATATTCCCTGTGCCCTGGGTTTCCATAGAAGGGAAGAGGACAGATGGTTTCATGGTTTGCTTTTGTACTTCTTCTCTCATCTCTTTGATCCCTCCTTGTCACCAGATCCCACACGGGGCAAGCCCAATCTGGATGGATGCAGTGCTGTCATTTAAATGTAGGATCTTCTCTCACACACCTTAGTGACACCCTCTTCTGCCCAGGAAACAGGAGGATTGAGAAACAGCAGTTTCAGCCTGGTTTGCTTTGTAAAGCCTTAACAAGTCCCTCATAGGCAGGAATATCACAGGAGGTATTGGCCAGGTCCTTGTAGAAGAGCTTCAATGCTCAGCATGCACAGACCTGGAGGAGTGACCTGCCTGAGAGAAAACAAAAAACCAAAAAATTAGTCCATTCTGTAAAAAGAAAAAATTACTCCATTCTCAGTTGTTGCAATAGCTACAGGTGTTGGAAATGCCAAACCCAGCCTAAATATTCCTGGTTGTGTGTCCATCCTGGTTCCACCTGCCCAGCCTGGCTCGCAGTGCTCAGTGTCCCTGGCTGGGGGAGATCAGCTCACAGCTCCACTGAGCAGCTTGTAAAGAGTCATTTTAGTTTAAAAGAGATCTCTCAAGTGCCAACAGAAATTTTGCATCTGGCTGATGTATTCAGCACTTTGCTAAGCACAGCAGCCTTGTCTCCCCTGAAAATCAGGATGAATCTCCTTGGCTGTAGTGCTTTGTCAGTTCCCCTTATCACTTCAAGTACTTGAGAGTAAGGAATACTGATTGAACTTGCAAAAAATTTATCTACCTCCCATCTCCCTCCCCTCTATTTTTCCCTCCCCCACACTGCTCTTCCCATTCTTGCAGGAGTGAGATCCTGGCATCTATTGAGCCTTAGAATCCAGAAGTGCTTCTTGTCCTTTGATCTGATAAACTGTTGATGTTCTCCTTTATCCACTCAGCCGAGGACACAAATCTCTGCCTTCCTGCCCCAAAGTGCTTGCAGGTGCAGATTGTTTGTCACCTTTTCATTCCAGCTGGGGCACCTGAGCMCTGCTGAGGTGCAGCCTTCCTCTTGTTTCCCTCGAGAATTATTGGTTTGGTAATAAATAACCCTCTTTCAGGAAGAATCTTTTTTCCCCTTTCTTCCCTTACRCTGTGAAATGATGTGATCTCTGTCCAGGCCAAGTGCAGTCACTCAGCTGCAAGAGTTTTCCGTTCTGCCTTGGATATTATTTTCTCTTCAATGATTGYTTTTTTTTTTATTCTTCAGGTATTTATCTTTGCTGTTTTATTTCTGTAACTTTCATCAGTTTCCCCGACCACTCTCCCTTGCAACTCTTAGTCCAATTTGCTTCTCCTTTCTGAAAAACACAGTATTTAGTTGGCTCATATTCTACCATTAAGTAACATATAATTAACTACACATCATCTTTGACTTGCCTCACTTTCAATTAGGTTTCAATAAATCACTTTTTCTGTCATTCAGCTAGTCCTTTTCTTCCTACAGCATGTGCAGGAGAAAAATCTTTTTAATAAAATCTTCTGAAATCCCGTTTTTGTCATTGGATGTCTCCAACGTGGCTTGCACAGTGAATTCCCCCACAAAAAGCATCTGGGCTGTCAGCATTGTGTATAAGTGTGTGTATTACAGCACTGTGATTATTTTCCAGGGATCTTGGTGTGTTTGTGGCTGCCATTAGGATGAATGTGCAGCAGATGCTGGTTTAAAATGAAGCACTATTGTACTGGCTGATGGATGCAAAGTTTGTCRAAAGTAGGGAAAGCTTCTACAGGGGATACAAAGCAGCTGGAAAAACTCATTGTTATGTGCTGTAGTGTGAGTCTCTAGTTCAGCTGTGCTGTGTTTCATTGGGAAGTTASATTCTATGGAAGTGTCAAACAGAGTTCTGATATTCTCTGTTTTTATGGCATTCATAATTTGGTATTTACCTCTTTGTTCTTGGCCAGGAAATCTACTGGATTTGCTGGAATATCTGCTAAGAAGCAGCACAGCACAATAAAAGCTGGCAAATGTGAACTGTGTTTATTACTTCCACGTGAATGTCTTGTTGGCCAATGGAAATTTAAATGCCCTGTTGATTGTTTCATTTGTATTTGCAGAGAAAAGCTTGTACAGCAGATGAACAATGCTAAATTGGTTTTTTTTTCCCACTTCTCTATTATGTTACCAACAATACTGTTCTCTGCTTCAAAGTACAACTATAATTAGAAATGTGATTATGTAAAAGTGGCACCATCTTATTCACTCCTYCTGAATGAGGATTCAGCTTCTTCCTGTGTTTAGTCCTATTGTGCCTATTTTTGCTTTCCAGATGCCTGAGTTCCCCTTGGGATTGCACCCACTAGGTGGAATTTATCTTGCAGGGGTTTTATTCTGTGCTGGCACCTGCCTCATCCAAATGTAGGAGCTCAGCTCCAGAGTTGAAATTTCTCCTTTCTGAAGCTCCAAGTGCCTTTCAATCTTCTCTGTGCCACTCATTTTTCTGTCTCCTRCATGCCAGGCATCTTTCCCTATTGGAGAGGGTTTCTCTCTTTTTTTAATTTCCAGGGATTCCCAGAGCCAGTTTTGCTCTCTTTTGAGTCTCTCCTGATTGATATTTAGAATAAACACCTTCCCACCTTGTATCTTTGCAAATTATCAGAAGAGAGAGGGAAAAAATGGTCTATTTTGTGCTCCAAACTATCATAAAATGCAGTAGCAGAGTTAGACAAGTGAGTTCATGGCTTAGCATTGGCATTGCAAGTTCTTTCTGCAGGATAAAAGAATCCATCTTGTGCRACTGAAGGCTGTCCTGAAATCTGTCTCATCACTGCTCACTGGGATCTCCTCCAGTGGGGTCACCTTTTCAAAAACTGACCCCTTTCCAGCCTTGCTTTAGAAAATCCTGTCAGAATCTACTGCATTCATGATACAGTGAAACATCCAAATCTCTGTTTATGTCAAGCAAAACTGACCTTTTTTTTTTTACAAGTGAGCACTGTATGCAAATACAAATCAGATTGGTGGTATTGGAATTTATCCTACCATTTATTGGAAAACAAWAATCATGTGTTAGGCTTACCAGCTCTCCAACAGGGGTTAGGAAGGTACTTTAGAGAAAATGTTGGGGGACTTTTAAACCACCTAGAGACTTCAACCCCTCCAGTGAGAGCTGAATAGCCCATGGCAGAAGTGGTTAATCTGGTGCTCTGMCTAATATTGACTCTTTCCAGTGATACTGATTCTTCAGTTTAGGGCTGGGAGTGGGACTCCATAGAGTCACATGGAGGGCAGAACCAAGATTGTCATAGGCACCTGGGTTTAGAGGTCTTTGCTAGAAAGACCTGACCAAATGATATAAAGCATTTACTAAGTTGCATCTATATTAAGGATAGAGATGTGTTACTATTAAGGAGTTATGGGAGGTTTTTTTTCACTGTTTGCTCAGTTCTTTTTATAACTTCTTAAATAATTTTTTCCATGGAAAGACAGTAAATATAAATTTAGGGATACTGCCGGTGTTCCAGGCAGAAATCTAGTCTCTGGAAATTTCATAAAGGCAGATTACTGATAGATTTTTGCAGGCTGTRTGAGGAGTGCTGCCTCAGCAAGTGCAGAAGCGAATGGATCTAAATCCAAAACACAGAAAGGGGTTTCTCATTTTACTTTTGGGTGCAAACCACTTACTGTGTTTAACCTGGCGATATTATCCTTGAAAACAAGAAGCATTTTATTATTCTATTTATTTATTTTATTATAGCAGACATCATAATCCAGATTATCTTTGATTTCCTTCCCTGGGCGCCACGTTTGACTCGGCGTCGTTGCCGGATCGCGTCGCGCGCTGCTGAAATTCCTCGGGTTTTCAAGGTCTGTTCTTCTTCCTTCTTGTCTTGCAGTTTTCAGTGAAGAGCTACACGCCAGTCTCTACTTTGTCAATGCATCTCTGCAAGAGGTAGTGTTTGCTAGCACCACAGGGACTCTGGTCCCCTGTCCAGCAGCGGGGATCCCCCCGGTGACGCTCAGATGGTACCTAGCGACGGGCGAGGAGATCTACGATGTCCCAGGGATCCGCCACGTCCACCCCAATGGCACTCTCCAAATCTTCCCCTTCCCTCCTTCAAGCTTTAATAACTTAATCCATGATAACACTTACTATTGCACAGCTGAAAATCCTTCAGGGAAAATCAGGAGTCAGGATGTTCACATTAAGGCTGGTAAGTTTTTTTTTTTATTGGGTTCACATAGAATTGAGGAGGGAGGAAATTTGGGTGTTTTAAAGAGCAGATATCAGTCAAGGGACRTTGGCCAGAAGTGTAACCTCTAAACTCTTAACAATATTAAGTAATATCATGAATTCTTTCATCTCCTGTCCTCCTTAGTTTGAATTATTTTGGTGCTGAAAAGTTAGTTTTCCAAAGATCAGTTGAGCACAAATATAAGGAGAAATGAACTGATAATCAAATCAACAATCAAACCATGCTTGCACATTAAAGAGCTGTGTGAGAAGAACATGGATTTTGTTCATGGACTGGAAGAGAAGAGGAATGATTGGCCCAAAATCACAGCTCTCCTCATTTGTTTGTGGTCACTTGTGCTTTGTTTTGAGGGAGAAATTTGTGTCCCCTGCAATGATTCAGAAGCTGATGTGGCTCCACGGGCAGTGTTTTCTCTTTAAGCTAAAATATGCAAATGAGCAGGATGGTTTGTTTTGCATCTGTTTTCTGTATTGACTGGGTCACCCAGTGGGGAATTACAGAGGAATCAAAATCAGGCCTTTTGTTAAAACACACAAACATGATTGCACAGCTTTTGAAGATTTTGGTCTATCTTCTTCAGTTAATTAAAATACTCAAACAAGCAAACAAAAAATAGTCTGGGAGCTGACCCTTGGCAAATGCAAATCCTTGGAAGCTCTTTGTTTTTGGTGGAGATATGCTTGGCTTTTCTCAGAAGAGAACAACCTTTCCTCTAGAGATTTGTCTTCACAGGAGTTTCACAGGGGAAAAATAAACTGTGAAGAGTTAACAAGTAGACTGAGACTTTCTTTTTAAATAATAAAATGCACTCCCTGCTTTTTAACAATAAGTTAACATTCAGAGATCTGTAGTTTGTAGGCAGCTGGGAAGCAAGAATAAAAACCAGGTTTCCATAAAATTCGTGTCTCATTAAAATTTTAGTCTAGGAAAGTGGGTTTTCTTGCACAAGAAGCATCCAGTAGAAGCAAGTTATCATGTTACATATATGGGGAGTTCTGTGATGGTCTATGCTTCTTATGAAATTATTTAGTTGGCCATAAAAAACCCAAAAACTTGAAAATCAAAGATTCATATGAACACATTGTAACCAACTTTATGTTTGAAACTGTTCTGGTTTTTGAGCTTTTGGTTTTACTGTCATGGATTTGAGGACAAGTTGTCTGGTAGAATTATATTTAGAGACAACATAGTGTTTATTTTTGTCTTTTCTGGATTTGTTACTGTGTCTCCATTTTGAACACCTTTTGGGCAGTATTTTTTCCCAGGATTGCTTTCCAATTTTTACATTTCTTAGATAAACTAATGTGGTGATACAAAGGAGGCTGAAACTTGCAGTGCTGTTGGCCAAGACTCTGAGCTGGTGTTCCTTTAGGTGTCAAACATTCATCCATGGAACTCCAAAACAAGATTTCTTCCTCTGATTGAGAAAAGAACCTTGCAAATAAAAAAAAAAAGRACCTTGGAAAAGGGCTTTGCTGTTGGCAGTGTAGGTGCTTGGCTCAGAAGTTAACAGCTCCTCTCTTTTTGCCAAGTCATGAATGCCCCCTTTACCTCTTTCCTTTTCTTTTTTAACCCTTTACCGCATTTCCACTAATTTCCCAATTTAACTCAATTTCTCAGTTAATCTGAGGTTTGGATAATGAGTTCCCTTCCTTCACATGAGCTGATGCTGTGTCAGAGCTGTGCCTGATGGCAGACCACAGCTATCAGTGAGCATCTTTTCCAAGGGCTTTGTAACCCCTCAATCRCAGGAAAACACAATTTGGAGTCTTCTGTGCATGGCAGTCAAGTGTATTTTATGCTCAGATGATAAACCCTGGGTTGCTCAAATTTGGAATTAGAAACTTCATTTCTTTATGCGGTGCTTGCAAATTATTTCTGTTCATGTGAAATCTGAAAAATACTACAGACTGGCATGAATTAACAYGGGTTTGGGTTTCCTGCTTCCAATACACTCCAACAGCAATTGGTTTCCTAAGAATACAAAAGAAATCAGTGGATAATCTGGTCATAGCACAAAGACATATATGGTTCTGCCCATTTCTCAAAGCTTGAGAAAGYCTGGAGCTCATTTACCCCTTTTCCCAGGAATATGGGCAGCAGATACAAAAATTCCAGCTCACAGATAATTGTAATTTGGGATATAGTGCAACAAATATTCCCAAACTCCTCTCAAAAAGTCATAAGCCCCAACCTGGAMACCCAAACCTAATCCTCTTCCACACCAGTCCCACATGGGAGTAAAGGTCTCCATTTTATCTTCAAGCTCTCCTGTGCAAGTCATGGCAGTGAAGTTTGTTTTGGGGGTTTTTTTCTTRAGCAAAGGTTGACATTCTCATATAAATTAATGACCTGAGACCTGAGATTTAAAAAAAAAATATAGAAAAAGTAAAAATCAGCAATTTATTCATGGAAACTGTCAAAACTATGATGTGGAAATAGCTGAGGAGCCTCATAAATCACAATAATTTAAATTTTTTTCAAGCAAGGAAATGAATAAAATTTCCAGTTTTTGTGCCCCAGATGGTTTCTATGTCAGATTTTATTGCCAAAATTAGTTGGGCAGATTTTCAAAGCAGCTAAGTGTCACTACAGGACACAACATAAAAATAACATGATGCGGACGTGCTGTTTCTTTAAAGGTAAAAAGYACTTTTYAATTTCTGACTCTAACATTTATAGAATTCTAAAAGTGACAGTAGATTGGAGGGTGACAGTGCCACCTCTCCARTGACAGTGGAAAAACCAACAATCCATCAAATTTCTCTTCCTCCAYAAAAGAATGCAAAACAATAAGTTMTTTACAGAAAGTGTGTAAAAAAATTYGTTACAAGAATGTAARCATCAGAAAGCTTAAAAAACCTTAAAAATCAAAGCGACAGCCAAGTGTTCTGAAAAGTGCAAACACCTTCAGCAGTGAGTTGGGATATTGCTGCTGAAYAGGCCTTTCCTGGGAATGATGGCTGGAGCAGGAGCACAGACACAAATCAGCCTCGTTRAGATGATCCATGTGCCATTCACTGGCTGTAGGACAAGGTCAGGGAACTGCTTCACCACAGGGCAGCCAATGCTCTAAAGTCACTGCACTAAAAGTGCTTTTAATATCAGTTGAACAGTCATAACAGGGYTAAGAATCCTAACCTTTGATTAGAAATCAATTATTGCCTTTTTAAAACCAGCAGCGTGTATCTTGTAATAGAGAATTGATATTTTTTCCTTTTAAAAAAGATATTTCATTTTTAATTAAACTTACTTATTTTTGGTTAAAGCTTCTATAAGTTACATTGTTATAGCAATGTTTGGGATGGAGAACTTCARTCTTACTTTTTGCAGTAGTAACAATGGACCTGAAAATTTGATGCTGTTTGCATTTTGAAGACTGTGGTTACATTTCATTACTCTGCCATTTTTTTTTTTCTTGAAATACACCCTAAGTGGGGCAGACATTTAGAAATTCCAGCGCTGCTGGTGTTTAGAAACACTTTTGTAAACTCTGAAAATAATTTACTGACTTTTCAGCTGGAATCAGTGGGGCTAAATGTATTTGTATAAGAGCTTGGTCTGTTTGTGGACAGGAAATGTCCCTGTAATGTGGCATCTCAGCATTGTTGTTCTTCCCAATAACTTTTACCCTCAGGCAGATGCAGGTCTCAGGCACACTGAAATTTCCAGTGCACTCATCCTTGTTCTCATTGAAATGGTTTGTTTTGGCTCTGGTGATTCCTTTTTTTGCACCTTGACCTTGTGTTTCCATGGGGAATCTTTGTTGTGCTTGTCTGTCCTGTCTCACTCTTTCACTTGCTGTAGAAAACATCTCTCTTCTCTGCTCTGCCACCTTCTCCATGAACTCTTGCTCACAGAAATGCTCATCCCTCACTCTTCATGGAATTATTTCAGGATTTGCCTTCTTTGCATTCTCCTACCCAGTGCAACTTCATCTCATCCCAACATTATCAGTTTGGTGTGGAGGGAACGATTTTTCCAGTTATGCTTTTATCCACCTYGTCCATCAAGTTGTTATCTTTTCTCTTTTCCCATTATATTAATTATTTCAGACTCAAGACAAGTACTATGCTGAGTCTAAAAATTTTTAATTATGTTATATTTTATTATAATGTCGTTTTTTTTTTAAATACAGTTGTGACTTTGTTTCTGGTTTGGTTTTTTTTTTCTATTAACTGATGTCTTTCTGGTCAATCAAATGTAGCTTTCTTCTTACTCTCATTTCTCTGCGTTCCTGACACACATCTCTGTTTTTCTCTCTGTCACCTCCATGGATCTTCTCCTTTGGTTCTCACTTCTTCAAAATCCTAAATGACACTGACCTTCCCTTCTCCCCTCTGGATGTCACACACAGCACCTGCCTGTACCTCTGCTCTTTGACAGAGCACAAAACCCTTTGTGAAGGGAAATGTGGCTGGGGAAACTGCACAAGTAACATGAAACATAACACCATTTACCCACAGAAATATGCAGCTCCTACCTGAGCCTCCCACAATTAGGYGAGGAAAGAACACAGAGTAAGAGATGCAGATGTTGAGGAAACAAAAAATCTGGGAATGTGTTGTCTTGTTTTTTAAGTTCTTCTAAGCCTTCTGATGTTTACATTCTTGYAAGGAACTTTCTCACGTGCTTTTCTGTAAATACTTATTGTTTTGCATTCTTTTCTGAAARAAGAAAAATTTAATAAACTCTTAGTTTGTCCAGCGTCATAGGAGAGGTAGCGCTGTCACCCTCCAACCCACTGTCACCTTTGAAAACCTATTGAGAGGAATAGTGGATTTGTCTTTACAAACMAGCTGTGGGTCTGCTRGGAGATAAAAYYAGCWCTGGRAGAKAAAAGAAACAATGGGAAGGATTCCACTGATTGATTAATGGAAAAAGATATTTGCTTTTACAAATAAACTTCAGGTTCGCTGATAAAGGAAATTAGACATTGAGAGATGAAAGAAACAATRGGGAAGAAAAACTCCTAAATTCTGTAAGAATTAAAAATYAAAAKGGAGRGTTATACATTAGAGGGGAATCTCTGGTATCAGGCATTCTGGGCAGTCTGTGCCTCTCAAGTACCTCAGAAATGGGGAAAGAGAGAAGGAAAATGCAGCCAGGAAATTGGGATAAAAAGGAGGCTGCATCCTYSAAAAACTTGAGGGATCCCAGGGGAATGCCCCATGGCCTCTCCCTTTATTCCAATAACGTAAAAGGACTCCTCTGTCTCCTTTTTGGACATAAACCTCTGGTGTTTGTGGATTAATTTTCCTAACACTATAAATGTTAAAGTCAGAAATTAAAYACCCTTCTATTTACCTTAAAATTTCCACTATCCACATTGTTTTATTCCCTATCCTATAACAACAGGAAGGCTTCTGTATCAACTTGTGTGTGCCATTCACTGAGATGAGAGCTCCCAGCCTGATTCTGGGGGCCCTTTGCAAGGCTGGCTGAGGCAGTGGGCGAGATGTGGGGCTGCAATTTCTGTAACAATTTCTTTAACAAATGCTCCTCTTGTCCCTGCAGTTTTACGGGAACCCTATACAGTCCGTGTGGAGGACCAGAAAGCCATGAGAGGCAATGTAGCAGTGTTCAAGTGCATTATCCCCTCCTCTGTGGAGGCATACATCACTGTTGTCTCATGGGAGAAAGACACAGTCTCGCTTGTCTCAGGTAGGCTCTTATGGATTTTTATTTTTGTTTTTCCCAGCTKGCAATGGCAGAGATGTATTGTATTTGCAGAGTGCCCGACAACAGAAGGAATGATGAATCTGACTCCGTGTTTTCAGAAGGCTAATTTATTATTTTATGAGACTATATTATATTAAAGAATACTAAACTATGCTATACTAAAGAATACAGAAAGGATACAGACAGAAGGCTAAAAGATAATGAAAACTCGTGACTCTTTCCAGAGTCCCGACACAGCTTGGCCCCAATGGCCAAAGAGCCAAAACAACTCACACCCGAATCCAATCAGGCAATCACCTGTGAGTAAACAATCTCCAAACACATTCCACATGAGCAAAACAGAGGAGAAGCAAATGAGATAATATTGTTTTCATTTTTCTCTGAGGCTTCTCATCTTCCTAGGAGAAAAATCCTKGGCAAAGGGATTTTTCAGAAAATRTGAATGTGACAGAGATGTTTCCTGTTTCTTTTTTTTCCCTCCTAAATKCCTGATGTTTACTTTGGTTCAATTATAACTGAGTGGGATGTCATCCTCCCAGTAATGTGTTTCACTTCAGTGTTGCTGCATCCTTGTGACTCTGTGTATGTGTGACATGAAGGCTTCAGACAGCCCTGCTTTTCTAGCCTGCTTGAGGGGAAAATAACATGGTTTTKGTTTTATACCAGACATAAACCCAGCTTTCGGGTGCTGTGGCAGTGGGTTTGCATTTTAACTTTGATGAAGAGCTCCTACAAGCCAAGGAAATTTGAGTGCCATAAACATGTGCTGGGTTGTAATTGTTTTTAGTAGTGATGTTACTCATGGATTAGAAGAAATCCCGAGTCTAAATGAGTTTGTTATGTTTAAATGAGGTATGTAATCAATATTTATAGTTTCGTAGCATTTTAATCCCAAATATCTTCACAGATARCAGTGGAGGCTTAAGCACTGCCATAAGCTGAACATATTGAAGTGAAAAAATCTATACTAAAGGAGTTATGTCCATTAATCTATTTACTGACAGARGGAGAAAATGTGAGGCATTGTTCAGGAATTTGGGCAAAGAAAATCTAACATTTTAAAGCATAAATATTGTAAGAAATTCATGGGAGAACAAATAGGTAGGAGAAATATTTTCAGTATAGTACATATCTGAATTATATATAATGCAGAGTGCAGCTGTTGTTACACATACCAATGATTTATGTGTGCAGAAATTGGAAATGTATTGTTCCAGGGCTGTGCAGAATGGGAAAAAAATAGTTTGAGTTAAATGTTGTACAGTCTACTCAGGAATATGTTTGTGTTTATGATGCTCAAGCATGTGAAAATGTTTCTGTACACCTCCTCAGTATATTAATAATTTTTATTTTCTGGCAAATTGTGTCATTGATGGCAATACCTGTGTCTCTATATGGCTCATATTATAGATTTAATTTTTCTCTATGTTTTATTGACTGCTGACACTTTTCTTCAAAAATTGTAATTCAAAGAAATTTCTAAGCATTTGGTAGATATTTAAACACCATGTAATTGATGATCAGTTGTTCTATGTTGCAGTGTCTGAGCTTGGTAAATTCACTTCCTTATTAYGGTTTTGGATTTTGATAATATCATAATTTTTGTCATTGAGCAACTGCAGCTGGGTGTGTTTGCACAAAGAGGTCTGGAATATCTGAATTGCTGGACTCACCAGCACTTCAGCCAACACAGGTCAGAGTTGTATTTAAATGCAAAAACCACAGACTTTCCATTATTCTGTATATATTGATGCAGAATTATGCTTAAGGTTCTCTAAACTATGATTGCAACTATTTAACACAACAGTGGATGGATGTGTTTATTTTGCTTCATTTTAAAATAATCTGCTACGTGGTGCCCGTGCATCTGTAGGTGTGAGTCTTGGCTGGAGGAAAGAACATTAATTTCTTCATGATTAACTACCTTAATTTTTTTTCTAAATTTATACATTCTCTGTTGTAGGAAAAAAATGCCTTTTTTTCTGTGAAAACATAGAGAGGACACAATCTGAGTTGCTTCTACCTCTGTGATATCTGAGAGTGGCTCAATCCTACCTTCACCCTGGAATCAGGAGTARGGGACACCCAGGTCTCTGTAATTTCCTTTTTAGGGAAAAAATAATACAGCCCTTCAAAACATCAAGGCTGCCACTTATAGATCATTTATTTTTTATTAGCTTATATTGGTTTTAATCCCAAATTTTGGGGGAATAGAACCGTGTAATAACACTTAACTATATAGATATAAATCTTTTTTTTTTTTCCTTTATGCACCCTCTGACAAGGCTGCAATCATTAAAAATCTATTACAAACTTTAGMAAGTTTCTTGTTATCTCACAACCCCTCAATTCTGCAGTTGGGAATTTAAATTAAAATAAAACATAGTTCATTAGAACAGATGCTATAAAAAAAACCCATTTATTGTATGTTTTTTAGTGTGAAAGACCAGATTCTTGCACACAGGAAAGTATTGGAAGCTTTTAAATACTGGAAAATATAAAATTCTAATTTATTTTCTTTGTTATCCTTTCTTCTAAGCAATCGATTTATTGGTTATTCATTAACATCTTCAAAGAGGAGAGCCAGCTTGAGGGGAAACCTCTACTGTAAAAGGAAAGAATATAATCATAGTTATAATGCGATATATWTATAAAATATATATATATAKGATAATATGTAATATATATTATAGTTATAAATATATTGGAGAGTGATGCTTAYCATGGTTTGAAGCGGACAAGGTTTTTGTGGGGTAAAAAAAGTAGTATTAACTTGAAAAGTAAGAAAAGCCAAGAGAAAAAGAAAGTGTGTGAGCAGTGAGGATAAAGATGAGAACATTTTCTGAGGGAGCTGCCAAGAAAGATGGGGAGAGACTTTTTACAAGGGATGGAGTGACAGGACAAAGGGGAATGGCTTCAAATTGTCAGAGAGCTGGTTTAGACTGGGTATTAGGGAGGGATTCTTTACTCTGAGGGTGGTGAGGGCTTGGAATAGATTTCCCAGAGCAGCTGGGGCTGCCCCTGGATCCCTGGCA
>JACDOX010000207.1:1145318-1172987 GCA_014549065.1 Cardinalis cardinalis | reverse complement strand
AACTGTACAATATTTTTGGTCTTGCCACAGTGTGCTATCCTGGGCATATCTGTATATTTGTTTTCAGGGAGCACAGTGATGTCCACAGAAATCCAAGTGTGTAATAAATACAGCTGGGCAAGAGCATCTTGTTTCCTGGCTGCAATTTCATGTCGTGCCTCCAGGTTATTGTAAAGTAATTGGSAGTTGAAACATATTAAGACCTATTGCCAGAGCTTTTCCAGGGAGTACCCCAATAAATCACCCTCCATGTTCAATAAAGGGGATGGTGCCCATGTTTGGAGCCAGAAATACCAATTTTTGTGACGTTTCCATGTGCAGCCTGGAAAGGTGTTCAGGGTCTTGTCTGTCCGTTAGGAAACAGTTCCAGAATTGGGGTTTTGCTCCTACAATTTTTCTTCTGATATGACAACAAACCTGAGGCTAGAAAGCTTTTACRTGGTCTCCTCTAGGGGCAAAGGTAGCAAGAAAAAAAATTTTAGACCATTAAAAAAACTATTATTTGGGTGAATCTATTTYGAGGAAAAGCAGAAAACACTGAGCTCCAACAGCTCAATACAGAGAAATCTTTTCATACTGGAAAACTCCATTTTGAGTAATAATGGTGAGATGGCATATTCAGCTCTCTCCACTGGACACAGCTGTTTAACAATCAGACTTTGCAGTGGTGTCTGACAAGCTCTGAAGTGTCAGCAACATTAAGGATTGATGGTAACTCTGACAAGTCTCAAGGGGCTCACAAAGTGCAGGTAACTGCTGTACCAAGCTCTGCAGCTGCAGCTACAGGGTCTCTTTTCCTAAAATCCTTTTCTGAAGAATTTTGCATTGTCAGTTGACTTRAAACCAAGTTTGAAATTAATTTGAATTATAATAGGGAGAGCAAGGCAGCGCAGTTTGCTCTTGTACCTCTAACCAAATCCTACATGTTTTCACTAATGGCACTAAACATAAAAYCTTAAATCAGCCTAGAGCATTGTGCTCATCCTAGAATCACCCTAGAATATCTGATGGACAGCTGCACATGGCTTGCTCAAAGGTCAAACTTCCTTTCCYTCTTCCTGCTTTCCTTCACAAACCATTTCTAAAGAAAAGAGACTTTTGGATTTAGCTTTATGCTGACCTTGTGACCACTGAAAGCAGACTAAGCCCTACAAGACCAGAGAGCTCAGCAAAGCTGAGGTTTTTGTAATAAAATCYCMAAAAAATAATAATAAAAAAAATAATAAAAAATAATAAACCCAAGGGACAATAGGAAAGTAAAATGCCACAGCACAGATCGTGCTTCTGCTCCTGTTGAGCAACGGCAAGGCAGAGGGGAGTCAAGTGCTTGGCTCATTTCTTCCACACACACTGAACTGTGGAGCTGGACTAGAAAGGAAAGTGAAATAACTGCTGATTGGGCTGTGCCCAGGTGAAAGCACAGAGCAGAGCCCACTCATGTTTTAATTAGTCCCARGGAGAGCAAAGGACGGGTGTGGTTATAGGAGAAGGGATTACTGGGGGTGAAGGTCAGTGTAAGGGATCAGCAAAGAGAGAGGAGCAGAATGAAGAACGGGTGTAAACAAAGCCTGAAGAATTAACTTGGGTCTGTCCCTGCACTCTGTATTTCTGTTAGGAATGCCTCCTCTCCTGATCCTGATAAGTGCCAGGGATTTTGAGTTTTTCTGTGTTTCTGAACAGTGCCAAGAGCAGGATCACGAGTAGGTTCGTGCCCCGACCTTTCTGAATTCCCATTTTCCTGTCTAATGACACWCCATGCAAGAATCTCTGATTTATACATGGACTGTGACTGCTTAAAATAAAAAGAAAATGTAGAAAAGGGGAGAGACAGATAACAGCAGCTGTGCACAATGGCATATTTGAGTGTGCCCTGGCAGARCAGCAGCTCTGAGGAAAGGTGGGTGAGCATGGATGGAAGATGGTTCCCTGAAGGAACCCTGTGATTGACATGCTGGTGACAAGTGATGAGCCTTCCAGCCAGCCTCCTTCCCATCAGCCAGGAATTAGTCACACTGGACCACAGCTTGAGAAGTGTCACTGATGTACACTGACCTACATTTGGCCTAATGAATTGCATTATTTATTTACACACAGCTCCTCAAGTCTCGTCTCTAAAAGGCTCRGGGGCTCTTGGATCCCTTTCTGCACAAAGGGCTTTTCTGAGTGCTCTGGTTGGCAATCAGCAGCCAGAGTTTGCCAGGAGTTACCACGTGGTGACATCTGAAACTCAGCGCTGCAGCTTTGGGCTCTGCTGGGCGTTTTGGAATGCCCAGCATTCAACACATGATTGCTATTAAAGAGCCATTATGATGGGAACTCTAAAWTCAGACAGGTTTGGCTTTTGGTTTTGTTTGTTTTGGGGTTTTTGGGGCTTTTTTTGGTCTTTTTTGGGGGAATTGATAAATCTGGGTTTTGAGGAGGGTTTTTCTGTTGGGTTTTTTTTTTTTTTTTTTTTTTTTTTATCGGCTTGAGTTCTATTTAAGGACTTCTTGATTAAAAGACTTTTTTACTGAATTTATGACTTTTTTCATTCACACTTACTATGAGCAAGCTTCATGGATTATTTAAAACTAAATAATCAGAGGAATTTTCTCAAAGATAGTCCTCCTCCCACAGATAAAGTGCTACTAAACTCAATTGATTAATGAACATCTTATTATTTCTTTTGAAGCAAAAAAGATCAAAAGTTATTATAACTATTTTCATAATAACACAAAAACATCTTTAAGTGGGCCTACCCTGAACAGTCCAAAGCAGCTTTGGGCTTGGGAGATTACATCAAGGGCTCAGTTTGCACTGGTGTTTCAGCCACGAGGTTTGTACGTAGTGCAAGAAAAAACAAACTCTTTATGGAGACTGGTCCTGTGTGAAGTCTTGTGATCAGAATTAGATTATTGCTGGTGGCCACAGGGATTAAGTGCAGCCATTTGACTGAGGTTGGGTCTAGTAGAGATGAGCAATGATGTTTCTTGCTTTGCTTTGATGTCACTGCTTAACCACAGCTGCCAAAACCCAAGCATTCAACATATATTTAACCTATGTCCCTGAATGCTCTACATGCAAGATTTCTTCTGGTTCCAGGTGGAGTGAGATAAAAATTACTTTTTTAAAAATGATTAAATATTAGCAACATACATAAAATTTTMATAACTCTGCATGCAAACTACCTTCTACCAAAACCATGCCAGTGAGGTTTAATTCTTCTCTYCAGAGTTGTATCAGCACTCAGAAAGTACAGCAGGCAAATCTCTCCCTGTGCTGAACTTCCTCCACCCCCTGGAAAGCTGATGGGAGCAGCATTCAGCCACACTCGGGTCAGGCTGCAGGTTTGCTGTTCCAGTAATGTGTTTTCTGAGCTTCCTAAAGTGCACTTGCCCATCTCTAAAGACAATATATTGCTTCCTCACTTTCTCTTTCAGCAAGGTTGTTTTCCTGAGGGACCTAGGGAAAAAATTATTTACTGCATTATTTAAGAAATGTCTAGTTTTCCACGTTTTTCCTGAGAGCTCTGCTCTTCTAMGAGGACAGTGTCTTATAGCACCAGAAAGTGGAGATGGTAAAAAATTAGCACTTCCTGCTTGTGCAAACAATTTTCACACTTTCCTCTGTCTGATGGATGAAAATTGTAACTGAGTGAGGCCACGTACTTCAAACTGTTCACTGAAGGAAATTAAAAGTAACAAGCAAAAGGACAAGAGGAAATGGCCTCAAGATGTGCCAGGGGAGGTTTAGGTTGGGCATTGGGAATAATTTCTTCACTGGAAGGGTGGTCAGAGCAGACTGCTGAGGGAAGTGGTGGAATTGCCACCCCTGGAAGTGCTAAAAACACACCTGAATGTGGTACTTAGGGAGATGGATTAAATGTTGGAYTCAGTGATYTCAGAGGTCTTTTSCAACCTAACCCATTCCTCTGTCTTCTCTGGGCTCCATTTTTGTTTCCTATTCCATTACATTGGAGTATTTTGATTGGGTGAATMATTTTAAAGTTATTTTTCTGGTATGGGTAGCATTGGATGCAAGGATTTCAACAACCTGGTGGGAGTCAGGAGTTGGGAGCCACTCAAAGGGATGAAGATGGAAAGCAAYGGTGGCTATATGTGAGAGATGGAGGAGAAAAATATCTCTGARTGGGGTGTTGTGGTTAAAATCCAAAAAATCAGAATTTGCTCTGTCTTATCATACCCAGCAATTGTAATTCTAATGRGATTCACAAATAGTAGCAGTGGCTTTGACATTTCAGTAACAAAGCATGTCTAGGATAAAAGTGTATCATAATTTTTCTTTCCCCTGTGTTGCTATTGAGTTTTGGGCAGCCCTTCATTTCCATCAGTCGGAGGGACTCTTTCCCTCTTCTCACTTTAAAACAAACCAAAATAAGAAACCCAAACCCAACAACCCCTGAATCCTCTTTCTCTTTCCTCTTTCTCTTTTTCTTTTTTTTTGTTTTTTTTTCTCTTTCTCTTTCTCTTTCTCTTTCTCTTTCTCTTTCTTCCTTTCTACTTAAATTAAAGCCTGTGAAAAACTTGATTGGATTCATGTCCCCTTTAGAATTGCTTTTGCCTTCTTGAGAATTAAATAGAGAGAGAGGATTGCAAATCTGTTTCTGGGTAAATGCTTCAAATATTTATTTTTTTATGATTTATGCCCTTCTCTCTCTTTCCATCTCTGTATCCATCAGTGTGTGTATACATATACATACATATATATATATATACACATAYATGGGCACTTATCACATCTCTCCCTGGGCCTGAGGCTCTGTTGGACCATGCATAACATTATCCAATCTGATGCCCAAACTGTTCTGTTTTACCACCTTGTTATTGATGTTGCCAGTCATGAAGAGGTTTCTTTCAGCATGGCTGAATTCAGTGACACAGTTAGCCTTTCACTGGAAATATCTGTGTCACATTATTTTCTCTCCAGATGTGCTTGAAATTTCTTTCATTTTCCTGGGTGAAACCCATTTTATCACCTGGCCAGCTTTTTCCAGCCCTCATGGTTTCTGTRATATTAATTCTCTCTGGGGCTTGAAGAGCCTTCAAATAAATATGGYCTGCATTTAAATGAACTTGATGTTTACCAGCTCTTTATTAAAGGTGAAATAGGAGCAGACTGACTGCTAACCTTCCCAGGTGCTCACTCAACATTCTTCCATTTTGTATTAGCTCCTTATTTCACTGTTCTTCAGGCAGTTTTTTGGTTCATAGATATTTTCTTCAATACTCAAGGCAATATTTTTATCTCTTTGGTTTAATTGCATGATTTGGGGTGGGGGTGTCTGACTTTATAGACAGCAAAGCTCAGATTCTACAAACAGGTATCAAAATTCTACATTGATGAATCAGTGTGCTGCTTTTAGGTCCAGTTTTATGATTTATTTTCATTTTTGCTTTTTGCAGTAGCAATTGTAGCATTGTTTTCTTCCTTATAAATCTGCCCTGCTTGTGATCTTGTCACCTTGCTGAGCAGCAGTGGATAAGTAGGTGGCCACACCAAGCACTGTGTGCTTGAGGTTTCCCATCCAAACCCAGCCTAACCTGAGCAAACACCAACGAGCTGTGACAGCTTTGATGTGAGGGGACAAAATGGATGCATGAGATTCRTTTTAATGAGTGTGTGCCTCGCCACTGGGAATCCTTTCTGCCTGGGGACGTGGTTTAGCTGCGCTCTGAGGGGAGCAGAATGGCAAAACTGCCACCAGCTGTGGTTTTCAGGTTATTTTTAATGCATCCAAAGAGATATCTACAGGTGACAACTGGAAAAAAACCCCAAACARCCAGAAACAGAATATTCTGTTGTTGTGTGTTGTACCAGGTAACTGATTTCAATTAAAACATCATTGTGGAGCATGGTGCTACTAAGTTGATAAATCCACATTTTTTTTTAGGGCTGTAGATGCTCACACAGTGCTCATTTGGTTTGCCCTCCCTGTCAAGAGTCCARTTTTAATTGAGAGGCTCATTAGAAGAATGACTCATTAGAAGGAATTGGAGGTGCCTGTCTGGTAGGGCTTTGTTTCATTTGCTGTGACATCAGTGCTGTACCTGGGCTGCTGATCTGTAAAGCCACATTTTAATTGCATGTGTGTTTTCCCTTTGGAGGAAGGTTATGATGGAGGCCAGGTGACCTTTTAGTCAGAATCAAGTGAAATTTAATGCCTGTGATCTGGTGTGTGAGCTCAAGCTGTGCTGGGGCAGATGCTCTGTCCTGATGCAGAAAGGTGATAGATGCAAAATCTAAACATTTTATGTTGTGAGCTGTTGCCAAAAATACCTAGAAAACTTAAAACCAGTGAATTTTTTGTAAGAGTGAGAATAGAGAAAAAAGATTAAATTGTATATATGTTCTCTACCACCACCAAAATTACGTTATAATTGCAATTACAGATAGTTTTCACAGCAAAAATAGCCTACCAGGGTTTTTAATTTTTTTTTTAATAAGTCCTGCATGTKCTTGCCATGCACTCAAGCACTGGTGGTGTTGAATGAGCTGAAATGTTTCCTGTGGGCCATTGGAGACCAACGTGATGCCAACGCTTTCAGCTGCCAGAGGAGTGTGATCCACAGAGACCTGTCAACAAAAGCAGGTCAACAGGATTGAGCAAGGCAAAAAAAATCAATAAATCTTTGAATTAATCATGCAGCTGCCAGGGAGAATTATGGGTGCATGAAATGAAGGCTGTAGGTATATGTCTATGGCAACTCATTCTCTCCTACCTCATTGTGTCCTTTCTGTGTCTGCAGGTTTTCCTTTCCCTGCTGCCCTCTGAAAGGCTCTGTGTTTATTTGGGTACCTTCATGGGTTATTCACTGTTCATTTTAAAGTAACCAATTTGGTTTTATTACAGAAATTCCCCTTTTCCTCCTCTCTGTCTGCCCTGTCACTTTTCTCACCGTTGTGTGCGCTCAGTGTGAATTAATCCTGGGATTTCACCTCCAGGATTGCACATCTTGTGCAGTGAATTGGACTGAAAGCCACTGCTGCCTGGGTGAGCAGAGGAGTTAAAAATTCATGCCAGTGCTGCAGGTGAGGGGACACCCTTGTGAGCCCTTCTGCAGCAGCAGGGCTGGGGAAGGAGCCCTGTGTGATGGTGTTYACAGGGGTCYYAGGATRAGGGAAGAGACGAGGATCTGACTCCATGTTTCAGAAGGCTGATTTATTACTTTATGATATATAATATATTTAAACTATACTAAAAAAGAAAGGATTTCATCAGAAGGCTAGCTAAGAATAGAAAAAAAAGGAATCATAACAAAGGCTTGTGTCTCAGACAGAAAGTCAGAGCCAGCTGACTGTGATTGGCCATTAATTAGAAACAACCACATGAGCCCAATCCCAGATGCACCTGTTGCATTCCACAGCAGCAGATAACCATTGCTTACATTTTGTTCCTGAGGCCTCTCAGCTTCTCAGGAGGGAAAATCCTAAGGAAAGGATTTTTCATAAAATATGTCTGTGACAGCCCTGGGCCAGCTCTTCCTCCCTGGGTGATGCCCAGCTCTTCCTCACRGGCAGATGTGGCCACTGAGCAGCCCTGCCAAGGGGGGATGCTCCACACCCTGCTCCCTGAAGCTGGGATGCAGCCATGGGGAACTAAAAGGGCAGCTCAAGGGAGCAATTTGACCCTGGGACATGCTTGGGAGGGATRTGTGGAACTGAGAATTCAGAGGTGCATCCTGTGGGTATCTCTGTGGTTTCAGCTCTGGGCTTTGGTTTTATTCTCTCCTCCTCCTCCTCCTTCTCCTCCAAAGGATTTGTCTCTCATTGCAGGGCCCCGGAGGGATTGTTCTCTCCAACTTCCCCRTGCAAACCTCGAGTGTTTTACTGCTGCAGCTTCTGGGCTGGCAGCAAGACAGGATGGGGAAATGGATACCTTGGCATCTTTAAATCTTTGTTTCTGCTGCAGATGATGCAGAGGTCCCTCCTCTGTGCCCAGCTCAGCTCTCCAGCTGCAGAACTTGRTCCTGCACCATGCCAAGGATGCCTCCTTGGCTCCCTGCCCGAGGATCAATGCTGGCTCTCTTCCAGCTGGGGTGCAGCCCRGTACTGGATGCTCACTCTCACTGCAAATTCAAATTCATTTTCCTCTTTCATCCAGGGCTTTCTTTGCAAATAGACACTGATATTCATAAAATCCCCAAGAACAATTGCCCTGCTACTTGTGGAAGGTCAGGGCAGGCTCTGTTTGGGGATTACATATTCCAGCTGACATACAGCACTCTTGTTTTTCAATTGCATGCCTAGGGAACTTTTTTTTTTTCTAAAGGCTTTTCCTTCCTTCTCCATTAAAACAGAGAATCAAATTCCTGACACATTCAGAAAATACATTGCAGTCCAGATGTGGAGGTGATTTTTTAATTTTTGCACTAACAAAGAGAAAAATAGATAATAGTTTTCTAGAGGAAGCAGAGATTTTTTCTTCTTTTTTTTTTTTTTTTTTTTGTTCTCCTTTTGTAAAACATCCTGCTGGTTAAGTACCATTGTTTAGTAAACCCACATTTTATTGTTTAGAGAGACATAAACCATAGGAAGGTAACATCTTTTTTTCTTCTGCTATTTGTCTTGCACCTGATCCTCCAGGCAATACCTGAGTGATAATGATGGAGGAAATATTTCCTTCTGTTCTTTCAGACTCACGTTTGTTTTGTGCCTCCGAGAGAGCAGTTTCTGTACTGAGCACTGAGAATCCTTCCATGTACTCCATTTTCCCATTCAATTTAAAACTCCTTTTCACCGAACGCTGGCTAAAATGTATTTGTTTAAAAACTGAAAAGTATTTCTGATATGACAAAGGAAAAAATGACACCAACTGAAATGCTAAAAATCACCAYGTGGGTATACACAACTAGACAGTGTTAAAACTCATCTCTTAAATGTGCAAAATATTTTGCAGATTTGAAAAAATAATAAAACTATATTGATATTTTCAATTAAAGAAATACTCTTTATATTCCTCTAAAATCAAAACATTTCTGTAMAATAAATTTTCAATATAAAGTCTCCATAAGCACTGATATTTTTACATGTATGTATGTATGTAAAAATATCAGTTGAAAATAAAAAAATCAAAAATATTGAAAATATTTTGATTTATAGTRTATTTATATACAAATTTTTATATATATTATAAATTTATATATTTACAACATAAATATTGAATACACAAGTTTATATATTTATATTTGAAATGTAATTAGGAATTTACTGCAAAATAATAAAATGTGGAAGCAGCTGTGGATGTAGTGTAGAGGTTAGGGAAAAACACAAAGTGGGGATAAAAGAAAACTGAAAAATAAAAAAAATGCTAACCTTGAATTTTATTTAAATGGAGCAGTCTTAGGGAAGAATCAAGAGGAAAAAGGGAATTGATCATCTAGATAATATGTTTTTGTTCTGCTTAAATGTTTTTWAGTTCCTAACTGTGCTGGATATCATGAACTCCTTGTGCTGAAAACAAATAAGACATTAATTTTCTTGGAAAAATTCCATTAGAGCAACAGAAGCAAAGTTGATCTGCTTTTCAAAATGCACATTTATGACCGACTGAAAGGCAAATTCAGGGCTGGGAAGGCAAAGTGCATCCATAAATAAGAAGTGATGGGATAATGTGTGCTGTGTCACAGCAGCCATTCAGCAGTTTTATAGAAGGGGTGAGGAAGAGAAAACCCCTCTAAATGTCAGCAGCCCAACAAGATCTTGTGAGATACTCTGTGTGCACCAAAAGGGGTTTCAGAAAAAGAAGTTATTCACTGGATTTTGGCCTTCCTTTTCTTTCATGCGTCCTCTCCTTTCTTGCATGAGCTCTGTTTATTATTAGGATTTCTTTGCCCCCTTATCAATGGTTATTCACAGCACATTTTAGAGCTGACTTGTTTTTCAAGTGCTAAAGAAATTCTGTATCACAAACTCTGTTGAAAGTCAAGGGAACCTTTGTTTCTTCCTGTTTTGGCATCTCTCCTCCTTTATGAAAAGCCCAAACTCTCTTTTTTTGTTAATTGGAATTACCACTCTKGTGATATCTCTTTATCTCTTTTCCCTTTTTATATTGAGGGAAACAGAAAAGCAAAGAATGAGACTTCCTCAGTTTTCTCATTGCAAATCCTCTCCTAAAACCTTATTCTTTCCTTGGATCCATGGTTCCTGTTTATTCCCAAGTCCTAAAACATGAAATAAAGCAGGTTAAGTGTGAAATGGTAGGACTGTTTTATATAATCAGTAATAAACCTACAAACCAGTGCTTCAGATTTCTGTTTGTGCAGCTCTCGTTGCCTTGGACTGGAGTTCCCTGTGTGAGGAGAGGKAAGAGGAAGTTCAGTGGGAGAGCTGGGATAGTTAAACACTGTTTGTCATCAAAAAATGGCTAAAAATAGTTAGCTGAAAAAGATTAAATGTGTTGGTTTTTTTTGTTGCTTTCATTTAGATTTATTTTCTCACCACATCTGATRCCTGATAATAAATTGTCGGAAGGAATCACAGGAACAGGGGACCATAATTATGAATGCCCTAAATTTTCTGTCTCCACCACTCCCAGACATTCATGTTGTTTTAATTAATGAAAATTAATTGCATTTAGAATCAAAACACTCTTTCTCCTTACTATTTTGAAGTGCATAATTCTTTTCTCTCTCTCAGGATTGATATCCTTTGCTGCCAGCTACTTTATTAGGAAAAATGTATATGTATTTTGGTTAAAAATGCTGTCTTCCTATTGAAAAAGTTATGTTTCAGCCAAAACAAATAAATAAAAAACTGCAAGGGATGCAGAAAAAGCCAGAACTTTTCCTTTCAATATTTTCAAAATTGTGTATTTCCCTCTTTTCATTTCAAAGTGAAAGCTGTTTGAAAATTACCCATGTAATTCTCTATGAAAAAAATAATTTCTTAGGATAAGGAAGCTGTGTGGGTTTTTATTGATTGTTTGTTCCATTATCAATCCTAACAGGTTTTTTTTTGTTTGGTTTTTGGTTGTTTTATTCATTTTTCTTTGTTTGTTGTGCTCCTTATTTTTTTACTTTCCTCCCTGACTTCCTGTTTTGGGAGAAGAAGTGTTTTGAGCTCCATGAACATATGGAAATTAGCAAACTCTGTCACATCCAAATAGGATATTTTCTGTGGGAAAGAAATAGCCAGAGCTCAGAAGAATTTTGTGTGTAGCCATTTAACCACACCATTTATCCGGGATGGCCTTCTTAAATAAAATCAATGCTAATTTTGCATTTCCCTAATGGGAGCCTATTAAGCTGAGTACACAGGCATTTTTAACCTCAGACATGGTTGCAGGGGCAAGTTAGCACTGGATTTAATCTGGTGTATTAATGAGGAACAGGGAAATTCTGTGTCTGGATGACTTGGATCCTGGATTGGGAACATTCAAACACTTCCCCCTCTAACAATTCCCCCAATATCTCTTTTACTGTTATTATGGAGCATCATTTAYGTTTCTGCTCAGGGTTGTTCTCTTCTGGAATTCACAGATGCCCATAAAATAATAATCTGGGTTGAAACTTGGCTCCAAGTTATTTTTATTTGGACAGCAAACAATCTATTAGGCCACTGAAGACCTTTCAAGCCAATATGGACAGGAATTTCCAAGCAGTCTGGGCTGGCTGTATGAGTGAATTCCATCTGAATAAAACGGAGCAGGAAACTCAAAGATCAGACAAAGAAAGAGTAGTTTAGATTTATTATGATTTGGGAAGTGGCTTTTTACAAGAAGGAAGAGAGTAATTGAGCTCAGAGTGGAACAGAGGCAAAATGTGTGGGCAGAAATRAAGAAGTGACTTTGTGCTCCTCACACTGTTCTCCAAATCCCATTAGTTTTCTGTCCTGTCACCCTGGAAGCATTGRGGAGACACTGAGGAGAAGCAATTAGGGCAGGTCTCAGCACAACCAGCTGCCCCTGACACAGCCCAAACGTGTCCATATGTTCCCAAAAGAAGAGGGAATGTTTCTCTCCACYTCTGAAACGCCAGGGGAGAGGTCAAGCCATGAGTGCTGCAGGCTCAGAGGAGCTGGGGATTCAAATAGAGCTGTTTTCCAATTAAAACCTTTGCATTTGGAGCTTGAATATTTAACAATTCACACTTTAAAAAAKAAATTATAAATCCCTACTTCCTTATCCCTACTTCATTTTTTCCTCATCTCCCAGTGTCATTCAGAATAAAAGTCTGAATTTAAAATTTGTAGTAACAAAATAAAGTTTGTGGTAACATCACCCCCACACCCTCTAATTAAGGAAATTTTAGAAGTTGCACAATGTCTGCAAATGAGAAATGAGAAGTTGTGGAGGGAAAAGGATGGGAAGAGCAGACAGTCAAGGTGCTCTGCTGCATTCAATAACTTAAAGCTGGAAGGGAAAGGTGGGATAAAATCACCACATTATCCAAATTTTCTCCCCCCTTGTGTGTGCATTTCACCTGCAAGAGCAAGTGARAAGCAATGCTGGACAGGGGCTGAGAAGAATGAATTCATTCTTTCATAATTCATAATTATGAATCAATAAATTATTAAATTAATAAATAATTATTGATTCATAAATTATTTCCCTTTGGTAGCCCTGTGCTGATCCAAAACTTTGTTGCCACTCTGTTAAACCAATCTATTTCATCTCCCAGTTCTCTCAGGAAATGAGCAACAGGGTAAGAGGGAACGGCCTCAGGCTGGGCCAGGGCAGGCTCAGCTGGGCCAGCAGCAGCAATTTGCCCATGCAAAGGGAGCTCAGGCCTTGGCAGGGGCTGCCCAGGGAGCTCTGCAGTGCCCATCCCTGCAGGTGTCCCCTGCAGGTGGCACTGAGTGCTCTGGGCTGGGSACAAGGTGCCCRYGGGGCACAGCTGGYACTCCATGGGCTGGGAGGGCTTTGCCAACTTCATTGATTCTTTAATTCTATTCTATCATTCTAAGATCCAGAATCACTCCCAGGCCACAGGCTCTGGTGTTTCACACTTGTTGCTTTGTTATTTTAAGGGTTTTTGAAGTTTTCTGATGTTTACAATTTTGTAATGGTGTTTCTCATGCACTTTTMATGTAAGTAATSATTGTTTTGCATTCCTTTCTAAAAGAGAGGAGAATTGATAGACTGCTAGTTTGACCAGTGTGGTTGGAGAAGTAGCAGTTTCATCCTCTAATCCACGGTCACTTTTAAAATTCTATAAATATCAAAGTCCAGAAATAAACACACCTTTTTTGCTTTAAACATCTCAGCATGTGAGTGTCGTTCATTTCGTGTCGTATTCCAGCACACACTCAGCCCTTTCAGGTGCCTCCACATCATAGCAGTGRATGAAATTTAATTTTTTTTGTTTCCCCATCACCCTCAGACACCAGTGCAGGTACTCCTTGGATGTATAAAATGTTGAATTTTTAGATATGGGGAGATGTTGTTTTGATAAATGACAAGCGTCTTTCAGTGGCTCAAAGGATATTAAAATGTCACAGCCAAGCAAGTCAGCATTCTCATTCTTTATTCCTGTCTTTGAGGACAYACTTTGCAAACTGTGAAGGAAACAGATAATTTTCTCCAGGAATTAGGAGAGTCAGAATATTGCTGTACTGCAGTGAACAATTMATGATATTTATCTCTCACATAAGGCTTTACCCTTTTCCTCTATAAATCTTTTCTGCAGGAGCAATTTATAGAGTGATATCTCCATTTTGCACATACAGAGGCTGAGACACTGCAYGAGCACAGGGAAAATACCAAATCTGCTTCAAAGCTTTACTAGATTGAAAGTTATGTGGGTGCTGGGGAGGTTCCCACTGTGCAAACTTTAGGCCACGCTTTCAAAATGTTTCTCTCCCTAAGTTTGTGGTTTATGTTTGATCTGTAGAGCTTTCTTAATTTTGGTTGTTTTGGGATTTTATTTAGAATACTTTAAGACATGAAAAAGTAAAAAAAATCGTTTCTTTTATCTTCATGATCATTTAGATCCACCTATGAACACCATAATATTTATCCATCTACCTAAGCATTGCAACATGCAATACAAGCAAAACAAGGAATTATAAATATKAAACTTAACTGAGGAGAGAGGAGCAAATGGGCAAATTAAGGAAACACAGAGTTGTATTAATTTTTGCTGTCTTCTTATTTGACTTGAAAAATGTCAAATATAAGTTTACATAGACCTTTTAAACAGAAAAATCCTTGGCTCTTTGATACCAAGGGAAGCTCCTGRGTTTTATTAGCACTGAAGATGAGTATTTTTGTTATTCTGAAGATGAATAATGCCTTGTTTCTGATAGTTTTGGCTGTAGCCTAAAACTAGTTTTAGGGAACATTAGTCTGACAGAGCCAATCTTGAAGCAATGAAAGATATTTAAAACTTGACTTTTGGCAGGAAACTCCTCCTTACACACATTCATTATTTTATGTTTTTTAATTACTCATAGTACCTGATATAAGCAAGAGAGATTTTACTTCAAAAGACATAAAAGAGTAATTTGCCATCTAAGAAATGTCCCTATATGTGATTTATTTCTTTTAATCAGCACTGACCTTTTGAATTGATTATCTGTGATTTAAGAAGGACCTGTGTTAGACCAGACACCCACAACTGAAGAGACTGAAATGAGTTGCATTTCTAAAACCAAACAGTTTACAATACTAATTGAAAGATGTGCAGCAGAAACAAAAAGATATGACTTAAAATGTTTGCAATTTGAAAAACATTCAATGTTGATGGCTTTTTCTTTATTTTTATCAATGGTGTTAAATATTTCTTGACATTGTGGGYGACATAAATAGTGACATGCAGTTGAGTTGAATTATTAAACTATAGATGCCTATGCATTTGGAAGAGCCTTAGCCTATAAATAAAGACAATAAATCAGATTTTTTCAATCAGATTTCCACCTGTTAAACATCCTATATAAAGCTGCCCTAGCTACAGGTTGAAGATCTAGCAGTGCATAGATCAGAAAATGAAWTTTTTTATTGCTACAGCTGTTTGGCATTGGCCCTCAAATTCGAAGTGGATGACAGAGCTGCTCAGTTTGGGGCACTTTTTAAGTTTACCTGTCTGTCTGAGGAAAAGCAGCAAGTCCCTTACACGTAGGATAAGGAGCCTTTGGGGGATACTTGGTAACTGAGGTAAAAATGTGTCTGTCCCTGTAGACGCGTGCAAGTCTTCCTCAGGAGTTCCTGTGACAAGAAATGAAGCTCATTTCTGTGAAGTGAAATTCTGAAGTCTTGTTTCTCTCGAGTGGAAAACACTTAGATCAGAAAATGATGGTGAACAGAGCTGCCAGGTTCAGTTGGATTTTAGTCTTTGCATACCTTGTTCTAGGCTGATTGTCTGATGTTCCTCAAAACGAGGGTTCTCTTCTCTGAGGGAAGAATATTGATTCCTTTCAAAGAATAAAGATCTGGAATGGAAAAGAGAGAAAGATTCTGCAGTGGGCCTCAACTTAGTGGAAGGTATTTTATTCCCCAAGCAGCACTGCCAGTTGCTGCTCATGGGGAGTCACAACTGGGACTGTGTTTGTTCATGTAATTATGGAATGACTTGGCTTTGGAAGGGACCTTAAAGCCCACCCAGTGCCACCCCTGCCATGGCAGGRACACCTTSCACTGTCCCAGGCTGCTCCCAGCCCCAGTGTCCAACCTGGCCTTGGGCACTGCCAGGGATCCAGGGGCAGCCCCAGCTGCTCTGGGCACCCTGTGCCAGGGCCTCATAAACCTCACAGTAATTTTTTTTTTCTAATATTCAATCTAACCCTAATGTCAGTCAGTATGAAGCCATTCCCTGGGTGCTGTCCCTGCATCCCCTGGCAATTGTCTCTCTCCAGCTTTCTTGGGGCTCCTCCAGGCCCTGCAAGGCCACCCTGAGCTCAGCCCAAAGCTTCTCCTGTGCAGGTGAACAATGCCAGCTGTGCCAGCCTTTCCTCCCAGCAGAGCTGCTCCAGCCCTCYGCTCATCCTGGAGCCTCCTCTGGGCTCTCTGCAGTTCTGTTCTCCCAGAGAACAGAACCCTTGTTTTGAGGAACATCAGACAATCAACTTAGAACAAGGAATGCAAAGACACTCTCCTCCTCTGGACTCTCTCCTCTGGTGCCTCCACATCCTCCCTGTGCTGGTCCCARGGCTGGGGCAGCTCTGCAGTTGGGGTCTCATCCCCTTTCCTGTTCCTYATGRTGCCTTGAGAGGCTCCYTGAAACAGAGGCTGGACAGAGTTAAAGGAATAAAGCAGGGATTTATTAAAAAGGCCTTCAAAGGATGCACCTTGGGCACTACAAGAGCCTGGCTGTGGCTACATCCAAGATGGACGACAGGTCGTGAGTTTCCACACTTTTCTAAGTTTTGGTCCATTTCCATATTGGGGTTAATTGTCCAATTACAGCTTCAGGTTATGCAGTCCCATCCTCCCAGACTGCTCTCAATTCCCTGTTGTTTACACCTTTTGGGCTTTTTTGCTGTTTGCACCTTTTGGGCCTGAAGCTGCAATGGTGTCCTTGGTTCTGGGGCTGGAAAAGGATTGTTCTGTCTGACTAAACTATGAGGAGAACTTGCTAACACTTTATATRAAGTTCAGAGTTCTGTACTAATGCAGTACAGGATCTGGAAAATAGGAAAGTTAAARCTTAAGGCATCACCCACACTGGGGGATCAGCCCAGGACMCAGTTGGYTCATCTGTAGGTTTTGTGTTGTCATCACTTGGCAAAGCTTATAGAGAAACTCTGCTGATGTCAATTAAGGAACATGACATTTTTTATCTATAGTGCTCTTAATCTAACAGATTTTCTTGTCTTGATTTCACATCTAATTGCTGAAAATATTGTGATTAGACAGGAATATAAAAGCAGTATAATACAGTACCTGTTGACAGAACTGATTAAGACTGAAAAACAGAGGAAAGCAAGTACCCTATTTTGTGCCAGAGGTCACTGAAAAAAGTGTATTTAAAGCTGCTGATGTAAAGCAGCTCAATATTCTGTTATCTATGGATGGTTTTAAAAGCAAGTTGTTCTCTAATGGAATTCCCTTTTCACTGGACTGTCACCACTGACTGCTCTATTATGTATTCAATTACTATATCTTTATAGAAAAGTACTTGTTCTATAGAATGGATAGTTTAAAAAAATTGAAATTATGAAAGTTTGAGAAAATGTTGCTGTTACCCAACATGCCATCTAATTTTCTCATTGTGCACTGAGGCAGTTATTGTAGAGTTCCTRTTTTATGCAAAGGCATAGCCCTTTTATTTTGCCTCAAAGATGGATAATTTCTCTTAAGGAGAAGATAATTTCTCATAAGGAAAGGAAACACTTGACCTCTGTAATMATTTTGTGCTGGAAAAAMCAGAATATTCYAGATTTTGATCTGTTGCTGCAACTTCCTCTTCCACACATGTGGATTCCTCCCTTTTAATATACATTTTAATATACATTTAATATACATTCCTTTTAATATACCCCCTTTAATATACATTTTAATATACATTTTATATATATTCCTCCCTTTTAATATGCTTAAAATACAGTGTGATGTGTTTTAGTTGTTTGTGCATGACCAGACTTTGTTAATATCTAATATCTAACCTCAATGACAATCCCTGTGTAGCTCCCTTCTTACTGGAAATGCCAGACATTTCTTCCTGTATAAAAGTCATGATACTTATTTTTGTTTTGCTCAATTTGATCTAAAAAAAAGAGGAATCACAAAACCTCCTTGGGTGCTTAACATTTGTGTCAAAACCATGGTTATTAATCAGAGTGAAAATGAAGAGAGTGYCCTCATCTCGCAAAGCTTCTCAACAGTTTTCTGGAAAATAATTCCAGTGGCATTTCCTTCCTGTGGCAAGTGTGGGGATGTATTTTATTATTCACCTCAGTATTCTGACGAGACAAGCCAGTCTCCAGGCTCCAGCAAATGAGGCAAGTGCCTAAGGCAGAGCCTGCCAGAGGGGCCTGAATGTCCTTGGCCACACTCTGTGCTTTCCCACGGCACAGGGGAGCCTTGGGGGGGATTCAGCCACATCCCAYCACCACACCTGGAACCTTGGATCTGCACTGGGAGGCAGCAGCAACCACCTGAGGTGCTGCTGGGCTGGTCTGGAGCAGGACCTTGCAAGAAATTCCTCCTGGCTCCACCRAGGTCCTGGCAGTTCCTTTGGGATTTCTCCTGAATATCTTTGTCCTACCCCCAAGGAACAAACACAGGGTGCTGCTGCATCTCTCAGCTCAACAAGTGCCTGCCTTTGGGGAGGGAGCTGCCAAATCCCTCTCTGCTGAGCAGAATAATTACCCCACTAAAGATGGAGTACCCTGGGACTGTGACCTCTGGGACCTCTGTGTGGGTGTGAGCAGACAGAGGTAAGGACAAGGCAGGGGAGAGGAAGATGTATGGCAGAGTGTCCCTATTAATTGCTCCTGCTCCTCCTTGCTGCAAAATTCTGCTTGGAGAGATGCTCCAGCAGCAGGTGACTGCACCAGAATATGAATGGGGGATGTAGAATCTTTGTGGTGCCCTTTGTAAATGGATTATTGCCTTCTGGCTGTGGTTTACTGTCACTGGTGTGCTCTGCTTGTAAGCAGAAGGTTGTGCCTTCCTAGCAATTGTCTAAAAATGGAAAATCTCTCATCTGGATTTCAAAAGGGGGGATGTTGGCTGGTGTTGTGCAGACAGCATGTACAGAGGTGGATGGTGGCTTTGTGTAACGTGGTTRTCTTTGGGTTTTGCTTTTAAACAAAGCAAGCAAAATTTGGAGCATATTTCAGCGTGGAGGTCAGAGAAATGTGTGCCTTGTCTAATGATAAGCAGAGGACATCTGGTTATACCATCCATCAGTCTATTGCCTAGAGCAAGAGATATCCAAGTTTGACATGTCTGTTTTGGGAGGGGGAGAGAGGAGCAGAGAGATAACAGGCTGTTTTATTAAAATGCTGCAGCTGAAGTCGTTGGTTTCCTTTGTTTTGGTTTTTAAGGCTTTGGCTTTTTATTTGTTTGTTATTTTCCCTCCCAAAAAAATCRCTTTACATTATATTTACTGTATTCACTCTTTGTGGGTGCTACCTGAAAAGATGATCACCTAATGCTACCCACAGGATGAACATATTAATTACCCAAAATATTAAATAATTTGAACATTAAGAATGTTTGAATACTATTAAAAAAATCTGACTTTAATTTACAGAGGATTATAAAAGCAAGAAGTTCCTGCTCAGAAATATTAAAAAAAAAATCCTAAAAGGTAAAACCCCTTCATTTGCACTCAAAGATCCTGACAGTGCCCTCCTAGATTTGAAAATGGGTCATAATGTCAGTCTAGCTTGCTTATGATTTTAAGTTATTACTATGTTGTTGATTTCACAATCAAAAAAAATTTGTTTACTATGAATTCACAATATTCTTGCTGTGTTGCTAATCTTAATGAAAATAAGAACCATTGGGAATTTAAAAAATGTTTCATAGTTCTCAAACAGTATTGTGCATTTTTAAAATATGTTCTTTTTTAGCTTTCTGATACTTTTCATGCAATCAGTTCATACAGATTTCTAATTATTTTAAAACAGAAAGAGTACTGCACAGTCCTTTCTTTCATTCTTTCATTTTTCTTAATTTTGCTTCTCCTTCACAGAATAATCAGGAAAGTGCTACATTGTGACATTTCTTTCAGATTTTGCCACTTACATTCCTTTTAAAATTCTCTTTTGACACCAAGAAAATTGTTTCTTGCCTGGATAATTTTTTTTCCTCTTCAAAAGATGAATTCCTTTAGAACAGTCTTTTTGTTTTCACATCTAAATATCTTTGAATGTTCCAAGTATCCTTGAATGCTTTTGATTTATTTTCTGGAGTTGCAGCCTGCTTTATGTACCTTGTTTGAAAGCAAACTTTGAGAAAACTTAGGCCAGGTTAGACCTGGGGCTTGGAGCATCCTGGGACAGTGGAAGGTGTCCCTGCCATGGCAGGGCTGGGACTGGATGATCTTCAAGGTCCCTCCAAGACTGAAAAAAACCCAAACATTCCATGATTGAAAATCTGCTGTGTTCATTTCTCTGGAAGGTTTGGTCAGAGATGGATGTCGTTTGTTTTAAGAGGRATTTTATTATCAAATTATTAGTATTGAATTTTAGCTGTAAAAGCATTTCTGAATCTAAGTGAAAACTTTCCTCTGAAGTTAAAACCTTCAGCACCAAAACATGTCTGGTTCAAGACAGATGCAGTTTTGAAAATCTTGTTGTTTAAAGATAACTCATTTTTTTACAGACAAAAATTGTTTTCTGTCTGTGTCTTGGTGGTAAAGGGCAGATATAAGTTTTTACTTAGCATTTAATAGCATTTAATAGAACTACTTCTGGCAATGACTGATTTGGTTGTTTAGTAATAAGTAAAACAAGTCTCTGACTGGGCTTTTATGGCAGCTGCATGAATAATCAAATTTCTGTTCAGTTTGGTTACAAAGCCAAATAAACACATATTTCTTCTTTTCTTAACAATATGAATCAAAACTCTCTTTGTTCAATTTTCCCCTGGCTGGGCTATAGAAAAGCAAGAACTATTCCTGTGAGTCTCCCAGCACATTTATCACACTGAAGGAAAACCTTTGTTTGCACTATCAGCATATATTCAGCTAAAGCAATAAACTACCAAGGATTAGATTTGAACACAACTGATTGATTTTGGTATCTAACACTGAATGTCTTCCTGGATATTATGCTCTTCAGAGCTGTGCTTCTTTTGCCTCAGACCCATTTGGAAACCTAATGCTCTTTTGAACCCTACATCTAATCAGGTTTCTCTGGCTCCTTAGTCTGTCTGTCTTTTTCTCTTTTTTTCCCATTTTTTATAGAACCCATGGGATTATTCATACTTTTCCATTTTTATTGTAGTGAGCACCTTGTCCTGTGGGAGCAATTTTATAATTGTAAATATTATGGTCTCCTATTTTGCAGATGTAAAAATTAAAATAAGCTAGGACCAGAGCTGGTCTGTTTTGTGTCTATTCACCACTTGCTACTGAGACAGGGATTTATAAAATCCCCCCAAAAGATAAGTAACTTAATTTCTGGCCTTTCAAAGCTTAATCACTGCAGTTTGAATGCAAATGTTATTTTTTCTTCTATATTTAAATGAAAATTAGCATTTCAATAATAGGTGCTGCTTAGGAAGCTGGAGTTTTATTTTTTTTTAATTTTTTCCCAGTGTCTAAAGTTACAGAACTAAAATCTAGTAGAAAACAAATTTTGAAAACATCCAAAAGCATTAATACTCTGTGTAGGTAATGAAGTCATAGGTTTTGTGATTCATATCTTGTGGAAGAAGAATAATTTTCAGAAAATGATGCATTTTGAAATACATGTTCCCATTTTAAAATACATGTTCAGGTTTAACCTGCTGGAAGCACAGCTTTGGCATTTCTCAAGATGTTAATAAAGTGTTAAAACTTCACACTGAATTAAATAGCATATAGGAGTGTGTGGAGTTGTTGGTAGGTGTTTTGGAGGACTTTTAAAAAGATGTAAAGCATTTATATGTGTGAAGATAAAACCCCTCCAGCTGGCAAAAGGAAAAATAAAAAGTAGAAAACATGAAAAAAATCTTGCTGGAGTTGCTGCCAGTCCCTTCTGAAATAATAGGATTTAGGGCTGGTTCTTGCAAGCCATCTCTCTGACATGTAAGCATTAGTTGGGATTTTTTCTTCATTCAAAGGTGTGGTCTGGTGTGCAATTCTTTTCTGAAATTGCCTTATCTATAATAATGTAGGGAATAATTTGTTAGTTACATTCTAAATGAGGAGGTTTGAGCCAAATTCATAGGAAAAGTAGCTCTAAATACCTCTCAGTTTTTGTACAGACAATCACTTTTTTATCTTAATCTGCCTGGAGGATTTTCTTGAGAAGGTAAAGAAGAGCACCTTTCAAAACAAGCAAAGTGGAAATACTCCCTAAGGGGAACAAGAAATTCAGCTTGTTAACCACAGGCTAATGAAATGCAGATTTAAATCTCCCACTACCTGTCTTTTTGTAGGACCAGAAGTGCCTCGAAGAGATTATATAGATATTTACTACTTAAAATCATTGTCTGCCTAGAGATGGATGGGTTGTGGAGTTAGGATGGGATGTAACATTTAAACTGGTTACTGTGGAGAAACTGAGATTAAACCTTTTGGACTGTGGCCACTTGCCAAGTGGTTTTCCTTGAAATCACTTGTATAGTGACAATATTTTTCTGCCCACCTGGAAAAAGGGAAATGACAGCATCTCAAGCAATGGCAAAAACTGATAAATCACCAGGAATGACATAATATACCCTGTTCAATCACTGYTTCAAAATTTTTGGCTTACAAAAAGCCTGTCCCTATTTGCTACTCTTCCTGGCAAATAATTTTGTGTTCTTTTTCCCCTAATGTTTTGTAATCTCTCTGTTCTATGATTTATTTGGTATTTTTTTTGTGCTAGCCGTGTGTAACAAGAAGTGCCGATGCTGTAGACCTTTTATTCAATATTTTAAACTCCCTACATTCCCAAAGGAATGTTAATTCTCTCCTTGGCTGCTGCTCTAGTTCTTCCATGTTGTAGGATCTGTTGATCTGTCTTTTTTGATTTTTGCTTACATTTGTGCCTCTGCACATCTTGTAGAGGCATCTCCTGGGAAACATCTTCTCTTTGTTCATGTTTTAGTCTTGAAATCAGTACTTGAACGTAGCTGTATTTTACAGATTGGWTATTTTGCTATAATTAAGCCTCATGAATATGAAGATTCATGTAGTATTCCCATGGTGTCCTAGGAAGTTAGGTTTAGCAGTATGATTTCATTTCATCTCTCTGTAACCCATCATCATGTCACTTCTGCTAAACTGAAGTATCACATTGGTTCTTAGGAAATACAGAGGATGCGCTTGCCAAATTTTGGGTTTATTTTTAAGCCTAAGTAGAGGGACTTCAATAATTCTTCTCTGGAGAGCTGAGACAAAACTTTGCTGGGGGAGAAAGAGAGGGGGAAATAAGGTCAATGAAAAGCTTAAAATAATTTTAGTTGAAAATTTATCATAATATTGAYATTTAATAAAACCTCTAATAGTTGACAGTGTAGTTTACTGAACAAAGCCATTAATAAAAGGTTTGGAGACTTGATTGTATTTTTAAGACTATCCTTGGTTTTTTGTGTGTTTGTTTGAGGGAAAGGCTCTATAGGTCCCTGGTTTTGGACTTGTTCYTACCTTGTTCTCTTTTTCTATTTTTGCCCTATTTGTTTTGTGGTTTTTTCTTTTTCTTTTTTAAATATAATTTTTTGAGGAGTAAAATATTTTCTGGGCAAGTACCACCTTTCATTTCATGAATTCACAATGTGCAGTACATAGGACACCTTGCTTTTAGGTGCCATACATATCCTAATAACAACAGAAGTTCAAAAGTATGCCTTCAAAAGTATTTCAATATTTTCTAGATGGTGGAGTGGTTTTTAGTTTCCTGATTGCAGCAGAAGAATGAGTAGAAATAAATCTAAGCAGACTGGACCAAGTGCTTAAGGTGGGAGGAAGACATCTGAGTCCCAACAGAAGTCTTGCTGGACCCTTGTTAGTGATAAATCATAATGAAAATTTTATATTTTCYTCTGTCACTTTGCCTCTATAATTGTTTGCTTTGCAATTTACTCTCCTTGTTATGTATTAGTGATTTTGAGAAGCTCTGAGTGGAAAGTTAAAGCTTTGGTTCTTTGGAAAATTAACTTCAGTCTATAGGTGGCTGAAAGCTGGACCATGTATTAAGATGTCATGTTTAACCTTYTGTAAAGCAAATTACCTCTGTGGCCAAAGGCTGGTTTTAGTTGTTTTACTGAGAATGGAATTCCTTCATTCAGGTCCTGGGACATTTTGTTTTTCCAGACAGACCTAATGACTTCAAAATTTTCCAGACTAGTGACTTCAAAATTTTGCCTTCAGCGAGTGATTTTAACCATCTAAAGATATCTAGATTAAAAATAGGTAATCTTTTTTTTCCCCCTTCAATAATATTTCTGACTCAAACCCTGCTATAATTAGTTAATAGATAATTATATATAGTTCYGCATAACTTGCTGATCACTTTCATAAGTTTCATCTCGTTTATATTCAGGATATAATTCTAGCTTTCAGCAAAGTTCAATTGCAGAGTACGATAGGGAGGTCTCGTGCTAATCAGATTTACTCATTCCCTCAAAATATAGTTCAGAACATTAATTTCATGCTTCAAAATGTATTAGCCAAATGGCAATCCCATTCTGAACCACAGAAAGGCTGATCTGGGAATAAAAAAGACTCCCACAAGGAAAGAAGCCCATCCCCTCAAAAAACCCCTAAAACCTCAAAAGATGCCAACGTAATTTTCACTTTTATGGAAAATAGGTCTTGTCTGAAAATTCGATCTTGATTTTTTTCCCATTATTTTTTSAAGACTCAGAAAGTATATTAGAGAAGGAGTGCTGTGATAATGGACTGTAACATTAAGTAATTGACTTACTGTCACGAAAGTAATTAAAAACATTTATCAGCATACAAAAACTACATGGAACTTTATTAAACAGATTGCAAAAACAACCCCCGGGTCACACGGGATCCCTCAAAAATTATGTGTTCTGTGGGTCTGTTCTTGGCTTAGTCAATATTTTTTTCAACCATCCAGAAGAAAACATGAAATGATCCTTGTCAAATTGCTCAAGGGGCTGGATGTCAGGCAGTGAAGAAATCTTGCCCTCAGAGGCTGGCACTTGATCACAGAGGACAGGCTGGGCACAAGAATTACCCTAAAAAGAAAGGGCATGTTATTGGCTCCTAAACAGAAATATTAGCTCCAAACTAGGTTTGTATCATAATATCCCCTCCCCTTTGGGAGCAACCTTAAGGGTCAAGCAGAGAGGCCAGAACTCAGGTGTCCATTTCCTGCTGCATGTCCTAGGATAGCCCAGTGGCCAGGAGGGAGTGTGGATTTGCCATATAGATGTCCCACCTTGAAGGGGAAGGGAGCACCCAGGGGTTGTAAATGCAACCTATTGAAACAACAAAAGTCAGAGGGTCTGCAAAAGAAACAGAGTTTTATGACTGAATTGCACACTTGGCATGGAAATTGGTGTGTTGGTTMCTGATTTCTTGGTATAAGCACATAGATTTAGGTGAAGAGAAAAGAGAGAGAAAAATATKAATTATAGAGGGGGAGAGAGAGAAAGAAAAGGCTCACCAGTGTTAATCCAGTGTCCAGGTTTGGGTAAAGGGAAAAGAGAGAGAAAAATATGAATTATAGAGGGGGAGAGAGAGAAAGAAAAGGCTCACCAGTGTTAATGCAGTGTCCAGGTCTTGGGATGCACATGCTCCCAGGTTTTGGGGCATTAGACAGATAAGTTGTCCCTGCCTTGGAGATAAATTCTTGCTTTCCATGCAAATTAGTTCTCATGCACAGTCTGTTCTTCCAGACCTTTCTAGAAATGTGTTGGAGCCCCTTGGGGGTCTTTGGTGGTTTTGACTTCCTCCCAGATTCCATGCCCACTTCTCAACCTGCTCTTGCACTGTCCTGTGTTGTGCTGATCTCCAGGAGCCAAAACAAGGATGTTTGTCGCAAAAAAGTGCTGCCCTAGCTCTGAATGGCCCCTTCTCCAGCCACATCCTGTTCTYTCCCACAGTGTTCTCACCAACAACCCTGCAAAGAAGCATGGATGGAACTGGGTCTCCTTTGGAATGTGCTCTGGGATTGTGTGGGTGCAGCCTGCCCTGCACTGGTGTGCTGGGACTATTGAACTGCAATGACATTAAGTGAATATTAAGTGGAGTTGGAGAGATGATAAAATTTGGTAAGACATGCAGCTGAATTCTGGGAGCAAATCTAGAAAATGGTCTGGGTTCTTGAAAAACTATCCCAAAGTGAAGACTGTAGGAGTTTACTGTCCAACTTCTTACTGAACATCTAGGTAAAARTTAATTATTCCCAGCTGACATGGCTGGAAGGACTGTGGTGATRCAACTGGACCTCGTTAGCATGACAGGAGAAATAAATGCAAGGTTTTCACAATGAAAAAAATCCTTTAAAAATTAGTGTTTACCTCAAGGTGCAGTGACTTGCAGAAAGATGTGCTGCAGCCCAGCCAGAAATTCTAAGCTTTGATCACTGGAGAAGKTTATGAGCTGTGATGATGATGCCTTGGAAAGGCTGACCTAGAACAGAGGCTGGACAGAGCTAAAGAATAAAGCAGGGATTTATGAAAAGGCCTCCATGGACCCACCCTGGGCAGCACAAGAACCCAGCCAGGGCTGCACCCAAGATGAACCAAAATGGCCCCAAAATGCACGGCCGGGCACGGGCTCTCTCCCTGGGATCAGTTCTGCTCCATTTGCACCTTGCAGTTCATTGTCCCATTCCAGCTTTAGCCCCTGCAGTCCCACCCTGCTTGTTTTTCTCTCTCCAGCCCACGGTGTTTGTGCTCCTGGGCTGAGATTTGGATCATTTGTCCTTGGTGCCCAGCTGGAGCAGGARTTGTTTTGTCTCCCTGCTCTGTGCACAGAGCTCACCATCCCATAATATGAAGCCCAGACCCTCACACTAAAGCAGCACAGAATCYGAAAAATAGAAAAGCTMAAACCTGWGGCGTCAGTGACACAGATGATTATTTCTCTTCTTTAGAGTTGCATCTCTCTTTAAAAGCAAATAAAAAAGAATCCCGGAGTTGTGCGTGCGCTGTCCAGGGTACTGATATGAGAGGTTTCTTCTGTCGCTAAAATAAGGAAATGCTGTTCAAGACTTTTAAATATGTCAGCTTAAAATAGGAAAACTACTTTGAAAATGGAATTAATGATAGCTGTGTCCCACTCCCACAGATGAATATATTTGCTTCTGGGAATGTTTTGTTCATTGTGGGATATCCCCACCCTTCCCAATCCCCTTTCCAACTTTCTCCATGGGCTGAAGTATTTAGTTCTGTGTAACCATTTGTCTATTCATTGACCTGGCATGGAAAAAATTCACTTAAATTGTGCAAAAAATTTAATTTCAAAATAATACCTCTGCCCTAGAGCAGACAGCTTCTCAAGGGCTGGATACTTTTGATATATTATCCATGCCAGCAGCAATAAAAAGCTTTGTGGAGATGAGATCATCCAACATGTCATTTCATAATAAAGATAGGGTTTTTTGTGATGTGCACCAGYGTTCTGGAGGGGTGGGGCCGAGACTCTTCCCTCATTCTGCTTCTTTGATGGTAAATTCTAAACTGGATTTTAGAAGCGCTGCCTGCTTCTGAAATATCCTTTTCAGACAGAGATTCCTGCATGCAAGCTGGAATTCARGATTAACTCTGCAGAATGTTACAGTATTCACATGTTGTCCCATCCTGCAGCTAATTTGCCCTGTCTTTGGAAAGTAATAATTTTGTTCTTTTCAGAGATATTTGTGAAAAAACRTTCTGTTGCTGAGTTGTGACCAAACATGTTCCACCTTGCTCATATTTGACTTTTCACTTTGTTATTTCTCTTTGGCTTGGGAAGTCACAACATCTGAGAGCCCAGAGAAGGTCATGSTCTGTACGCATGTCAGCTTGATTGTAATTCCATGTTTCATTCTTGACTTTTCTTTACCCTGAGGGCAGGCAGGCAGAAAGACCATATTTAATATCACAATTAACTCTCCTAAAGCAATCATGCTGCCAAAAAAAACAAAAAGGAAAAAGAAAAGAGAAAAGAGAAAAGAGAAGAGAAGAGAAGAGAA
>JACDOX010000207.1:1130697-1145088 GCA_014549065.1 Cardinalis cardinalis | reverse complement strand
GAAAAGAAAAGAAAAGAAAAGAAAAGAAAAGAAAAGAAAAGAAAAGAAAAGAAAAGAAAAGAAAAGAAAAGAAAAGAAAAGAAAAGAAAAGAAAAAAGAGATACGGTCAATTGTGGGTGGCAATATTGCAAAACTAAACTGCCCTGCCCTCTGAAAAGTGGAGGAAATTGGGAAACTGCAGGAATTGCTCAGGCCGTCTTTTTGCACTGAAGTACATAATAATGCAATTTAGTTCAATCTTGTCAGCTTGAGGAGATATCAAAGAAATCATGAATTGTTTGATGGCCCAGGGACGGATGGAACAAGTGACAGTCACTTTTTTGCTCAATGCACATTGGGAGTGCCCAGAAACTTTTGGAAAATAGAAATGCAGAGATAGCAGTGGATTGTGGAGCTGAAGGGACTGGTGGGCATAAAGTAGAAAAAAGCCTATGAAAAAAATGAAAGTGATTAAAAATAACCTAAAAATCATGGGGTTTTGTAGATCAACAGCGTGAGAACACCATGCACTGACCTGAGGTTGATCTAACTGGCTTGGACAGTCAGTATTTGTGGATGCAGTTTGGAATAGCAGCAAAATTAATAAATAGATTGACATCATAGCTGCTGAACTTTTGAACCTATAGCTTAATGGAGATATTTTCCATGTGTCACAGATGGTTACTGGTTTATTTTTGTGATTTTTGTTTTCTTTTGTTTGCTGCTGCTGTTTGGTTGGGTTTTTTTGGGGTATTTTTTGAGTGATGATTAAAGAATGCAGAAATTTTACCTGAAAGAATAAGGAAATGGAATGTGATTATTGCAAATTGCAGCTCTCTAATTTTGATAGAATTGTTTTGAAGGATTTTTTTTTCCAGCTAACCAATTAGTCCAGTGACGTAATTTAGGTCCAGAACTTTACAAGTTTCCTGATATTTATTAAATTCAGCATGCAAAAGTGAGATCTATTGCAAGACTTGGTATGTGAAAGTAACACTTGCATCACCTCAKGTATGTAAATTATGTTATTTTCCTTCTTTCTTGGACAGAAAGGGGCAAAGTTTAGTCACATAGACCTAAATCCATCCATCAAAACAGGAAAGTTGGATAAGCAGGCTTGATATAGCATGGAGACAGCTTAGCTCTTCTAAAAATAAAATTTAGGCTGGGGCTGGGGAGGGGAATAGATCACACACCAAAAGCAGATCTTATTATTGTGGAATTTTCCAATGTATTTGAAATCTATTTAGATGGGACTAAAAAGCTTTTACAGACATTTTGCAGCACCTCTGATCAGGCAGCAAAAAGCAGTTTTCCTTTCAGTTACTTCCCAAGCACACCTCCAGTGTGACACATCCCCAACACATTGCCATGGAGTTTGGAACTGAACAGCTCCTGTGATCTGGTTACAACCCCAACAAAYCTCTGCAGTGCACTAAAGAACATTTTGTACTGCTCAGTGTTAGGAATGCATAATTAACTCTCAAAAACCTGAAAGGGCTGCGCAGTCTCTAAACAAAATGGATCTCATTCAGTTTATAGTCACTGTGCCAAACCCTTTTGTCATTGCATTACCAATTAAAACATGAGTTCACTGTGACATGAGCTTTGCATTTGCTTGTAGACCTGAATTTAAACTGCTGTCCTTGAACTGCCTGCAGATATTCCCATGTTAAGGGTTTAAATACAAGTATGAAGTCTAAGATGGAAGTTCATGTGTGCTGATGGGGATTCAGTAGCAYTGAATTTACAGGTTTAGATGACAAATCTCCTTTTCTTCAGGGAGCACTATTGTATTTGCAGGGTGTCCTGATGAAGGAAGGAATGATGAATCTGACTCCATGTTCTCAGAAGCCTAATTTATTATTTTATGATACTATATTATATTAAAGAATTTTAACTAAACTGTACCAAAGAACACAGAAAGGATACTTACAGAAGGCTAAAAAGCTAATAATGAAAACTTGTGACTCTCTCCAGAGTCCCAACTTGGCACTGATTGGCCAAAGAGTGAAAACAGCTCACAGCACAATCCAATGAAACAATCACCTGTGGGTAAACAATCTCCAAACACATTCCACATGAGCACAACACTGGAGAAGCAAATGAGATKATATTGTTTCCCTTTTTCTCTGAGGCTTCTCAGCTTCCCAGGAGAAACTCCTGGGCAAAGGGATTTTTCAGAGAATGTGAATGCCACAGAGCACCACTGGAATCATAACTCCATCTGCTGTCTCATGACATTCTTGGTAAGATATAAACTTGGTAAGGTCTGATGGTGCTGAGGGTGGTGACAACAGCTCATGGGCCACTGAAACTGGGAGTAGTGGTCTGTGTCACTGTCAGGGGRCTGGCACAGAGGAGATTTTAAGATGGAAAAGGAGGGAGGGGGATGTTAAGGCAGAATAGGGAGGTGTAACAGTCAGGTCAGAGGATGGATCCTGTGACTGTTTTGAAGTGTGCAATGGGAAGGGGATAAAGTGCATGAGGTGAAGAATTTGGTTTGAAATGTTTGGAAAGAGCTATCAGGATAATGCAGACAGAGCAGACTCAGATAAAATGTTGGAAGTTCTCGTGGGGGACATGGCTTGGATGTCCCTGTATTTACATATGTAGTACTAGGTCATTTCTATTTCAGCTTTTCTATGTCTGGGATAATGGGATCACAAATAATTGTGCTTGATGGGATTTTAATGTGAGCAGTTTTTTTTGTGAGCAGTTGAACAGATCTCCTATTTGTTCTTTGGTATTTCTGGGAAGTCAACCAGATTCACTCTTGCTGATAAATACATAAATTTACCCATAAATCCGCAACACTCCTATTTTCTGCCATCAGTTCAGGCAGTRTGTGTTATTTACCTGATAGTCAGCCCTTTTTTTTTTCCTTCACTTAACCTTGTCTGTCTTGCTCAACTCTTTCCATCTGAAATATATTTGAAAGCTCATTTATTCTGTACTGGATAGGGAGTACAAGGAGGCTCCTATTCTATGCATCATCCAGATTCTTTTTATTAAATCAGCCACATACACCAATAATCAAAAGAAAGACAATTTTCCAATTCTGTGGGCTGCTCAGCTGAATCCTCAACTATATAATCCAGTCTCTGTGTTCAATTTCCCAAGCACTCATTGCCTTTGAAGCTCACAATCCTTTCCCAGCTTTGCATCTTTATCTGATGTCAACCTTTCTACTGATCCACATGTGTAAAATATGGAAGACACTTTGCCCTTTCAAATGGACTTTGTTTAGCTTGGCTGTCTCAGTGTTTCTTTAGCCACATATTTGTATTTACCCAGACATGTCATATTTACCAGGTAAGCATTAACAAGACACTGTTTCCAAATGATGGACAGGGAACATTGTGAGWAGTTTAGAAATACAAGATAATTAGCTTTTGTGTGGCTTTGCTGAATCAAGAATAACCCCTTGCTTTGTTTTTTCTGTTAAGGCCTGAAAAAGGTGTGATACCTCAATGACTTGATCTGCTTTTAATCTGGTTTGTGCTTTCAAATTTAGTTACAGTATTTTTTTTTTAATTGCAACCGTACCAATTCAATTGTGAGCAACTTAACCCACGTAGAATCATCATTGCTCTTTCACCCCTTGCCCCCCCAATTAGCTCATCTGTGACAGCTGAGGAGTTTTGGCAATAAAGCTGTGAAGCCACCAACAAAAGCTGTGGTTATGAACATTTCTAAAGCATCCCTGTAAAGACTCTATGAAATCAGAGTTTTTAAATCTCAGTTTGAGCAYGACTCTGACCTTGCCTTCCAACTCTTCTGCACAGAAAGTGTGACTGAAATTCTGTTTGTGCTTGCCAAGGGAAGTATTTGTTCAGCCACAATTATACTGTTTTAACCTTGAAGAGCAAATGAGCTAAATATATATCTCTAAAGATATCTATATATCTCCACAAAAATCTCCATGAAAAATCTTCTGATGATAAYTTTGTTTTCTTTTCTGAGACAGACTCATAATTCAGTCTTGAAAGGCAGCAAATGAATCAGCAAAAACATTTTTTGGCTCTTCCTGGAATAGATGCTGCTTCTGTGACAAAGAGCCTTGGCTTATTTGATCAGGCTGGAAAGTTCATTCCTCAGGTTGCTGGTTGGACTCCAGGGCAGAAGTGAGGAGTTATTTTTCTTTATCTAAGAACACTTCTGCTCATAATCCCACCAAAACAATGCCCTTTAATGCTCAGCTCTATTTCTTAGCAGTGTAATGCTGATGGCAGGGAGAATGKACCAAGAGTCATCCCTGGGTTCAGATCAGCTCAAAACTGAGCTCAGCTCCTGACTTTTCCACTGCTCCTCTCTCTGACCTTTAGGAAGGGAGTTAAATAAAGGGRGCACCAAGTGCATTTGTGACCTCCAGCTGTTTTGAAAACCTTGCTGAGTGCCAGCCTCTATCTCTCAGGTGTAAGGTAGGAGGATGTTTCTGGAAGTGTTGGCCACCACCCTATGACTGATTTCTCCTTGGGGGAAGGGGTCACTGCCTGCCCCTGYCAGGAAAATTCTAGCTACTAATAAGTGGAATGAAAAATTGCCTCTGTTCTACATTTTTTTTCCGGTGTCTAATAATTTATTTTACTTTTCTCACAGCAGCCAGGGGAATGAAATGCTCTYGTATGTGACAGTGGACCAGTTCATAATGAAGCAAGTTTTCAAAATAGCTCAGATTTTCATTTTTTTTCTCCCCCAGAGAATGGCATGTTAAAATGCTACTAGCTGGCTGAAAAGTGTAAGTAGTGTATTTGTCAGAAATTTCTGCAGGAACCTGACAGAACAATGGTGCAAAATGAGACACAGTACAATTAATAACATCAATAACTTTATATTCACTGTTCTGGTGGTGTCTGGTTTAGAGCMGCTGTTACAAGAGTCACTTGGCAAGGCAGCATCTGTTCAGTTTAACATTCACCTTCATCCAGCCACCTTGCTGCTAAAATTATATCTTTTCTTTAGTAATTTTTCCTGCTCTTGATTCTTTCTGTGTGACACCTATTAATACAACCTGTGCCTTTTTGCCTTTTTCAAAATGTACCCATGGAGAATTTTTGCAGGCCATAAAAGCAAACACATCCACTGCTGTCTTCATCACTGTTTAGCACCTCTCTGTTCCTCACCATTACCAAGGCTCTAGGTGGAAGACAAAATGGGAGAAAAAATGTTTAAAAAAGGTCAAGGGAAACAAGTAGATTAATACTTTATGAAGGAAAACCTATTAAGTGGTTATACTTGGTGAACATTTTTTTCCATTTGTCAGCTCTATCAGAGACTCTTCTCATATTGAAAAAACTGGAGTTAAAAGGCAACTTTCCTTTGCYAAACTTCCCTCTCCCTCAGCAGTGACACAGTCCCTGGAAAACTCTTTTTTTGGGGGTTTTGTTTTTCTCCTTGGCTTCACTTCACACTGCGCATTTCTAAATGTGAATTTTCTAGAGAAGCTGTAGAATGAGCTGGCAAAGATTTTACTTTTGTTCCTCATGTKAATAAAAATGGGAGCCCACTGATGGAGCTGTGCTGAGTAACTGGCCTGGAGGGAGTAGGACTGATTAGGCAGCGAGTGGCTGTGARGMAGTATAAACGTCCTCTCATGCTCTCTCTTGAGCTCCAGGGATGCTCTGCAGTGGTCAGTGCTCAAGAGAAAGGATGATGGGGACAGCAAACCCCAGGATTTCTGTGTGTAGTGTAAGGGAGACAAATTATCTGTGAAGGCATGAGGGAAAGGAAGTTACATCAGCTCAGCAGGGCAGGTATGGGACGTTTCTTTTTAAGTCTGGAGATGGAAGCAAGTTGCAAATGTTCTCTGACTTCAGTGGGGCTATAAATTCATTCTATTTTTATTAGTTAAACACTGCTATTGATTCACAAAGAGGTCAYTTGCACTTGAACCCTGGGTTAATTGAACTCTCTGCTAATAGTTGCCCTTCACTCATATACAAATTTCAGCTGAAAGGAGTTGGCTTCCTTGAGGGGACAAACCCAAAAGATTAAAATATATTTATCCAGAGCAGCTGTGGCTGGCCCCTGCCTGGTAGTGTTCAAGGCCAGGTTGGACAYTGGGGCTTGGAGCAGCCTGGGACAGTGGAAGGTGTCTCTGCCCAGGGCAGGGGTGGCACTGGATGAGTTTTGAGGTCCTTTCCAACCCAGACYCTTCCATGATTCTRTGAYTTATCCATCTGGAGTAACAAATAGGATTCAGCTCAGCTGTCTTTCCACTTCAGCTTCCAGCAGTATTTCTGATAATACCTACTTTTTTWAAAATACAGCACAAATATTTAGATGTATTAGTGCAAGAACTGCTGCAGACCCATGCAGCACAGTGTGAGTCTAAAGCTGCTGAAGCCCTTTAGAAACCAGCTCCTAAAATGAGTGTTGAAATATTCARGGTTAAGGCAGATATTTGTGATGGTCAGCAGAATATTTTAGAGTTGAGATTATCAGTAATGAGCTTCTTTTTGTCTCTAAAACAAAAYCGAAGGGCTTATTGTAGCACTTTCAGTTGTGTTCTGGCTCTGAAGTAAGGAGCCTTCTTTAATCCCTCTGCACAATGTGGGAGAAACAAACATAACAGAATGACATTTTCCTCAACCAGCAAGGCATTCCAAACTCTTATCCAGATCTCCAAGGCGTTTATGAATTTCTTCAAAAAAGCTTGCTACTCTTTTATTTTGATGATTACTAAGTGTCGGTTTGGGTTGCAGGAGTCCATTAAAGTGCAACCTCCCTGCCAGGGGCAGGGACATCTTTCACTAGACCAAGTTTTGATGCCGTGGGAAGGCTGACCTAGAACAGAGGCTGGACAGAGTAAAGAATAGAGCAGGGATTTATGGAAAGGCCTTCATGGATGCACCTTGGGCAGCACAAGGGCCCAGCCAGAGCTGCCCCCAAGATGAACCAAAATGGCCCCAAAATGCACGGCCGGGCACGGGCTCTCTCCCTGGGATCAGTTCTGCTCCATTTGCACCTTGCAGTTCATTGTCCCATTCCAGCTTTAGCCCCTGCAGTCCCACCCTGCTTGTTTTTCTCTCTCCAGCCCACAGTGTTTGTGCTCTGGGGCTGAGATTTGGATCATTTGTCCTTGGTGCCCAGCTGGAGCAGGAATTGTCTCCCTGCTCTGTGCACAGAGCTCACCATCCCATCATATGAAGCTCAGAATTACACACTAAAGCAGCACAGAATCTGAAAAATAAAAAAGCTAAAATTTGAGRCATCATTTTCTCCAAATCCCATCCAACCTGGTTTTGAATGCTTCCAGGTTCAGGATGGCCACAGGTTCTCTGGATAATCTCTTTCAGTGTCTCACCACTCTTACATWAAAAAAAAATTCTTCTTAGGTCCATTCTAGATCAGACCTCATTCAGTTTTAAACCATTACTCCTTGGTCTCTCCAGGTCCTGGCAGAAAGTCCCCATGTTTTCTATAAGCTTCCTCCACCTTGCAGACCTAGAAGCAATAGTTTCCCCAAAACCTTCTCTTCTCCAGGCTGAGCCACCCCAACTATCTCTGCCTTTCTTCACAGGAAAGGTGCTCCAACATTCTGACCATTTTTGTGGTTCWCCTCCGGACCCAACCCAACAGGTTCATGCTTTTCTTGTTCTGRGCCCCCAGAGCTGGATACAGACTGAAGTGGAAGGGGAAAATCATCTCTCTTGACCTGAGAGCCACACTGCTTTTCATGTAGCCCAGGATGCGATTGGCTTTCTGGGCTGGAAGAGCACATTGCTGACTCATGTCTGATTTTTCATCCCCAAATCATGTAAAGAGGATGAAACTAAGCAAACCTCACCAACCAGATGTATCTTAGCACCCACAGAAATGCTGAGGAAAAGTTGAGCTTCTCTCTCTACCAAAAGATTTTTAATAATCACCTTTGTTTATAAAATGCACAAGTAACTGTGGGATGCTTTTCTTCTTCATGTCATTTTAATTTTGAGAGGAAAACCCTTAGGACGGAGTCCTCATGAATAATGGTTAATAAAGTTGACAAAGCACATTAATAAAACAACCCATTAATGGAGTTGCCTTGGATCAATATTTGAAAGAAGTTGGCTGTGAAATTGCATTGGTTGTCTGCCTCTTTAATACATGGAGAAATTATTTCACTCAAAGCTGAGTCAGAAGTGGGAAAGGGAATATATTCTTTAATATTGGAGCAACAATTTGTTTAGTTTGCTCAGCAAAGAAGTCGGTGTTCTAGCACAGTCAGCAAGAACCAGTACATAAATACCTGCTCCGAGCCCATGTGGGTTTTGCTTGGAAGAGTAAAGGGAAATTTAATTTTGCTGTGCTCCTGCTGAAGTAAACCTGTTTTTTAAGGGCTACTTCATCCATGACCTCTTCTTTTCTCTGATCCTGCTTTTCTCTGGTCCTGTTTTTCTGRTCCTGCTTTTCTGCCTAACAAACTACTCTTCATTCAGGTTTTTATGCTATTTAAAGCACTTTTCCAYGTGTTTGGGTTGAAGATTAGCAATCACATTTTGAAAGTTTGTGTTAGGAAGGATTTCTGAATGGAAAGGGTTGTTAAACATTGGAAGAGGCTGCCCAGGAAGGTTTGGAGTCCCCATCCCTGGAGGTGCCCAAGGAGGCCTGGATGTGGCMCTCAGAGCTGTGGGCTGGGGACAAGGTGGGAATCAGTTACAGCTTGGAATCAATGGGCTGGGAGGGCTGTGCCAATATTGATGATTCTTTGATTCCATTTGCCAGKGAACAATTTTGGGTTCTACAAGGTTGTTTAACTTTTTGCACTGTTTGTGATGGTGCAGCTGTAAACTGTGACAGGAAYTYCAATAATAAGTGAAATTGAGGGGGYTTTCACTTTTTWAAGCTGAAATACATTGGATATTTTTGAAATTCTTGCAAGWGAAAGAGAGAGAGTCTGATTGTTTCTCAAGAGTTTATGTATCAATCTGCTTGTGTATTTATTTATCTATGTATTTATTTATTTTCTATCCAGTGGGATTCTTTGACTAGAGTTGTAGATGGAATGGAATTAAAACAAATTCAGTTTAGGCACCTTTTTTTTTCTTTCAAAACAAACATAAAATGATCTTCATGAAACTATTCTGTGTCACTTGGTGGCTTGCAGTACCAAAACATAAATTTAATATATTCTTATGCAACCAGATACAAGAACTGAGCAGCCCAAAYCTCATGCAACTCCAAACAAAAGCTCTACTCCAGAATAACATTTTTACTTTGTTAAGTGACCCAGTGCTATTATTGCAAAATCTTTTACTAAGACTTAGCGTTGCCATCTATATATATATATGTACACATATATATGTGTACATTCCATCCTACTTCTACCATCTTTAAAATAAAAAAAAACCTCTGGTCAGAACAGGTCACTCCTTATGGACTCCTACTATTAACATTTATCCTCCAGGACATAAGTAGGATATTCTAAAAATTGCTCTGAAAGCCATTCAGGAATACTATTCAAATGTTATATAACATGTAATTAATAATGCAGGCTCCTGTGGGGACCCTGATGAAGCACAATTTTGATGCTCTGAGATTAATTTACAAAACTGCTACATGTTGGAGCAGAATAGAAATTAGAGACTTATCATCTATTTAAAAAAAAATAGGTAAGAGGTGCCCTTGGGTTCTGCCAGGTAAAAAGAAGTTTGTTATAATTATTTCAGGTTTATTGTATGCTGTGTACAACACTCAATTATTACAGCACATKTATAAAAATCGTTATTTTTCTTTAACTCTCCCTGTGTAGATCAAATTAMGAATGTCCAAAATCTGTGCTTCTAYTTGGTGTCCTGGTGCAAAACCTTAATTAGGGGGAAAAAATAAAAGATTCAAGCAAATGTCTCAGGACAGTTCTTTTCATCCCTCTGTGGAATGTTATCTTGTTATCAAAGTACTTTGTACTGATAAAGTGCAACAAAGAAATGGAGCCCAGCTATGAGTGTGCAGATGCTTGAGTTGCCATGCTTAGTGCCAAGGTTAAGCCCCAGCTTTGAAATTTTCCACACTTATATGCACATTAATCATCTAACTAGGAAAATCCTTAGGAGCCAAAGATGGAGAGTGCCAGGTGTAATTAAGCGTGGGTAATTAAATATCATTAACAGCACAGCTTTACAACGAGACAGAAATTCTCTTTCTTCTGTCACCATGAGCAAAGTGCTGTTTTCCAAATTTTATTGAAAATGTGAAATGTGAAACTGCCAGTGTTTTTTTTTTTATATTCCTTTCAGAGCACAGCTAAAAGGAAATTATAATTTATTATGAATTGTGAGTTATTATGAATTTAAGATACAAAAAGAGAGTGAATTATGATGAATTTAAGATATAAAAAGAGAGTGCTATACCCTGTGGTTGCCAGGAGTGTGCTCCCAAGTGTTCAGGGAGTGAATAATTTTGCAGGGACAATTTCCAGCTGCTGTTGGCTGGGCAGAAGCTTGCCTTGGTGTAGTGTCTTGGTTCTGTTGGACCACGTTTGTTCCAACTTCAAAAATAATAAAAATCAGTCGGTTTCCAGTTCCTCACCTACCTGAAATTGCCTTCCAAAATAAGGCTGGATAAATATAGCCTAGAAAAAGGCTGGACATGAGCTGGCAATGTGTGCTTGCAGCCCAGAAAGCCAATTGTGTCCTGGGCTCATCCCACAGTGGGGGCCACAGGAAAGGGGAAAATTCTGTCCCTGTGTCCTGCTCAGGTGATTTCCCACCTGCAGAGCTGCCCCAGCCCAGGGAGGAGCTGGAGCTGCTGCAGAGAGCCCAGAGGAGGCTCCAGGATGAGCAGAGGGCTGGAGCAGCTCTGCTGGGAGGAAAGGCTGGCACAGCTGGCATTGTTCACCTGCACAGGAGAAGCTCTGGCCTGAGCTCAGGGTGGCCTTGCAGGGCCTGGAGGAGCCCCAGGAAAGCTGGAGAGGGACAATTGCCAGGGGATGCAGGGACAGCACCCAGGGAATGGCGTCCCACTGCCAGAGGGTGGCTTTAGATGGGATATTATAAAAAAATTCTTCCCTGTGAGGGTAGTGAGGTCCTGGAGTGAGTTGCCCAGAGCAKCTGTGGCTGCCCCATTCCTGACAGTGTTCAAGAACAAGGTGAGTGAAAATTTGAGCAACCTTGGACAGTGGAAGGTGCCCCTGTCCGTGGCAGGGGGTTTGGAATCAGGTGATCTTTAAGCTCCCTTCCAATCCAGGCCATTCCATGTTTCTTTTTATGATTCTGTGATTGATGTTACACCTTTTTTTCTTTTAGAAATTTCCACAACAACCTCATAAGTAGGAATTGCTTCAAAAGCRCCAATGCCTTGCAGTGAATATTTTGCTGCATCATTTGAAGTCCTCTGTTATGCACAGTCTTTGCTCCTTCAGCCATTTTTCCTGCTTTCCATTTCTTTGCCATTACTATTTCACTGCTTTATACTCCTGCAATAATCAAAGCCTCTGTCCTGTTCCTATAGTGATGGTGTWTTTTCTCCCCCATCATCTCTACCTCCAGGGCCTGTAGAGCCTCTGTTTGGTCCTTCAGCTGGCAGCGTAGAAGAAGAAACCACTGCTCATTATTTGGGAGAAAAACTTGAAACTATAACTAAAGGGCACTCAGAAAAATCTTAAAAATAATATGCATTCAAAGACAATTTTCTTTTTCTTGGCAAGGAAACCTATTTCAGAGCTACTGTATGTTTCAGGCCTTGAAAAAGCTGCTTCATGTGATGYCTTGTGCTGTAGAGTTCATTCATGTTCAGCTGTGGCATCAGAGAGAACATTTATTTAGTGTTGCTGAGAAAACCATTGGCTATGAATTGTGAAAGGAGAGGTGGATACAGTGCCTGGCAGCTTTGTACCWGACAAAAAGGCTGGCAGTAGGAAAACTTTCCCAAAGATAAGGTTGTCCATTCCAACCTGACTAATGCAGGATTTATGAGTCATGCCAAAATTTCATTGCCCTAAAGGTGCTACCATAAAGCCAGGAAASTTTTCCAAGGCATTACATAAATGGGAGATTATCCACTGCTGTCTCATGTGAAGTTTGCAGCCAGATTTCATAACAGGACTGGTTTGGATTTTCCTAGGACTTCATTAGCATCGTTATTCCTTCCAGTGGTATAAGGTTATGTGCGTCAGTGAATTTAAATCAATTTATCAGCGATGCACCCCATCCCCAACGTTCAAATCCCATTATATTTGCAGGGAAATTAATCATCCTTTTCTTTCCTCAGGTTTGTTGCTTTGACCCTTTATCTAAAAAAAAMCCAACCCTAGACATTAAAGAAGGCAGAGACAGTTGGAAGGTCGATGAATAAAATTGTGCTGGAGATATTTGAAGCAAAGCAGAGGAAATCTTCACATAGTGATTGTTTGGGCCTTGGCCTTCAGGCCTTCCACAATCACTGAATGGATTCCTGAGGCAAAGCAGGCTTGATCCACCTCCCACCCCCCACACCTTGTCACAAGATCTGTTTAGTCTGTATTGTCTGAAGGATGTATTGATAGGAGCATTCATTTGCTTTTTCCCCTATCCTATCTATAAAAAATGTCAGTGATACCTGTGAGTCTGGTGCAGGGCAGGCAGGGGCTGTGCAAGGACCTCAGTGATGCTGGAACTGAGGAAGGAATGAGCTCTGACCTGCACATTTTTTCTCTAAATCTTTCAGGTAGGGGCTTAGAAAAACCTTGTCATGAATAGAATTCAACCAGGAAGTCTTTATCCCTGCTTCAAAGCTTCAGTATTTAGAAATCTCTCCAAGCGCCTGGTTTCTGTGGAAACTTTGGGTACTTTGCTCTGCACAGGTGGCAGCCCCTCCCTTCCCTCAAATTGTCCCCAAAGATCAGGAGTAAGGCGCAGTTTGTGCAACATAAAGGCTCAGAAATCCAGAATTAAGTGGGAGGGGATAGAGAAACAAACTCCAGCAAGCTGGAAAACTGAAAATCCTGCCTCCAGCCTCTTGTKTTTTCCTGCTTACCTGGGGTAGGGGCACTGATATTTCCCTGCAGCTCCTGCCCTGCAGGCTGGGATCTGCCTCAGATGCCTTTTTTGACTAAAGCCTTGTAGCTGCAATAAATATAAACCAATTTATGCAATAGCTTGGCAATATAGAGCAGTGCCCACCAGGGAAGCTGCCTGTGACCCCAGCAGTGTTTTATCAGCCATTCTGGACAGGATGGTCTTTCCTGCACTGCCCTAATCTTTTTTCTCACCAAGCTCCAGAAGGTGCAGCYTGATTTTAATGAAGTTTTAAACAGAGAGCATGTTCATCTTGGAGAAAATGGGGGAAGAAAGGGCTGTATCACTTTAAGGATGTAAAAATGAAAAGGCTGTTCATTTCTTTCGTATTTTTCTTAGCCTGTAATTATTCCTAATCAAACTACAACAAACAGTAAACACTAAAAATGAAATAAACGCAGTGACAGTTTGCCAATAACGAGCAGAAAATGTTCCATCTGTCTAGCAGTGAGTAAAATGTGTGTAATTACTGCTCATTTTTCTTCTAATTGCTGAGTTATTAGTTTAAAGCTTACGCACAACTGGTGAACAGTGCCGACTACCCATTCTCTAATTACAGCCCCTGCTTGGCTGTGCTTGAAATCAAGAAAAGCAAAAAGCAGAAAATTTGCATTTTAAAAGAGTTGTCTGAATTAACCCCTCTGGTAAGAGCATCTTTTCAGTTTTGGTATCACAGGTCAAACCCTTGGCTGACAGAATCAGTTTCTACTTCTTTCAGCTGGAGATTCATGTCTCAGTGGGATTATCATCTCTTCCCCCCCCCCCCCGTATTTTTTCCAAGCCTACATTATAATTTCTAATTTAAAGAAGGTTAACGAAGGCTCTGAAGTGGATGGTAGGTCAAGGGAAGTAATTCCTGTGAGGAAGCAAAGGTTATGGCAGCCATGAGTTAGTAAAACTTRCTTCACTTTGTGCTTCTTCTTCTTTATCTGGTTATCTCCAAGTGGGGCAGATGAGGGTCTGTCTGTGCTGCAGCCTGCCTTTAGCACAGAGAGAGCTCAGCCACCTTTCCCTGTCCTCCTCAGGCTCTCTTGGAGCCAATCTGTGCCTGAGGTGACAGASAGGTGGTGGCACATCTCTTGTGCAATCTCTGTTGGGTATCAGAATCCATCCCTTCCCAGGGGATCCATCCCTTGGGGTCATCAGAGCATCATAGGATGGAAGAGACTTGAAGGATCATCTGATTCCAAACCCCATGGGCAGGGACACCTTCCACTGTCCCAGGCTGTGGAAGTCCAACCTGGCCTTGGACACTGCCAGGGATCCAGGGGCAGCCCCAGCTGCTCTGAGAAATCTGTGCCAGGACCTCATAACGCTCTCATTAAATTATTTTTTTCTAATATTCAATCTAACCCTACTCAGTGTGAAGCCATTCCCTGGGTGCTGTCCCTGCATCCCCTGGCAATTGTCTCTCTCCAGCTTTCCTGGGGCTCCT
>JACDOX010000207.1:1104703-1130367 GCA_014549065.1 Cardinalis cardinalis | reverse complement strand
ATCCCAGGTGGGTTGATTTCCTTTGTGGGCAGTTCCATGTGAGAGGTGAACAACTGAGAACAGACCCAGTCTGGTCATTTTCAAARGCTTGGTGATGCTGTTATTGGCCATGAATTTTTCTTAAAATAGATGAAAAGAGCAAGAACTYTGAGGGAGGTTCAAAAAGCTGAACAACAGAGGTGTCAGCTAAGCACTTTCTGGGATTACACCTCAGAGGGATCTGAGAAGGACAGCAAGGCAGATTTCCTGGCAGGAGAGTGATATTCACAGCAGGGGATCCACACTTTACTGAGTGACATTTGGGGGCTCACAAATGGGCACAAATTGGGTATGCCAGGCTCTTGTAGGCAGCCTTTCAATAATTTGCTGTCTTTTTAGGGTGTTGGSAAGAATGGTGAAGCCACAGGTGAAAATTATGCAATAAGACACCAGAAAAATCTGATGTAGAAGTGCAAGAGTGAATTTCACCTCTCTGCATGACCTCTTAGGCGGGGAAATCTCCTGCCTTAGCAGCTCAGCGTTAAGTCAGAGCAGTTAGGATGTCCCTTGCCCTCTGGGACACCAGTTGCTCCAGTTGTGGATGGATTTCACTGAACCCCCTGGAAGCTGAGGAGGTGTGTAGGCTTTGTGTTATCTTGACTTGACTGCTATCAACACATGAACTACTGAGTTCAAACCTTCTGTTTCAATTTGCCCCAGAACAAAAACTCATTTTTCTCTGGCTGGTGTCACTGCTGGTGCACAAGGTGTGACTTAAACTCTGTGGGGAACCCAAAGAATATAAATTAATACAAAAAATCCAACCAGCTGCCATTCTTTAATACTTGGACAACTTTGAATTCTCAAATTTTAAACCCAGCTGTTAGCAAAGTGGGATTCAAGGGGGGGATGTGCCCACCCACAGTCACATTCCTTGAGGACTTCTGGCAATGGAGAGAAACACACTTAAACAAAATTAAATGCTGTAAAAGTAGAAGTCTGGGCACCATATTTAAGGGATTGTCCTAGCTGTGGGAATTTTTTTTTTTTTTAATAGTGATGAGGGATGCAAAATATTGTTCAGGATAAACTATCATCAAAAATGCAGCACTCTTCTGGGTTTGGTTTCTTTTTTTTTTTTTTTTCCCTTATGTGTAGTCCTGGTTTTAGAAGAGCATTTGCACATTTTCTTGCCCAGGAATAAGTCTGAGGAGAATGAATTATTCCCTTGCATTCACACCTGCCAGTATCCACAGCAGCCTTGTCTTGATGGGAGTCTGCAACTCTCACGATTGTCAGTGACAAATGCTTACCTAAGGAGGAGGAGGAAAGAAAAGATTCTGTACATCCATCTAGTTTTAAGAAAAAAAAAATTATCCAGAATCTACCAAAAAAAAAAACAAAAACCTTTTCAAATCTGCACTGGCTTGGCAGGGAGCAGGATGGGTTCGGTGATGCTTTTAACCTTGCCATGAAAATGGAGGTGCAGGTARCAAGAGGTTGGGATTTGAGGAAAAAGATGGATGAGAAACAAAAATTTATTTAGGCCATTTTTCTCTGTGGCTGGGGAAGTAAAGCTTTCCTACTTCTTTTCAGTCCTGAATAAATGCATTTGCTTCATGGGCTCACATGCATATTATGCATAATCCTTTAGATATGCTTGCCAGCTGTGTGGTAGAGATATGGGCTGCTGGGACTTTGCTACATTAAAAATGGTAGAGATACTTCACCAAAAAAAGAACAGAAATGGAATAATTATTTGCATAATCTTTCTAGAGTCACCTAGATTTCTTGAAAGAAGCTTAACGTGTTTGGAATAATCTATTAGGGAAATATTAARGGAAAAAATAGCCCCTTTTCCTACTGACCACACATATTTTTATTTTCTCTCTTGATCTAACAGATTGAAATTAMTTTATTCTCATTTTAAGAATCCTTTATTTCATAAGAATAGCTTGCATTTTAAATACTGTGGGTTGATTTGCTTCCTACAGAATAACAGGGATAAAATTAAGTTTTTCTGCCAAATGAGCCCATAGTAACTTATTTTTACCATACATATTTTTTTTCTAAATATTGTTTCTTTTTCATTTGGTATTTGTGACCTTTTGTTCTTTGTTTGTGATGTTTTACCTAGAAGAGAATGCTCACATCTCTGCAGAATGTCAGGAAGAATATGAACACTATGTAGATATGTAATCTCCACCATATTTAGCTAATTTACTTTCTTACAATACAGACCATTTGTATAAAAGTATTTATTTTTATTGTCTATCTAAACCATTATTCTCTCCCATGTTGTTTTGCCTTCCCCCCCATGCCCTTCCCCTTCCTCCCAGCAATTGAGATGAAAATTAAGTCACAGAGGAGAGATATTTTTCTCTCAGACTTTCAGGTCCCTATGTAATTTTGGCTCAKAGAACAGCTGTTCTTCCAGAGAAGAACAAAAAAATCCACATTTTTCTAATATTTTCAGGGTCTATTTTTGTGCTTGCAATGTAAACATCCAATATTTGCAGTCTAAATGTCCAGCAGAGCAATGTAAATATCCAATACYAAACCAAAATAGATGTACCTCACAGATATTATTTTTTAATAAAAAGGTGTTCAAACACTTTGGTGAATTGATAAGATGGGGCACTGTGSATAAATATAGACAAAATGTTTTGCACAGAAACACCATCACTTTAATCTGCATTTCTATTGAACATTRTGTTGTGACATTATATTTGTCTATTCCCATGAAAATAAGGATAAAAAGGGCTGGTAGGTGCTTTTTAATCATCTCAGTAGGTTTCAAATCAAACAGCTCTTTAAGAGTACTTGGAAGCATGAAACAATTGTCTTATCTCCATCAGATGAGTCCTTTCTTGCTTTCAGCAGCTACATCACAGGCTCTACAGCTTTCCTGCACCTGCTTAATTTGTCAGGGTTAATCTGTTTATAGGCTACAGTTTTGTTTGCCCCAGAAAGTTGCATTTATTTTAATAACAAGCATTTTTACGCCCATTAGCTTGCCCAGTGTTTCAGACATTTGAAATGTGTTTATTTTTGTTCCAGCCTGAAGAGACTCTTGAAAAAAAATAAATCTGATTTAAATTTGTATGCAACCTCAGGTTCCTCACACTGGTTAACTGAAACAATATGAAATAGTACAAATAAAAATGATCGTGGAAGTCTGTGATATCATCCATTAAGTAGAAAGCCTTGAAAATATCAATTGCAGTCCTTTAGCACTATTGGAAACTGAGGAAGAGTGGGGAATTTAGAGGCAATGAATATTCCTTTGCCAATGTAAAAAAAAAAATCCAAAGCTATAAATTTTTTTTAGGCTTGTGAGATGRTGTTACAAACCATACAGTAATGAAAACAAAAAGTAAAAGCTGTAAAATGTAGCTTTGCGTCCTCATAAAATGTTAAGAAAAATAAATTTGTGGGGTAGTTAACATCCTTTATAATACAAAGATAATTATCTCTTTTATTGTAACTGTAGCATATGTGAGGATGTTTGTTTAACTCCCCAGTTGTCAGACATGAGGTTGAAAGTTTTTAATAGCCTCTGGGTATCAACTCTACAGCCTCAGGCTGCTGTTTGTAATTTAATATGAGTAATTTATTGTGAAGAGAGAAAAAACAAGAATTGCCCAGTAGCTATGAAAGCACATTTACATTATAATTATTAGGCACATAACAGCTCAAAAATAGATAAAAGGAATTTTAGAGTAGCATTGGCAGTAGCAATAGTATCATCTGCTAAGATAAAGCAGGGAAATGTAGCTCTAGAGAAATTACTTGTGAGGGGAGCAGTGGTTATAGTCAAAAGGTCATCCCCATCTCAGCTGCTGACTTGGTTTTAATGCAAACCACTCATGGGAAGTTGTGTGTAACTTAGAAATATCATCTTTATGAGCTCTCTGAGGCTGTGTGGTGATAGGTATCCATCAGAACAAGAGGGGTTTTCATGGCAGACTGCTCTGGCACCAGCACATCTCTAGGTGATTTCTAATTTTCTTTTTTTTTATTGAATGTTTCCACTTGTGGTAAACTCATTTTTAATTAGGCACTAATATTATTAAAAATGTAGTGGTCCTCTCCTGAAAACTCAGAACCAGACCCCGAAGAGCTTGGCACTGAAGAGCAGCCACCTGGACCCCAAGTTTGCAAAGGGTTGGTGTTCACTGCTCTCAGCAGAACAGCTGAAAAACTTCTCCCTGACTGAATCTCTGCTGGGGCTGATCATTCCCATGGAGATGCTGGCAYCTCCATGTATTTCCTCCACATTTTAACGTCTCAAAATCTGAGMTAAGATCACACAACTGGCCTTGTAGGCAGCTAAGAAGATGCCAAAGGTTTGTTTTCTGTGTGTGATGCAGATTTGCCTCGTGTGTGGCATCCTAAATAACCACAGGCATGGCAGCCTGAGAGTTTCCAGGAATGTTCCCTGTGGTGATTTCTCTTCTCTGCCTTCCCCAGCATTTTCCTTGTAGTTTCTTCTGTACCAATCATACCTCACAGTCCTGTGCATGTGTCCTCAACAGATCTCTGAATGCCTGCTCAGGGTCCTCCTTCATGATGATTCTTGGGGGGGAGTTATTTACTGGCTTTCAAAAATGTCTGGACAAYGTTTTTAGGCACAGAGTGGGATTCTTGGGGTGTCCTGTACAGGACCAGGAGGTGGCCTGTGATTATTCTTATTGCAAATCAGGATATTTTAGGATATTATGAAAAGTCTCATGGTGCACTTCCACCAGCTGATGTAAGTTGATATTTTTTGTCCTCTTCCTGCTCCCCACCCTGGACACCCAGCAATTCATTAGTGCCAATATTTCCTGTGGGTTCTGCCAGCTGTGCTCACAGATGTGTGCCTGTCCATTTTTAAGAAGCTGACCCCATCCCTAGTGCCTTCAGAAGGAATAATATCCTTTTCCAAGCCATCTTATGGAGGCACTGCTGACCACACTGCTGAAATAATGCCTGTGATGAAACTCTGGGGGTTTTTTTCTGTCACTATGAATTCTGCAGTCTGCTCATACCTGCTCCTGTCAGGATCCTGCAGAGGAAGGCTTGTAAGGTCTCCAGGTCCTGTGTGATTCCAGGATTCCTTAGGGGTGTGGTGCACAATGATACGTGGCTGTGCATTACCTGGTTACAACACAAACASAAACTACTCCTTACCCAGGGGATTTAAGAATCTCTATCCTTAGAGAGTAATATCACCAGTATACCTCTTAATTTTGTTTTATTTTTGCACAACCATAGGCAGAACACATTTTTTCTAAGGCTTGAAGAGCTCAAATGTGTCCATTTCTTTCCTGCAGTGAATCTGTCCTAGTGCAGCAATGACCTAGGGGAAAGCACATCCAACAAGGCAGTGAAATCTGCAAGTGCACATCTGGGGATGCCAAGGGGGCAATAACATCCAAAATTGCTTGAATAAAATAGGAGGCTGTGGCAGAAAGATGATGCATGCAATTCAATTCAAAGTGCAATGAAACTACAAAGGAAAATCCAGGGGCAAATAAGATTTTTAAAAGATGCTTATCATAGCAGCCTAATCAAGATAATGGGATTACTGAGCAAACCCTTTAAAATCATTCTCGCAGATATTACACACCATTTGTCATGTCATTAAATGCAATTTGAAAATGGCTGTCAGGTATACAGCAGGGTCTGTGTTCTCTCTCTGCATGGAATTCTCATACAATTTAAACAGAAAAAARTAGAAGTGCTGCTGTTCAGGACATAGAATCAGACTTAGGGAAGCAGCCACAACCACTGCAGACCCTCAGCAGATGCTGATTAAGTGCCTCCCTGCACTGGAGTCTTCATTCTTTAATTTAASTTCACCTTTAATAACATTTGCATCTTTAATAAGAGACTCTGAGTAGTAAAGCAATCACTTTTGACAAGAATTAAAGCATATTTGCTTCAGTTTACGGTGGTTTAAGGTTACTCACTGTGAAAATGAGCAGCACAGAAAGGTTTTGCTTGAAGTCCTTTCTTTTCTTCAAGTTTCCAAGACATATCTGTCTTGAAAGCTCAGTCACATAACTATGTCATGTCAAGCAACTGTTTTCTATTGCTGCTAATAGAGACATGAAAATATTTAAGTGAGATAAAACCAATTCAAATTCATGTTGACTGGATGCTTCAATTACTTAATTAAAAAAATTGTGAAAAAAATAATATGTACCCTGATGCAATGAATTTCTTTAAACAAATACCACATGATGCCTTCTAAATGAGATGAAACAAYAGAGAAGGATAACCAATAACCATTGCTACCTTCAACAACTTCTGTGGGGTTGTTATTGATTTGCATTTTTAAGGGGCTGACTATCAGAGATTTCAAGTTTTTGGTTGCACCCTTGATGAGTGATTTTAGCTGAAACTCTTCTGTCATTCTTGAGTACATCTTATCATAGATTCACTTGAGTTGCCTGCTATCCTCATTCCTTCCTTTTAAAATGGGAATAGCATCAAGAACAAGGTTGTCARATATGTGTGTTTACCTTGGGGTATTAGGATATTTTCTAGGGTTTGGTAGAGAATTGTAATTCCCTATTTCCTGAACCCTGTGAATCTGCTTGGTGGCCCAGCCTGGAGAAGAGAAGGTTCTGTGGACACCTCAGAGCAACTTCCAGTGTCTGAAGGGGCTGCAAGGAAGTCAGAGATGGCTCTGCATCAGGAACTGGAGTGAYAGGACACAGGGAATGGCTTCAAATCAAAAAAGGGGAAATTTAGGTCAGGTATTAGGAAGAAATCCTTCCCTGTGAGGGTGGGCAGGCCCTGGCACAGGGCGCCCAGAGCAGCTGGGGCTGCCCCTGGATCCCTGGCAGTGCCCAATGCCAGGTTGGGCATTGGGGCTTGGAGCCACCTGAGATAGTGAAAGGTGTCCCTGCCATGGCAGAGGTGGCACTGGAGGATCTTTCAGATCGCTTCCAACCCAAACCATTCCATGGTTCTGTAATTTAGCAGCCTCCAATCACCTATTGCGTTACTGGATTTTGTTCGCTTGCCTGATGGTGGGAAAGTCAGCCATGGCTTTTTTGTTCATGTGTGCTGYGAAAGAGTCTGGAGCCACCACCAAYTCCTCAATTGAGTGGTGTCTAGGAAAAAAAACCTGTAACCCTCTTATTAGCATAATATATGACTTTACTGCAGCATAAATTTGTTTGAGGCATCCCAAGGGACGTGGAGTGTGCCTGTATGATTTGGGAAGTAAGTTTTTGTGTCTCCAGCCTTCTTGAAATTCTGTTTGAATTCAGATGTAGTTCTSTGAGCATCTACACACAGAAGGTCATGCTGTTGCTCTAATTAGGGCCTGTCATGTAATTAGCTGCAACTGTTTAGAAATACTGATGTCAAGTCTCTTGTTTGCTATGGGAAATTTGTCACTGCTGAATTAACTGTGGGCAGGAGAAGCTTTACAAAGGTAACCTCCATATTACTGCTTGAAGAGTGCTTGAGACAATTTTGAGGAAAGCAAATATGTTTAATTACCAAAAAAATCAATTACCAAAAGAAGCACCTGGGTGCCCAACACAAAGTTTTAATGGGAATGAAATTGTCTCGGTAGAAGAAACCACTTCAAATATGAGGAGATTTTTTTGTGATATGAATAGCTATGAAAATAATTTACCTGAACTAATCATTATAGGTCAGGATCAAAATGTGAGAGATACTTCAGAGTATAAAAAAATAGATTAAATTATTAAAAAAGGAGTAATTTGTGTAAGAGCAGCTCAGGACAGAGGAAGTTGACTAATGTAATGCCACAGAACTGCCATTATAGGATGATTGCTGTTAATTTTTTGATTACCCAGTAATAGAATAAGCTGTACAGTGATTAACTGGCTCACAGAAGAATAGGGAGCAGTTAATCTGAAGCAATGCTGTCATAAAATCCAGAAAAACTCTGAGCTGGATTGCTGCAGATAAATGGCTGCTGTGGATGCTATGTAGGACACAGGAACCAAGGYAAAAAATGAATGTAGGCCCAGCAGGGACCCAGAGCAAAAGAGTTAAACAAATAATGCCTGGCCATTATGGTGCATTGTTGTGTCAGAGGTTTGAAAGCAGTTGTGTAACAAGAATCTTTGGACAGCCTTCCACGCCTACTGTTTTAAATCAATCTTTTGTTGCAGAACTGAATGGATTGTATATGCAGAGCTAATTCCTCTGGAAATCTGCCTGTTGGGATTTTTTTGCATCCTGATCAGAAGCGGCGTGACAAAATCAGTGATTCCTACCTGGCCATGGTTTGATAAGCAAGCTGGGGAGAGGAAAAAGAAGAGGTTTAATTTTGCTTCCTTTCACATCACAGAATGGTCAGGGTGGCAGGGACCACGGTGGGTCCCTGGTGCCACCTCCCTGCTCCAGCAGGGCCATCCCAGAGCACAGGGCACAGGGCTGGGTCCAGATGGCTCTGGAATGTCCCAGGAGGAGCCCCCAGAGCCCCTCTGGGCTCTGCTCAGGGCTGGGCCCTGCCCAGGGCAGAAGTTGTGCCTCCTGTGAGGGGAATTGCTGGGCTCAGGCCCTGCCCGTGGCTCTGGGGCCATTGCTGGGCCTGGACCAGAGCCTGGGCCTGCTCTGAGCTCCTGCACACAGGGACAGACACAGGGACAGACACAGGGACAGACACAGGGACAGCCAGGGACAGACACAGGGACAGCCAGGGACAGACACAGGGACAGMCACAGGGACAGCCASRGRSMSASSCAGGGCCAGGCAGGGCTGAGGCCCCTCTCTCTCCCTGGGGCTCCTCTCCAGGCTGAGCAGCCCCAGCTCCCTCAGCCTTTCCTGGGCACGGAGCTGCTCCAGGCCCTTGCTCAGCTCCAGCAGCTCCTGGCCCTGCTGTGCTGAGGAGCCCGAGCTGGACACAGCACCCCAGACTCTTCTAATTTAAGAAAATTCTTTATTTTAAACAAATATTTTGACCACAAAGTTGATTTTTTTTTTTGTACTCTTTCATCCACCATCAAATTAAGTGGCCATATATAGGTCACTGCAGCATAGCTGAGAAAGCAGCAGAACTTCTGCATGCCAGAGGTACCATTGTGTTGACAGTACAACCTTCTCGGTGTCTGYCATTTGAGCCCAACTGGGGGTGAGAATCACCTGAAAAAAATCACCTGAGAATCACCTTGCCTGATTTGTGTACTTTGTGCAGTTCTTATTCTGTCTTGGCAGAAGATGTTGCCACCTTCCTCCTCCCCATTGCCATCCTCACTGGAAGAGCAAAGATAAATATTCCATAGTGGGACAATAAATCACTCTGCCCTAAATCTCTCCTGAATGATGAACCTCCTGTTCAGATGTTGGAAACATCTCTGAAACTCTCACCTCTAAACCTGACTTTTGGGGATACAGATGAAATACTGGCTGATGGTGACATGGCAACSAGAAAATTGTAGACCACAATTCTCAGTGGCCAAATTCCCCCCRGCTCATTGCCACGAACCTGCAGCAAGGCAAAACTGAAGGGCCCCAGCTGATGGCAGAAGGTGACACTTCAGATGTTGTACCCACCTTACCACGTCCCACCTGCCTTGCTGTGGCAGCTGCAAGTCKGAGGAAAAAGTGCTCTAAATGAGCCTCACGTGGTGTTTAATTCCAAGGGCAGCTTTGAGCACTGCCAGCTTCAGAGGTGTGTTGCTCTGGTTGCTTAGGTGACTGGTAAATACTCAGAAACCTGCTCTGTTTGTACACTCCAGGCTGGTGGCAGCTGTGCCTCTGTTTATCGAGCACTTACACCTGTGTGCACTGGAGACAGAGTCTGCTTGCACAAAACTCTTGCAGAAATAGTGCAGATTTCATGCAGATTTCATATTTACCTTTGCTAATCCGTGTGCTTGGGGGTCATATTGGAAAAGGGGATAAGCAGGTGTTGGTGTCACTCATGCACAAAGGAATGACCTGGAAGGTCAAAACACCCCATTTTGAGGTTCAGATTTTGGTGGTATTTACTTTTTATGGGCCTGTATGAAGGCAAGATTAAAAAGCWTTGATTTTGAGAATGTAATTTTTATAGATTGGCTGCTATCGCCTTTCTAAACTCTAAAATTTCCTTTCAAAAATGATTCATTTGTTGTAGATGAAGCCTCTATTAATTTTTCTTTGTTCAAATCAGATTTGGGAAATATGGAGAACTCATTTTATTTCCAAGTGATGCAAAGTATTATGAAATATATACAGTAGGTAAATATTTTACCTTTATTGTTTTAACTAGTACATAAATGGAGAAAGAAATGCTGTCTTTTGGCAAACTACAAAATCTCTTCCTTGCAACTTTTATTGTTTATTATTCTCTACGTCTCTGGGCAGGCATCTCTTATTTTTTAAAACTACATTCTCATATTCCTTATTTATTCCAATAAACTGTGATTTCTATCTACAAACAATTTCAGGCCTTATTTTCTTATTGTTGCAAGGTAAAACAGAAAATTATTATAGTAAAGAGTAAATCTGATGTGTTAAGTCAAAACAGTATTTTGAAGCACCAGTCCTCAACTAATGGCACCTAAATTTTGCTTAGTTTAATGGAAGAAATTAAAATTTAGATAGAATTTTATGGAGACAAAACTCATTGAGGAGGGCTTGTGTCAGTGCTGCCTCTGTTGCCCATGCATTGAGAAGMCTGAAATGGGCTTTGGAGAATCCCTGAAAAGACAGAAGGAAAATCAGTGTTCTGCCCCTTCTCTGATCTTCTCTGTTCCCTCAGACTGATTTTGATCCCACATTCATCACCATGTTGCATCTTTAAGCACCACATACAATAGTTTTGCCACTCAGCTGCCATTGCCAAGAATCATAAAACCAGAGTGGTTGGAAGGGACTGTGAAGATCACCCAGATCCAAATCCCCTGCCAKGGGCAGGGAACCTTGCACTGGATGAGACTGCTCAGAGCTCCATCCAACTTGGCCTTGAAGGGCATATTTCTAATAATAATATTTCCATGATAATATTATATTTCTAATAAATATTATTATATTATATTATATTACATTACATTACATTACATTACATTACATTACATTACATTACATTATATTATATTACATTGCGTTACGTTACATTACGTTGTGTTGTGTTGTGTTATATTATATTAGGTTATGTTATGTTATATGATATGATATGATATTATATTGAATTTATTTTCTATATTAAATTCGATTTATTATTATATTTATAATGATACTAATAATTAATAATAAATAAATACTTTCTAAATAATAATAATGAATTCTAAACATGTGGTGGGTGCATACAAGCCACATAGGAAGATACACTTTTAACATGCATTTTATATAATTTAGTAATTAAAAAAAAAAAAAAAGAAAATCAGGATAGGATGAAAATTCAGGGTAACACAGAGAACCTGGTGGCGGCCTGACAAATTCACATGGACTTGCCACCAGGGCTTTTATAGGAAGAGTTCATAGTGCAGTTCTTACTGAGCCTGTCCAAGGACATTTATTTTAGATTTTAGATCTATTTTAGGAGGAGGAGGTGCATTTTCTGTGGTGCTGTTACCCGTTGGGCTGGGTGTGAGTGACCCTTTTCCTGTGGTCCCACAGCAGCTGGGATGCCATCTGCATGGCCTAGGGTGGCAGCTGGTCACTGGGGGAAGAGCAAACACTCTCTGCAGCAGGAGCAGCAAGGAGCACCTTTCAGTCGTGTTTGCTTTACCTTCCCCAGTGTTTGCCAACAGCAGATGTGTCCAGGAAGCTCAAAAATTTGCCTGGAAGGGAAGAAGTGTGACTCAGTGTGTGACAATTGGTTTATAACGTTGAATAATAATTTTAAAAAGTCCACCTCCCCCCAAAAAAACAGCATTAGAAGTGAAAAATCAGGCTGGGAACAATTGTGTCCTTCATTATGAGCTATTTATTCCATATTTCACTTATATTTTTCTTTAGAAGTCAGTGTTTATCACAGACTTGTCTCTCAGTTGAAACTACACAGTTTAATCTGTAAATTTAGAATTTCTTTACTATGCTATATTGAATATTTTAACACAATTTTTTGACTATTTTAACACAATTTGAATATTTATTTATGTATTTTCMGTTACTAAAACCACAGAAATCTCTATTGCAACCTGACCAAAATGTGTTAAAATAGACAGTTATTGTTCCCATCCTTGCAAAAAATTGTAATAGCCGATATTTTCACCTCAGAGACTCTTTCAGGGAAACTGGAAATCTTGCAATTTCCTTTTAATTATCATATAAATTAGCTATGCTTCTGGGAAGGGTGGAGTTGGAGAGTCAAATGGTAAAGGTTTTGGTTATTTCTCTCAGTTGTTAATATTTTAATGTTAGCTGCCATCTGTAGAAGAAAATGAGAGTGTGGAAATTCCTGAATATTCAAATGCCTCAGGGACAGGTCAGGAAATAAAAATTGAGGCAATATTTAGCCACTGCAGGGCCATGYTATAAATTACAAAATATTAAAAGGCACAATCTTCTTTGTGGCAAGGCAAGACTAAAATGAAGGCAGCAAAAGTCTACTTCAGCATCTTGTACTGCAAACAAGGACATAAACTTTTACCTAAAGCGTCATCAACTTTATTGAAAAGTTACCAGCCTTGCAGGTCGTAGCACCTAAATTAGAATTTTCAGTACCTCATTTAGAATAGCCTGACTGGGTGTTGAGGGGGTGGGTGTATTCCTCACTCAAAAACTTCAGAAAAGAAATAAAATACAGAAGGAAAGTATGGGACCTGCATCATCAGTGATTGCCCCTCTGACTGTGAGTATTGCAAGTGAAAGCTTTTCTTTATTTTTGAGTCCATTTTCTAACAAAACACCTGGTGGCCAAAGCATCTTCCTCAGTTTCCTGTGATCCACAACAAAYTCCATGTACATTTTGAGGTCCAACATTAATTTCCTGGTATGAGTGTGAGGAAATTTCCAACTACACACTTGGGTTTTTGGGGTTTTTTTTGCTTACTTTTTGCAGTCCACAGCTGGTTAAAGGAACAGAAATGCTCCAGTCCTCCAGGGAAAGGTAAAAGGACAGCCTTGTGCCTTAAGGGTATTCTAAAACTCACTCTTTTTTCTCTTCCCTCTGCCTCTCTCCACATTTTTTGTAGTATCTTCTTCCTCCAGCATCCTCTGAAACCCTTTGAGGCAGCTGAAGACTGATGGTAAAAAGAAAGAAATAGAAAAAAAGAAAGGATCAAGAAAAGTTTAAAAGAGATGGTGGGAAAAAGAAATAGTCAGGTCTGTTATGTCAACACATCAACAAAAATGTGAAGGTTGGGTAGTTCTAGAGCAGAAAATGGTATCCAGTTCCTACTGGAAGCTGATGGGAAGTTTGGAATGGAGAGCTGTGCTTGTGAAAGTCAGTTTTCAGAGAGACAAGGGTGGGGAAAAAAGAACAGATTTAAAGAGATTTCCTTTTTCCTGGGAAGGCTGCTATTCCCTTTCCCTTTTGAAGCTGTTCAATTGCACAGAGAATGGCAGGAGCTGGTGTGCAGATGTCACCAAAGCAGGATCCTCTTTGGGACTGTCAGTGGGGGATTTAGCACATCTCAAACATCTACATGCTAAATGCCTGTCCCTGAGCTATTTTACCTTCACAWTACAAAACAAGAGAAACAGACATTTCTAACGTGATTTTTGTTTTCAAGAGTGAGACATTTCAGTTTGGTTGGAGAAATCATTCCCTAAAATCGTGTGTTTATCCATCTGGGGTCAAGCAAGGCTGGACTGAAGAGATTCAGACATAGACATGGACAGTGAAGACACRGAACATCAGAAGAGATGAATCGTGGTTTTGTGCTTAATTCTGAGGAGTCATGATTCCCTTCATGAATAAGGGATCTCCTGATTCCCCTTGAAGCATTGTGAGGGACAACATTTCCTGATTTTYTTTCTGGCCCCTGTGGGAAAGCTCTTGTGCCAATAATATTTTTATGGAAAACCACATTACTCCTGATAAAAAGGGACCATGGAAAGCAGAGACTCAGTCCCAGTCTGCCTGAGTTTACATCAATAATTTTATCAGTAAGCCCCTAATGAAGGTAATGGAAAAATATTTTGTTTCCCATATCATGGTTCCTGGCTGCCCCAATGGCACAGATTTTGGGAATAGCTGCAGGTGATTTGAACTGACAAGTCTGGAGGCAGTGCTACTTTGTGAAACCAGCACTTTCCTTTGAAAGTGTAATTTGATTGTGTAATCCAAAGACAGCTGGAGGATATTGAATTTCCTAGCTACTTTAGAATGAACCATGAGGCAATGTGGTGGCCTCAAGCCACTGTCATTACTTGAAAAAAACAAAAAGTCAAATTCCCAGAAAATTTGGAGTGTGCTGTGGTTAWTGTGGTTATTTGTAATAGATGCTCGTTTCCTTAGCAGGAACTTTTAGGAAGTGGTTTTGCTTGAAGAGAATCTCTTGAGGAATGTAGTGGAGAGCAATGAGCAGTGGCAGGAACAATGTGTGATGAACTGTCCGTAATCCTCATTCCCCATTTCCCTGCGCTGCTGTGAGGGAGGAGGTAGAGCTGGGAAGGAGGGAAGGGTGGGAGGAAGGTATTTTTGAGGGTTCATTCCAATTCTCATTATCCTGCTCTGATTTTGTTGGTAAAAATACAATTAATATCCCCAGGCTGTGTTGCCTGTGATGGTATTTGGTGAGTGATCTCTGTCCTCATCTTGACTCGGAACTTTTGCTGCATTTTCTCTCCCCTGTACAGCTGTGGAGGGAAGGGATAGAAAAGTTTTGGTAGGTGTGGGGCATCCATCCACTACACYATCCCTCATGAGCAACCACTAATTAAATTAATTAATTAAATCATCCCTTTTAATGAGAAGACCCTACATTAAAGACCCTCTTCTCTTTAGGTTTCCTCACTTCCAAGCAGCAAACCCAATCCAAACCAAAACCCTTGCATTCAGAAGAACATTTGTTTGCAGAGAATAATTCCTCCCCGGTGTTTATTACATATTTATTTTGTCTCAGCACCATGAAAAGGGGGCTTGTTGCTGACTCAGAAGGAGCTCATTACAGAAAGACTTCACCTTTCAGCTGCAAAGGATGTTTCCTTGAAATGATAATGTAATGAGTGTTAGATCAGCTGTATGTAGCCGTTAGGCGATTCTTTTGATCGGCTGGAAATGCATTTGTTAAAAAGCTACTTTATTGATTTCCTGGCTGTTTTTTTTTTTTTTTACTGTTTGGATCATCTGTACACACACACACACACATCACATTTTTTATCACTTCAAAGCTGTTAATAAATTCACACTACTCAGGAGATTGAACACGAAATGGAGTGAACTCTTTCCATGGAGAACTGTGTTGTTCCAACTTTGATGGAAGGAGTCTTAGCAGCATGCTGAGCATCTCCTTTAAAATATTTTTAAAACAATCTGCCACAAAGAGAGCAGAGTATGCTAAAGCAAAGGAAAATTGCTCCTGGGGATATAAACATAGTAGTGAGAGTGTGATTAAGGTTTGAGTAAGTCCCAAAGAGAAAATATCACTGAGCTTGTAGGGGCTCAGTGTAGATCTTCCCTGCTAACCTGTCCACATTTACATTTCCCACTTCATTGTTTTTAGGATGTATTTGCAGTAAAAGTTTAAACATACTGAGTGTTAAAGTGAAATGTGCTTCTACAGCTGGAACTATGCAAAATAACCTTAGTTAAATCACAGTATCAGAATCATGCAACCATTGAGGTCRGAAAAGACCTCCAAGACCATAGAGTCCAACCTGTGACCCATCCCCACTTTTTCCCCAGCCCAGAGCACTGAGTGCCACGTCCAGGCACTCSTTGGACACTATAGGGATGGGGACTCTAAATCTGCCTGGGCAGCCTCTTCCAAGGCCTGACTGCCTTTTCCAGGAAGAAATGTCCTGGGCTTTGTTGGCCTTGAATCTCTCTGAGTTTCAGAAGTGGGTGATTGCGTTTAAGTGTGTTTTGTTTGATAAAGTTTTAAGATATTTTATCTTTTTATTTTTTCTTTCACTATGGCTTCAGTTTAGTTTGCTAACCTGTTGATATTCTTTTGGGATTACAAATATCTGGGGAGCTCTTCAATTATTTAGATGAGCCTTGTGACTGGAACTCTTACAGAACTATTTTAACATCTGTGTTGTAATTTGTCCTTGATTCTCTGGCTAAGGACACTCGTACTTCATTTCCTCCCTCTGAGTAGAGTTACTAACCTGTATTCCATACCAAGGTGATGCCAGTGTTATCAGGAAACTTTTACACCTCTGTGATGTCTACGAAATAAAATCTACAATTTGCCAATGTATTTACAAGGCCCTTCAAATGATCATGCTGCTTGGTGAAGTGCTTGGCTTTGGYTGAGTCCAGGGTATGTTATCAAATCACAGGATGCTGTCCTGATATTTGTTTTAAGGTTTTTTTCAGGTGTTTAAATTAAAATGCCCAAAATGGAGCTTTCCAGTCCAGTGAAACTATTGCAGTTATCAGGTATGAAATTATGAAAATGAAATTACTCAAGAGGACTTAAGGATATTTTTAGTATTTTTTGCATAAATGTTCATATATGTTCAGCATCCAAGGAACCCTGAGCATGAGGAATTGAATAGAAATATTTAGCAGAAACCATTTAAATTTCCATACCTGAGTCCTCTATCTATAAAATAGGGATAATAGACTTCCTTGCCTCTCAAAAGGATTGTGAAAATAAATATATTAAAGATTGCAAAGAACTGGAGTATTATGGTAATTGATACCATATGCCCAACTAAGATAGCTGGGAACAATTTCTGAAGAGGCAGGAGTTTTATTCACAGATTCCCAGAATCATTAATGGAGTAAAGGACTTTTAGAATTCTCCTGGTCYAGCTCCTCACAAGGAGTAGGGCTGGCAAATCTTCCCCTTCTCAATCTGAATGTATGAATAGTAGGTATCCGACCTTGGAAAAAATTGAGGGTCATTAAACAACTGCTTTTGAAATTTTATTTCATTGGAAAAATTCAAACAAAGCCAGGTAGAAAAAAACCCACTCTTTTAAATTCTTTAAAAGGCACAGTTTGCAATACAGGACAGAGTTTGATGCTTTGTTTCTTTCATTTCTGAAGTMTTCAATATTAAAGTTTTAAGATTAATGACTCGTGAAATTTGTTGAGTGTTAAAATTCCTTGTTTATTTATTGTTCAGTTTGAGGAAAATCCAGTCTGATGATTGCAATCCCAGAGCATTTTTATGTCAAAAAATAGTATTTGTCATTGGAAGATGAATATATATCACAGAAAATTATTGCCAGTTTCTTTCCTTTGGTTTGTTCTTTTYCTTTTAAAAATAATTGAGATCTGTTTCTTCTGGGATGCTCCTTTAGTTACCTGGATTTAGATGTATAGATAGAATGAAGAAAACCACTGGTGTTTCTGAGGGAGGGATTTTATTTCTGGATTTGTGGCAGCTTTTTAAGCAGCTGAATTTCTTCTTATAATTCCTCCTTGATCCCAGGAGTTTTATGTTAAACCATTCACAAAAATTTCAGATTAATCTTTTAGGCTTGTGGATGACTGAAGCCAGTCAGTCTTTAAAGTTTATCCTCTTGTTGATGATCAAGGTCATTTYTAGGGGAAGTTTTTCCCAAGTGGCACTTGGGGACATGGTTTAGGGGTGACCATGGTGGTGCTGGGAGGATGGTGGGACTGGATATTTGTGAGTGTCTCCTCTAACCTTGATGATTCTCTGATTCTGTAAAAACAGAAATAAACAAAAAAGCAAACAACTACCCACACCCCAAAACTAATGTTAAGTTTTAATAACTGCTTTTCCGAATATTTATAATAAACTATGATTGGTTTTGAGAGAGTTATTCACCTGATGGGTGTACTTTTTAAAAAGGCATGGTAAACCTATGATATTTTGATCACTTGATCTGTTTGTAGAGTTTCACCTTTCAGAGACCAAAGCATCATTTTTATAATTGATATTTTTACCCTTTGATCAGCTGTCACTCTCATTTCCCTGTATTTCTTTTCAGACCATTGGGTCCTTCAGATATTTAATGGTCTGCAGACAACTTCTGCCCATGTTTCTCTCTTTAGCTAAGCCTCATTAAGCCTATAAAATATATTAACATATTCTCACTGTTATTTTCCATATAAAAAGTTTCTTTCTTGTGACAAGTGTGTCAGGAGCATAAGTGTAGTATATGACCCTGAGGTGGGATTAATGCCCCATCTCTCTCTCTCTTGCATGCCCTGGATAATACCAAAACTGGGAAGAATTTTTTCAACCAGTCCTTCAAAGCAGAGGGGTCCATGAGCTTTAGAAATCAACTCATTCAATGTATAAGTATTCTGAAGCCAAACAAAACTCATGATCTAGTTCTACTTTTTTGTTTGTTTGTGGTTGATTTTTGTTGGGTTTGGGGTTTGGTTTTTTTTTAGATTTTGTACTACTGCTGCACATCCTCTTGTTTGGTCTCTTTACTGTTTGAACTACGTGAGGAAGGCTGTGCATTTCCCACTGGAAACAGGGATTGGGGAAAGCTGTGTTATCCTGTGTTTGTTAAAACTGCTGTCAGTTTTGTTCTGACAACTCCAAATTGTCTGTGTCTGATCAGGTTACAACCACCAAGGACTGTTTCCAAATGTGTCCTGTGGCTTAGAAAAAACAGAGGGAATGCTAAGTAGAGTTTCAAATGTGTGTGTTAACTGACAGAGGGGGGGAGGGAGGGAGGAGAAATCACCTGCTCTGAGTGATGGATGATGACTGCTCAAGAAGCTGGAAGGTGGCACGTTCAGCAAAGCACCTGCAGCCCCAAAAGGGTCTGGATCTCAAAGGCTGCAAAGCTCTCAGTGCTCAAGAAGAGATGAGAAATTAAATAATGGAATCATGAAATGGTTTGGACTGAAAGAGACCTTTCAAGGTGGTCTAGTCCAACCTTGCAATGATCAAGGGCTGTTTCACCCAGATCAGGCTGCTCAAGGTCCCATCCAGGCTGACCTTGAGTGTTCCAGGGAGGGGGCATCCACCATCTCTCTGAGCAGCATGTCCCAGTGTTTTATCACCCTTGTACATTCTTTTTTCTTATATCTAGTCTGAAWATTTTAGTTTAAAACCATTATCTCATGTCTATCACTATTAGCTCCTCTCTGGACCTACTCCAACAGGTCCATGTTTTTCTTGGACTGAGGCCTCCAGAGGTGGATGCAGTACTTCAGGTGGGATCTCACCTGAGTAGAACAGAGGTGCAGAATCACCTCCCTCAGGAGACTCTTTAAGTCTCCCTAGTGATTTCTTCTGCAATAAAAAGAAACTAAACTAAACTAAAACTAAGTTTGCATTTCCACTTCAAACCTGGGACAGAAGGAACTGCTTTAGTTCTTGAACTGTTCCTGGCTGTATCAAAATCAGTAGCCTACAATCAGCACTGGTGGGATCATGGCTGAAACTGTGTGTCACTCAGTTTCTGTGCCAAAAAGATTGTGGCAAATTAGATCTCAGATAAASCTCCCAGGTAATCTGACATCCTGAAAATGCACTTCAATGTGAATAAATAAAAGAGCAGAATCTATCTTGCCTATCATAGTCAATGTTCAGCTTTCAAGAATGATTTAAACATGAAATAAACATACACTTAAAGAAAAACTTTGCTAATTTCAAGAAAGTGCAATGAAATCTGGAAACTATGGTTTTGAATATTAGAGTGCTTAAAATTGTTTAATTTTTAGAGTGTCTCTTTTTGGCCAAAGGAAGCCTGGGCTGATATAATTGTTGGAATAGATTGGGAAGGGTTGTGGTCAATTCCCTACTCTGTTGCCTCTCAGTCCACTCCTCAGGTAACCTTCTAAAAGGTAAGCTTATGACAGCTAAGGGTGGTGAAAACAATGTCAAAATTCCTGAGGCAGAATTCCTGCATGCTGTGRTAGCAGAGGTGAGGTTAGATGCTGATAATGTCCATGAGAAATGTTCTGATGTAGGTTAATTGCTCTCTCAAAACAAGGGTAAGAGTGTTTTCTATTCCACCTGGCCTTTTTCCAATTTGCTTAATGTAATCAAAGTTGCATCAGAGTGAGCAGAATGATTGCAGCCAACTTAAATGGTTRTTAGATAGGGCTCAGTGGCCACATCTCCTCTGGTAAATAAAACAGGGGCAGGGAGTGAGGTGGAGTGCCAGGCTGTCCTGTGCTGACTGTGCAAACACTGCCTGGCTCTCACTGGGCTCTTGAACAGGATTTTGGCCAGGGCCAGACAGATACTACAGCTCAGAGGACCCCAGGTGCTTCCCAAGCACAAAGGAGGGACAAGAGTGCCCCAGGGATGGGTCCTGTCATCACCTGAGACACCACTCAAAGTATGCAAGAAATCCCATTTTTCATTTATTTAATTGAGTCCCATTTGTGGACTCCCAATCSCTGGAGGTCTCCAAGGCCAGGCTGGATATGGCTCTGAGTAACCTGGGCTAGTGGAAGATGTCCCTGGAAGATGTCCCTGCACATGGCAGGCATTTGGAACTGGATGGTTCCTAATGTCCCTTTTAACCCAAACCATTCTATGATTCCACGAGTACCATTTGTGACCTAAATGGTAAAATGGAAAAGGGTGACTTAAAAATAAATAAATTCCTGTGTTGTTTTGATAGAAAGCACATTTCTGCTGGTGGGCAGCAGAGCAGTAATTTGCCTCAAGAGCCTTACCAGCCTGACTGAGTAGAAATACTCAGTGTTTGCCCAGAATTGTTCTCAGTTTGTTTCCTTGTGGAGCCATTTCTTGCTAAATAAGAAGTAGAGAAAGGGTGAAAATCCAAACAAATATGTCTTTGGGAGAACAACCTGATAACTCAAAAGACTTGCTACAGCCAGTTTAGTATGTTCTTGGGTTGAGAATTACTATTAATATCTGTCTGAATATTTTTCCCTCTGTATGTGCCTTTTTTTCCATCTGAACTCAGGCTTCTAGAAATCAACACTAAATAAAAAAAGGCAAACCAGACCACTTTTGTGAACAGCAGAATTGAGCAGCCTATGGCCAAAGAAGGGCAATAGAGCTGGGAAAGGGTCTGGAAAACATCTCATCCTGTGAGGAAGAACTGAGGGAGCTTGGAATGTTTGTCTGGAGAAGAGGAGGCTCAGAGGGGACCTCATTGCTCTCCACAACTCCCTGRCAGGAGGGGCAGTGAGATGAGACTTGGACTCTTCTGCTGTGTCCCAAGTGAAAGGATGAGAGGAAATTAGCTTAGATTAAACCAGGGGATGTTCAGTTTAAGTAGTAGAAAGAAATTTTCACTGAAAGAGTGATCAGGCATTGGAGTAAGTTGCCCAGATGGTTGGACTCAGCATGTTCAGTGTTGTGGAGGTGTCTGGATGTGGCCCYTGGGGACATGGCTTWTTGGGGGGATGGTGGKGGAGTTGAGGTGACAGTGGAACTGGATGATTCTGATGGTCTCTTCCATCTTTGATTTTATGGAGCACTGAGCAGTTCAGTTGCTGCCCCTTTTTCAATCACAAAAGTAACTTAACAAAACACTGCAGTTACATCCTTGATTACTTTTTAAAGACTTATGAGGTATTGTCTAAATKCATGGGATTTGACAAGAGGTGAAGCTGAAATACCTCATTTAAAACGTTAAAAAAATCCCAGATGAAATAAACTAGAAGTGACTCAGGGAATCTGATACATTTTCACTATTCCATAGAGACTTCTTAGTTGGAGAAGATGGTTTATTAATGAATATGTGAAATCCTGGGACCACTCCTGTTTTATAGACTCCATTTTCACACGTTCTTTTCCCACACAAATAAGTCGTAAACTTAGTTTTACCTCTGCCTTTCAGACCCATAGGAAATGCTTACTGAAAAGAAAGAATAGAGCTCAAGGCCAGAAACCTGTCAGTATTATAATGAGGAGATGCTCTGTGCTTCCTAACCCTTTCTGTCTCCAAGGGAATGTTTTCTCCTCCAAGGTGAAATTCTGGAGGGCAAGTGCATGTGCATGTGCACACATAAATGCTAATGACAAASGCTCAGCACCAAATCCTCTTCTTTCCCCCAACCTACAGCTAAAGCACACTGGATTCACAGGCAGATTCTGCTGCAGTTCATACTTGCCTGGAAAATGGCCACGTTTTAGAGCTCACTGACCCAGAAATGGGAGAAACAAAATCAATCAGTGAGTCAGTGGCAGCCAATCTGACAGATCCCAGTGCTCTGCTGGCATGGGTGATGTACTCTGCTTGCAGGTTCAGCTTTAATGATAACACCAGAGGGGAGACAAAACTGGAATGAGAATGTTCTGTCTTTGCTGACTCTTTCTCCACGATCTGCAATCACTGGAAACAGATCTGGGTAAACAAAATTCTCAGTGCTCCTTTAAGCGGTTAAGCAATCTTGAAAGCTTTGCTAAAGGAGGACAACAGCCCTTGTGCTTAATACCTTGAAGGATCAGTGAAACTAAGTGGTAGCATCCTTAACATCTTAATCCTTTCCTTTTTCTTAATTTTATAGAGGAGGATATGTTTTAGTTTTGCTTTTGCTGGGATTATTTTTTGCCATGCAAGTGATTCAGAGGAGTACATTGTAGATGTATTTATGTAGTATTTATCTAAGAGTCATAGAAGGACTTGGCTTGGAAGGGACCTTTAAAATAATCTTGTTCCACCTCCCTGCCATGGGCAGGGTCACCTTCCACTGTCCCAAGTTGCTCCTGCCCTGGTCTTGGACACTTCTAGGGATGGTGCAGCTCCATCTTCTCTGGGAAATTGATTCTAATGCCTCACCACACTCACAGGAAAGAATTGTTTCCTAATACTTAATCTAACCCTATCTTCTTACAGTTTGAAGCCATTCCCCCTTATTCTATCACTCCAGGCCCTCTTAAATTGTCTATCTGCATCTTTCTTCATGGCTCCTTCAGGTACTGAAGGGACACAATGAGGCCATCTCAAAGCCTTTTCCATTCTGAACAATCCCAGCTGAGCCAGCCTTTCCTCCCAGCAGAGCTGCTCCATCCTTCTTCTCATCCTGGTGCCTCCTCTGGGTACTCTGCAGCAGCTCCAGCTCCTCTCTGTGCTGTTCTCTGTTTATTCAGAGAGTTAAAGAGTGGGAATGCTGCAACACCATGTACTTGGGAACCTTTTTTGAGAAGGTTCCTGTTAGAATCAGCCTGAGCAATGCAACTTCATGCACCTGTACATCAAAGCATGGCTGGTGCCATCAAGTCATCATTTGTACCAGGGAAGATGAGGAACTGCAAGTAGTTAAATTATGTTGCCAAATGAACCCATTAAATGCCAGAAAGAGGGAAACATACCTTTCTAAAAATCAGATGGGTGTTTTGATGCAGATAAATGTCCTCCTTAGCTTCCTGAGGAAAATGCTCTTGGTGTGTTGGGTGTGAGACTGGGATATATGGCATATAAACATCATGCACTTGTCTATGAACTTTTTTATCTCCATATTATTTTCCTTTATTTCTGTCTCTTTACTCTATTGTTTGCTTCCAGGACTGAATGAGAAGTTTCCGTGCTCTGATACATGATGTTTGTACTTCTCACATCTTTTTGATTTCTTTCCGCAGTCTTATTTTCCTATGGTAAATTTTCAGGAGCTATGTGTTTTATCCTAAGTTGAGTAGATGATCACACAAGATAAAAAAATGACTGATTAAGTTTGCAGTTTCAGTGTAAAACTATTTCTGTCTCAATTGTTTCGAAAACGGAAGAGTTCCTCTTTCTCCATTTCCCTAACTTGAAAATGTTGACTCTTTGAAGAGATGAGTACTTCTATTTGGATTTTTCAATTTTGGGGGTAAAAATTAACTGGATTGAGTGCAAGTTTAAATGTTTCCACATGAAAAAGGGTGCGTGCATGTGCAGGGAAAATGCATTGAAGTGACAGTAGGTGGCTGAATGCATCAAAAGGAATCAGATTTGACGTACACTGAATTATGACAGCAGCATCTTAACTTTTTTATATTGTGACTGGAAGGGGAAGAGATCTATCAGCATGCAAATGGACTTCATGCTAAACCAAGAATCTCCTAGTAAGCAAAATTAAAGTGTGTGTATGAGGCTTGTAGTCCAATTCAGGTTCAAAGGGTTGCTTTGAAGTAACATGTGTTATATCAGCAGAAATCGTCATGAGCTAATGTGGAATTTGCAGGCAACCCCAACAAGGGAAGAGATGAGAATCTTGACTCCATGTTTCAGAAGGCTGATTTATTRTTTTATGATATATATTATATTAAAAGAAAATTATGTTTTAAAACTACACTAAAGAGAAAGGAGACAGAAAGCTAGAAAGGAAAGGAATGAATAATAAAATCTTGTGACTGCTCACAGCCTCGACACAGCTGGCTGTCATTGGTCATCAAGTAAAAACATTCACATGGAACCAATCAAAGATGCTCCYRTTGGTAAAYCATCTCCAGACCACATTCCACAGCCATCAGATAGTTATGGTTTACCTTTCTTTTCTGAGGCTCCTCAGCTTCTCRGGAGAAAATCCTAGCAGAAGGATTTTCATAAAATATCACAGTGACAGGMGAATATTGAGCTGGTACTAAGTTGCAGGAAAGGTGGGATATGCTGGTCTGTTTAAGAAGAAGCTTTTTCTGTTTCTCTTTTGACAAGATAACCAGCTACTGTTTAAAAATATAACAATATATCTAGAGAACTAGGGAGTGTTGGGAGGAGTTGGCTTGGGATGATCAGCACTTCAGCTCATGTGACAAAAGTAGCTCTGGCTTCACAGAGTGCTGAATAAACTGGCTGTGGTCACTCAGCCACACGGGAAATTCTGTGTACAGGGGCTTCCTGAGCAGGGAATGTGGAGATGGAATCAGGGATGGGATGAAGCAGATYGTACATCAAAGGAGGCTGCAGCAGAAATAAGGACGGGAGCTTCAGCACTGCTCTGCCCACCTTTGCTATCACAAAGAAGAAACAGAAATCAAAATGCCCTTTGGGCCTTTTCTGGACTTGCTGATGCTAAAAGACAGAGATSGTGTAGCCTTCCAGAGTCTGAATGTTTCTATTCTGACGGTGGCAGGGGAACATTTTCTCTCAGCTTAGCRCTGAGGAAAGCTGGGAAATGTTACTGTGCTGGCAACTGACTGGCCACAGGAAATATAGCCCACAGCCAGACACCATAACTCTGTTTAACTCAGGGATGTTATTTTTGGACCTGTCATGGTGTCTGTCTCTTCTTGTTCTTTACCATACCTAATGACAGGAAAATGGCTGCAGGGTGCCCTGCTTGCATGTTTTTCAGCACAGCGCTCTCTGTGCTCTGGAAGCCTCTCTGTGCTCACAAAAGGATTTTACTCACCTGTGGTTTATTTTGCAGCCATAGGTGAGGGGTGCAAAGGGTGGGTGACATCAGTRTGATATTGCTCCTTCAGCTGGCCTTCATTCTGGCTTCAGAATTCACTTTGTGCAGAGAAAGGAGGACCGATGCATCCAGCTGTGATTTTTAGAAGCTGCCTCTCACAGTGCTCAGGATTCTGGGGGGAAGGAGTTTTCTGCTGCCTCAGTTCTAGGACAGAACAGAGTTGCTCTACCATTTAATTCCTTTTTATGCAGTCAGGAATGCCTGTCTTCCCTGGCAATAACAATTTGTTTTTATGGCATCTGCTTTGGGAGGCAGCCAGATTACTTTCCTATTGCCAACTTGGAATCCCTGCCTTTGTGTTCCTCACATTCAGGTATCAGGCTTGGTTTTTGGCCTTTTTTTT